>VZTF01009274.1:344014-384590 GCA_013397755.1 Cnemophilus loriae | reverse complement strand
TTTTTTTTTTTTTTGCTTTCTTCAAACTAAGAAACCGGAGTATCGACAAGACAAATATAGCACAGACATTTTCTCATAGACACAAACAGAGTTCTGTACACAGAAGTGTTTAAGTTAGCCTGTCTGAAAGTCAAGTGCCTGCAGTGGGAAAGTGCCATATTCTCTACATCAGTGGAATTGTGTGCTTTTAAAGTCAATTTTCTTAATGTGCAATATCAGACATAAGATAATTGGAAATGATCTATTAGAAATTTAAAGATCAGGATTTTTTTTTGTTTTGATCCATATGTACTCTGCTTTAATTAAAACCCTGTTAGTTTGAGAAGTGATTTATGCAAGTCTCAATGCAATTTTAATTTTAGACTTTTGACTCCACATATTTAACAACAGATTAATGTTGCTGCTACAATATATCATTAACAAAACATGCTTTGTATACTTTGGAAGAGAGGGAAGCTATGTACAAATGCATCACAGTCTTAGTGAATGTGGGAAATAGTGTTAGTGCTACAAGAGAAATTCCATGGCATGACTTTTTGCCACCAAGTTTGTCCAATAGAAATACTCCTCTCCCTTCCACCTCCCTATCTCCTCTCTTCTTCTTTTTAGCTAACTGCACATATCCCTGAATCAATGCCAGAAGTCTTCTTGAAAGGGCTGGCATGGCGTCTTGAGGGTAGGACGTGTGTAAACTACAGTTGAACAAGCTTTTGGGTTTAAAAAGCAGCTAAGGCATCACAGAGATTGGAGCACTTGAAGGTTCATTAGAGTAGTATTGGGATATGGATGTATAAACAGCTGATTACTGCTATCAGGTGAAATGAATGTGTGGGAGTACTTTCGAGGTGTTTTCAAGGCAGCCACCAGCACAGGGTGTCCTTGGGTGTGATGAATGGGTGGCAGCAGCAGAAGATGGTTAGAACTATTCCATCGCTTTCACACACAGACTGGAGGGAGGGAGCCTTGCAGAAATAGTTAAGGTTTGTTAGTGCAGCATGGTGCCTCCATTAAGAAATTATACCTGCTAACTGGGGCTTCTCTATCCTGCGGTCTGTTGCATGGATAGGCAGCACGGGCTGGAAAAGCAAAGTGGTTTGTTGCGCCACAACATGTGAGCACATCAAAGAACATCAGTATGTGAAAGGAAGGTGTAATGAAGACAGAGTCAGGCTATTTTCAGTGGTGCCCAGTGGCAGGACCAGAAGTGATGGGCTCAAACTGAGACACAGAAGGTTTCCCCTGGATATCAAGAAACATTTTTTACTGTGAGGGTGACCAAGCACAGGTTGTCCAGGGAAGCTGTTGAGTCTCTATTCTTGGAGATATTCAAGAGTCATCTGTACACAGTCCTAGGCAGCCTGCAGTAGGTGGCTCTGTTTGAGGAAGGGTTTTGGACCAAATGTCTTCCAGAGGTCCCTTCCAAGCTCAACCATTCTGTAGTTCTGTGATGTACAGAGGCTCAGTGTCCCTGCATCTGTCACTGCTCATGTCTTACAAGTGAACCAGGGTGCCTGCAATATCTGGTCTGAGCTGCTCTTGCCTAAAAGTAGATACCAGATTTATCAGCAGTAGCTGGTGGTAGATGGTAACCACATGTACTGTAGCCACTCTACTGCCAGTGCACAAATTATATCCAAAATTATGTTCAGTCTAGCTCCCGGAGAAGAGACATTTATAACGTGGAATAAGTGTTTTTTGAGAAAGATAGGACTGCTGTGAATTACAGAAATAAATGCTGTTGTGTCTAGTTTCATGCAAGTACTGTCTTGTTGAGAGACAGCATAACAATGTGTAATTTTCACATGAATCTTCTCTCATGAAGTTTTGTTAAGAAGCCTATAAAAAAATCTAGATGAAATCATAACTTGCCTTTAACTGGGAAGAATTTTTTCTGTAGATGTAACTTTGATGACCTATGCTGTAAAAATGGGAACAAGCTGCCCGGAGGATGGGTAATTGGCCATCTCCTTGTGACATGAGTCTAATGTTCCCAGAGTGTTTTTGTTAGGGACAATTGTCTCGACAATTTCTGTGGAAATAACCACTTGTTCTCTTCCTAGTGTAAGGAACATGACTTGGCCACAATTAACCAGTTGCTAGAGGACCCAGAGTTGACAGCGGTGAAGTACAGAGAGTGGAGGAGCACAAACATCATGCTGGTCCAAGATATTTATCAGCAGCAGGAGGTCCAGGACATGTCCCCAGAGAATAGTGAGGAGCAAGAGGTGACTCCACAGCCAATCACTGAAAGTGCTATTTGATCAATGGCACATGGCAAGATTTTTCTTCACGGGTCTTCACTTACAAGCAATTTAAGCTGCTGTATCTTGAGGTTTGTTTTTCGCAAGTATGCTTCAAAAGGAAAACAACCCATTCTCCAAAGTTTTGAATGCTCTTGTAGAACTCATTTAATGTCAAAAGGGCAAGTTCCCCAAGTTAAAAGAGCATGCCTGAACCTGGCCTGCATACGTAAGAAGACTATTAATCAAAGCAGCAAAAAAACATTTTTCAGTTTTTGGAGAAGAAAATTAAAAGTGTCCAGCTCCTGGAGGACACAGAACTATGTAATATGTACTATATAAATATGAGGTCCTTGGGATTGTTTTAACCATACAGCTTACCTTGAAATGAAGCTAAACTGATACCAACAGGATGTAGTCTACTCTACCTTTTTACCCTCTAAGGTAACCCGATGTACACATTTTCAGCTCTGTATCCATTTACTTTCAGCACTGTACCAGTTTAAACTGAGACAAATGGAAGAGTAATTATGCATGAGTTGATACTATAGACGGCTGCCAGGCACCCACTTTGGGCTCTGCCTGATGTTTTATGAGTTTCAAATTTATTTATGGTTCAGGCCAAGAAGGTACTGTCTTTCTACATGAAGAAGAGGTCTCTCAGTTTTTGCTAACATGTAATTTACTCTTCAGTGAGACAAGTTTCAACTTTTCTTACGGACTTGGCAGAATGCCTTGGAAGATCATGTTCTTCTTTCTTATTTTTGACAATTGGGAGTATATAAGGTACAAGTTCATCCCAGAGTCCAGCCTAAGCAAGGTGATCATGTTCACAAGGCAGAAGCTAAATAACTAAACTCCTAATGTTGACTTGGAAGTGTAAAACAAAGCTGCAAATATTTTTGTAAATATATGTAATTTTATGGCTTATATGAATGTGACTATGTACTGTATAGATGTTTTATTTATATATTTATATATGCTGGATTTCCTAATATAAATAGGCACATGTGGACCAAGCCCACCCAGATGCAAGTGCTTACAGATTGACTTGAAATGCCTCTTTGTTTTGTGTTCCATTATAGATCACAGTAATGGCTCTACAGCTGAGACTACCCTGAGACATCTGATGTGACTCTTTCTTCTGCTTTTGTAGCTTTGAGTTTTAGACGAAGAAAATCTGTACAACCTAGGGCCTGAAAAATAGTTCTCTAGAAAGTTTCAAGATTTCCCTTTGGGGAAACAAAAATAAGAGGTTTTGCTGCAGGATCATGATTTTTTGGCTTCATTGTCCCCAGTACAAGATTTTGGGTTTTTGCCTTCCCCTCTTCTTCAGTATAAGGAATTTTGCAGAGTGCCGAATTTTGAAAAGCAAGAATTAGCCCACTATTCTCAAATTAATACCACTACAGGAATTTTGACAATCTGCACTTCTGTTGCTATTTCATAAAGATATTCTTTGTCATTAGTTTTCAATACAGTTTATCTTTTAAAGCAAAATACACTATAGAGATGCAGTCATATTCATCTGTCCCTATACATTAAATATTTTATCATAGCTTGGTTGAGAAAACAAAATGTAATGATGTTAGTGGGAACATATGAAATCTTTTCCACCTGTGTAGTGATTAGTTTGACTGTTGATATTGCATTTTTGTTACTCAGCAGCTTTTGTTTTAAAATAGAGGCATGGAAATAGATGAAAATGACTAAATGGGGAAGCAGACACAAAACCCTGTATGGTTAAAAAGCTATTATTTCCAGGAAATCATCATATGCGCCATGATTTCATCACTTCACTAATTGTAACTAGAAGTTAAGCAAGCTTAATACCTGGTGCAATTTGGTTTGGAGTAATTGCGTCTTTAAAATGGAGCCCATTTTTAGGTTACCTTTTTTGATCTTCTTTTTGTTTTTTGGGGTTTTTTTTAATAATTCTTCCACCATTCCCATTGAAATGCTGTCAATTAACTGCTGAGAGCACCCTGAAAATTAGGAACGTAGGGATTAGGCTGCTTGGTCCATTTCATTTTTAACTACTTGGTGCTAAGTAATTGATGAGTATTGGAGGTCAAATTGCATATATGTTTTCTATCACACATGCAAGTTTCTCACGAAACAAAGCCTGTAAACACCATTTTCTTTCAAAAGCATCTTCACTTAGATGTTGAAAAGAAGCACATGCTTAAGCAGCCCATTGAGCTGGGCCAGACAAGTCAGTGCCTTGCAGTTCTGAGGAGAGTCCGAGTCAACTCCATTTGATGAAATAGATTTGCAGTATACAAAGAAAAGCATTATGTGGCCTGTACATGCTGTGTTGGCTCTTTTCACACTGTACTTTTATAAGCATATACAAAACAGCTTTCCCAAATCTAGAGACAAACAGATGCCCTTGGACTGCTCAAAGTCTACTATTGGTTCTGACAGATTACATAGCCTAAAATTGCTTTTAAATTACTCTCTTTCAGATGGTCAGTAGATACTTATTGTTGAACTATTGAGGTTTCGGAGACCTGCTGAGAATGGGCTGTATCACCTCTTAGAAAAGAACAGGAAATTCTTGAATGGGCTTACTTTAATCTAGTTATAATTTTAACAAATTTCTGTGTTAAGGAAAACAAATGTATGAGTTTTATGCAAGTACTGTTCTGGAAGTCTAACTCCACTCTCTTCAACTACTACTTAGACCCAAAAAAACTGAAAGCGTGGAAAATGCGAAGTGAAAATTGCAGTAAAACAGGATTAATTTTCTGGCATTGCTAATTACTGTGACAGTTTTCGCCTGGGTTTATCACGAGGGGCTGCCCAGCAGCGTGAAAGCCATAATTGGAGATGGAATTATGCACAAGCTGACAGCTACAGCAGGGAGCCACCTCAACAGGAGAAATTTGGACAAGTCCATGCTCTGCTCAGTGATGCTTGGAGTAACCGGTATTTCTTGGTCTGAGTTTGGAAGACCTGCACTATGGACTCATAGCATAGGGAGCTGTGCATCCCTAGTGTGTGAATGTCAAGAAGTCTTCAACCATCTGCCTCAAGGGACTTGTTTTATGTACTTTTTTGGGAGAGAGTATTGTGTGCGTGGATATGTGCACATGCACAATTTTTCCTCTGTCAGTAAAGCCAGTTGGTGCAGTGAGTCCAGCAATGGAGATTTTGGAGTTACTGATAACAATATCTAATTTCAACAGTTTCTGCAGCTTTTCTGGAAATCAAATATCTCCGTTCTGGTGACGTACATCTCATAAGATACCAGAATGAAGTTGGATCACATTTCCTTTCCTATGATGGAAGAGATTTCATGTGGGGATTGGGAATCATTTTTACATCTAGCTCTGATGATTCAATCAATACTATGGTTTCACCTTGTTATGGTTTTAAGTCCAGCTGGAGATGAAGCATCATGCAGTTTCTTGCTCAGCCCCTCTCTCTTTTCTTTCCCCATCCCAGTGTAATGGGGAGGAGAACTGAAGTAAAACTTGTATGCTGAGACAAGAATGGTTTTATAATTTAAAATAAAGTAAAATACAATAATAATGGTAAATAATAATAATGATAGTAAAAAGGAAAGAAACCCAAACCTGATGTACAATGCAATTGCTCACCACCCACTGACCTGCCAGACCCCTCTTCCCGAACCCAGATCAGGCCCTGCTTCCAGGTAAATCCCCTTGGTTTATATACCAGGCATGCTGTTCTGTCATGTGGAATATCCCTTTGGTCAGTTTGGGTCACCTGCCCCAGCTATGCTCCCTGGCAGTTTGTTTCCTTGTGTACTTCCTCACTGGCAGAGCATGAGGCAAGGGAAAAAGTCCTTGACTCAGGATAAACATGACTTAGAAAAAACCCAAAACATCAGTGTGTTATCAATACCATCTTCATTCTGAATCCAAAACACAGCACTGTAACAGCTACTGAAGAAGAAATAACTCTGCCCTAACTGAAACCAGGAATAAACAGGAATAAATAATGTGCTACTTCTCTTTTTTTGGCAAATAATTTGCATTTTGGAGGAAACCTTCATATTGAGAGAAAAGGCTGGTTTGGGACAGCCAAGGAGGGAGGGGAAGAAAAAACATCGGAATTGATTTCAAACTCTGTGGAAATTCAGAATTTAAAGGTATTTCTAACTTGGAAAAATTATGGCCGCGTTATGTCTATTGTGTGAGCCTGTAAGCTTACATGTCTATTACAGATTTAATATGAAAACCTGTATTTTTAAACTTTTCAGGTAGCAAAGAAGCCAGTGTAAGCCTACGAGAGGAACTCTATGTATTGTGGTTGGGCTTCGGGCTTTTTTTTAATGTTTTGCTTTTTTAGTCATACAAAAGTAACCAATTGTAATCAGGGTCTGGGCTTAGTTCATTTATATGAGACATGTCTTTCTGCTAACAGGAAGCCAAAGTGGTTTTCTTATAGTAGTAGAGCCAAAGTGGAATTTCCTGTTTTGTGTGGGGCATTTCAAAGCAGCAGACATTTTAAGATGTCAGTGAGCATTTCCCTGATGCTTGAAGATTTATCCCATTTTGGTTTGCTTCAAGCTGCAACATTATTGCATTTTTTAAAAATTCCCTTCATTCTGAACTGAAACAAAATTTGAGGTGAAAAAAGGAAAATAGAACCGAAAAAGCTTGGAGCTAAGATGGTGCTGAAATTCACATCTCTGCATAGGGTAATAGGAGCTGAGCTTGCCAAAAGCTATGCATTTCAACACTGAAAAAAGATTGTAAGGTGTTGAAAAGAGTACTACATTCCTTGGAATTTGCTATGGGAAAAGTTCCAAGACCTGTATGCTCTGGAAAAATGATTGTTTTCCTAATTTATTTCCTCCTGATAAAAATCCAGAGGGAGTGGTTTATAAGATGGCAGCAAGTTAAAGATGAAATATGCGTTCATTGATAGCTCAGCAACCTTGATGTATGATCTGGAAATGGTTGACTTTAGATGACTCAGCCTGTAACACAGAAAATCCATTCCTTTGGGAAAGCATTGCAGCTACCAGTGTCTGAAGCTTATGCACCCATCTGGTCCACATAAGGTCCACTTTGAGGATGTAGGTGAATGGCCTTTCTATAGGGCAAATAGCTTGTGTCATCATACCATAGCTTAGGAACCACTCCCTGTGTCCTAGATGCCTTAGGACCTGCCCAAATTATTCTGACTCTTGAAGTTGCTTATGGCATTTTTATCTTCTCCCAACTAAAAATAAAAAGAAGATATGAAAATGCATCTCCCACTCCCACATGAAGAAAAACTAGCACTAGTCTAGCAAAGATTCATGTAAGTCACCTTATTTATGAGTGTTTAGCAAAATAATTCACCTGGTGAAAAGCCATTTGTGCATACAAACAGCAGTGCTCTTGTGCCAAGCTTTCAGTGCTGAGGACTGGCCCAAAGGAAGAACGGGTGTGTCCATCCCACTGTGCTCTGTATAGAGAGGGAAAGTCATGCACAGAGGAATATTTGCAAGGACTTCTTTCAGGCAGGGGCAGGGTGTGCAGCACCATGAAAGTACATGGAATCCAAATTTGGTATTTTATCTGCTGAGTACATTTTTTTTCTTCACTGGTTTAAAACTCACAGCGCAATGTTGGCACTCAGAGCTGCCTTTTTACTGCTTGTTGCCTACACGTGTGAATTGATTTTCATGGAATGATATACACATCTTGCAGAAGGAGAGCCTTATGTTTGCACTTGTCAATTAAACACTGAAATGACAGAATATTTTGCTCAGCCTTTTTTTAAATTATTATTTTCACGGCAGATTTTTCAGTTTACGGCTATAAAATAAATTTTTCTGGGTCTTTAAACTAGCAATTTCCTTGTGGGGCTAATATTATTATTAAGTTGTATAATCTGGAACCAGGAAAAGTCAGTGAATGGTTTGACTGAGGAATGACCTCTACTAGTTTGCAATGTAATATTTGAAACTGCTTTTAAATTAGTTAACTCTATTTAATTGGTTGTCGTAGGCACCCTTTGGGAAGATAAGTCTCTTCTGACAGGTATGGAATATTACTGGATTTTTTTTAAGCTCACAGAGCAGCCTGTTTCAATTAAAAGAAGATGAGGGTTTTTGTCGAAAGGGTTTCAGTTTAGCTGGATAGGCCAGCCAGGTACCAGTATGGTGAAGGTGTGTTTCCTAGGAAATGAGCTTGTCCTAAGGGCTCAGCTGAAGGAAGAATGTCCCCGTCTCTGTCCCCTCTCTTCCCCCAACCTCCTACATGCTCCCAGTGCTTGCCTTGGGCTAATCAGCTCATCATTTGACACCTCTGTCAGCTTGGCCAAGTCAGGCAGCAGGGAACAGACACAGCAAGCTGGATACTCATCTACAGTGACGATAACTAAAATTGCCTTATGGAGAGGTTCAGTGCCTGACAGAGTCCTCAGAAAGGAAGCAGCTGGATTCTGTAGGCAGAAGCAGAAGGAAGAAGAGCTGCGTAAGTGGGATGGAAGAGGGAGACATTTTCCTTTCAGAAGCAGAGCATTAGCTTAGCTCAGCCTCCCACAAAGTTATACCTTTCCTTCCACCAAGCAATGACTTCTCTTTTTTTCCCCCTGCTAGACAGGGAGTCGTGAAGACAACCTGAGGAAACAGTTTTCATGTGATCTCAGCCTGTGCTCTTACTTTCAGTGCCTAATGCACAGCCGAACACTTGGTTTCTGGGCCAGAAAGCAAAACTCTACAAAAAAGCATCCAGTGATATCTTTCTTTCGGATCCTTCCTGGCATGCTTGCTGTGGGAATGCTGACAGGAAAGGCAGTGGGGGACCATATGTCTACCCTTATGCCTGCTGTAACACCACACCTCACTGGCTTGGGCCGCCTCTTTGGCTCTTGCTTTTCCTTTACACCCTCTTGTGGCGGTACAAAACATAAGCTGTTCCAAAGTTTTATGACGGTATCGTTGAGTTGCTCATTATGATTTGGACATTTGTCTTTCATCTGCTTAAAAAAACCTGCTGGGCTTTACAGGGCTTGCTTCCTGTGAGCTCAGGCATTCCCTGTGAACTTGGGGTCAGCACGATCACTGGCAACACAGAGGGCAAAACCTTCATCTCTGGCATCTGACCCTGTTTCATCACTGCTTATTTTGGAATGGCTCAGCCATCTTTCTTCTTCTTATTGTGGCTTTTTCTTATTGCTGGAAGAAAGTGCCTACTGTCAGTGAGAAAGTTCCTGTATTATCTTCCTGTTCTCAAGAAATATCCTCGTTGTCACTAGGGGATGTTTCAAATTGTCTAACAGAAGCCTTGACAGTACATGGGATATGGTGTACAGTGACAAACTGCTCTGTTATTTTGATGGAGAAACGTGTATCTTTCTCCTTTCCACTCCTTGGCAAAGGGCTTTCAGTCTTGGGCAGACAAACAAGTACTTGTACTGCCGGTGGGAAAACACAGCTTCTGCAAACAGGTCTCAGCATGTTCCTGATGGAGAAAACTGATCCCTCAGCACAGCCTGCTGGCTGCTGGCAGCACGACAAGCAGGGAGGGAAATCACAGGTTTGTGTGTAAGACGGGAAACAAATGAGAGGTTTTGCTGCAGGACCATGATTTTTTGGCTTCATTATCCTCAGTATAAGGTTTTGGGTTTTTGCCTTCCCCTCTTCTGCATGTGTACAAGTTTGTTATGGTCTCAGCCCACCTTTGAGGAGGTTTTGCAGAGAGGTGACAGCATTTACTGCAGGTGTGAAAATGGAGATGCTGTCTGGGACACCAACCCTCTCTAGACCTGAAACAGAAGCAGTAAAATGAAACCGAGGTCAGTCTGGGGATAAAGATGCTCTGTGAGGAAGAGCGAGTGAACACTTGAGCAGTGAAGGCAGACACAAAAAAAAAGAACTGGTAAATCAGGGGGTGTGGGAAAGGGGTAATTGTTGCCTGTGGGAAAATGGGTGGCATGAGATCAGTGGCACACCACAACTGGCCATAAAACTGATATCTCAGAGGGGATGATTTTTAGTAGCTGGTTATTTAATACCCACATATCTCATCCAGCAATTTGTTAAAGCTGTTTTGCAGAGCACCCTAAAAGTTGAGGGTTCAGATGTCAGAGATTGTTTCGTGGAAAATGCACTTAAGTACCATAGTGTGTTTATGCCCCTTGTGAAATGTTCTGTGCATGTCTGGTGAAACCCCAAAGCCACTGTCATGGTGTGTCACCAGAAAATAGCTGAAAAGTCAGAGGCATTTCCAATGTCTTCAGCCCTTGCAATGGCAGCCATGTCCTGGTAATCAACAGGCCTGCCTGTGCTGTTGCAGTCCTGTTGCTGAAGTAGAATGTTTGTTTCTAAGGTGCATTTTCCTAAATCTTATTTTTTTACAGACAGTAAATTCAGTTCACCTTGGCTAGCACTTAAATTCATGTGTTACAGCAGCAATGAGGATGACTCTGATAGTGGTGTCATTTGCTGTGAAATTTGGAAATTTTGCTCTACAAATGTCAGAAGCAGCTCCAAATAAGATTTCATACTGTTGTAAAACACACGTATCACCTTCTCAGATAGATGTGATATTTCATCATGAGCATAATTTGTTTTCTGTGAAACAATTTATTCTGTTCATCTTGCTGATGACGAGCTGAGGCAATTCAGGCAGCTGTGTTGTTTCTGAAATGTGTTTTCTAGCACAAGAAAAAGAATGACATGGTGCTGGTACTATTTGAAAGAAGCAGATGAGAGCCTCAGGACTGAGGCAGCAAACAAAGCTCAGCACTTTGGAGACAGTGACACAAATGACACCTTGAAAAGAGGATGTGGGAATTTCACTCATTAAAGAGAGAAAGGAAGCCTACCCCATAAGGAATCAGAGAAATGATGAAGGCAGAGTTTGCATGACAGCGCTGTTCATACAAAAATCAGTGTGTGAAGTAACCCCTGGGAATAAAGTTCAGATGCAGGAAGGTATTGACTGGTTTAGGAGCACGGCTGCTCTGGAGGATTGTAGGGTGACCTGGTTGGGCCATAGCCCAGGCAGGACTGGACAGCACATCAGCTGGCATCTGGAACTAGCTTAATGGTACAAGGCAAGAGGATCCCATGGAGAGAAAAAACAGGATGCAAAACTGCCCTAGTTCCCAAGTTCCATTTGTTTCGTAGACACTACCTGGCAAGGTAAGCAGAGCATCCAGACATAGTAAACCGTGTGTTGGTGTCAAGACAGGATGGGAAGGTGACATGAGGGAAACTGCAGTAGGTTCCGTTCCCAACGACATGTTTGTACGTAATCGGCAGCTGCAACAGGTCAGCACCCTGGGCCTGAACTTTGGAGTGTGGCCTGAACCACGATGCCACTTTTGGCAATGTTCACAATTCAGTATCTCCAGCCTTCAGACTTCCAGTGATTTTGTTGCTTCGGAAAATATGAAATCCTACTGTGTGGGTTTACACCTTCCCTGATCTACTATCTACCTCCTGGATAGGAAACAGTGATAAATTCTGTTTATAGCTCAAGGGAAGCTACAAAGACACTGCACAACTGCCTAGCAAGACATAGCTATCCCTGGGATCTCATGCCATCTGCAGCCTCCCAAAATTTCACAGTAAAATGACTTCGAATGAGGATCTTTGCAACCATTTTGTACTTCTATTTTGTCTGTCAAAATTTACGGTAAAGATCAGAAAAATAACTATACACAAACTTGTATTCAGTTCTTAATGCAGCATCAAATTTATTCCACTGCACCAGATTCACCTTTGGCATTAGCTGAAGAAAGAGATATAGATTTTTCTTTGATTCAGTGAAAGTTTTGGAATAATTTGTAGCTGCAGTATCAGGCTAAATTCCTATGCGCTACATTAGTGAGGAATATAAAAGTAGTACAGATCAGGATGAAAGAGAGACATTTATTGTGTATTGCTTCAATTAATCCTTTCTAATCCAGCAGCCTTTTCTGGAGTACACATAAGTTTGCACATACCCACAGATTCACAGATTAAGGTGCTGATGTTGGTTGCAACGAAACACCTTGAACTTGAAGAAAGCCTGTAAACTATTGAACACTCATAGTATTTTTTTTTCTTCATAACACTTTTAATATAACATTTTATTTCACTATTCTTTTAATCATAAACTTAAAAAAAAGTAATACTTCTTTTAACACTCTCATTGATATCTCTGCTAAAAGCCCGGCAGCAGCCATCAAATATATTATTAGAAATTATGCACTTAAAAAGAAGAATCGTTTCTACAGAAGAATAGGACAAGAAAGAGGATTGCTGCTGTGCTGGAGAAGAGGCAGCAGTAGTTCCACTGAACTTACACCAGACAGAAGGTAAAACAGAACTATGAAGCAGATGCTGTAATGTTAAAAGGGAAATGGGTGGGGGAGTGGAAAGGGGAAACCTTAGTAAGACAGCCTGTGGAGACAACCACATACGTGACATTTAAAAGTTGCCCTAAGTTTTACTCCATTATAGGTAATACTGATTTCACTGAATTTTCCTGCATAATAAATTTAATTATACTTTTTGCTTTCTTCTTCTCACTCGTGTCTAGACTGTATTTTATTACTGATATATGTTAGTTTAGGGCCTGTAAGAGATTTGCTGAAGTTTTGCCATCATTACCTAAAATCTACTGCAACTAGCGACCTGTATTATTACTTTTAAACCAAAACACTGTGAGGATTTCTTTAGATGGTGTTTTGCTCATCCCTCACAAGCAAATTCACCAATCCAGCGATTTGAAAGCCAAACTCAAATGCTACAACCTTCTGTTCAGACTTTCTACAGAAGCAGTCTGTTAGTCTTTTGCCAAGTCCAAGTGATCCCAATGCATGATGTTTTGCTTCAAGAAAAGTGTGGAGGGAGGGTATTCTTGGTTCAACAAGCTGAAATCCTATTAAACCTTCATGATACTTCTGTCTAAAACATCTCTAGTACATATGATTTCACAGGGGAGCCACCTGAATTGGCCATTGCTTCACTTCCTACTGATTGCAATTCCTTTCCTGACTGTTTAAAGACTCCCTGCTATTAAAGGGACTAAAACTTCCAGCTGGTGAACGGTCTGGAGCAGAGGTCTTAGGAGAAGTGACTGAGGGATCTTGTGTGTGTTTAGCCTGGAGAAAAGGAGGCTCACGGCCTTATCCCTCTCTACGACCGCCTGAAAGGAGGTTGCAGCCAGGAGAGGGCTGGTCTCCTCTCTCAGGTAACAAGTGATGGGATGAGAGGAAATAATCTCAAGTTGCACCAGGAGAGGTTTAGATTAGATATTGGGAAAACCTTTTTCATGGAAAGACTTGTCAAGCATTGGAACAGGCTGCCCAGGGAAGTGGTTGAGTTCTGATCCTTGGAGTTATTTAAAAGATGTGTAGATATGGCCCTTGGGGATGTGGTTTAGTGGTGGGCTTGGGAGTTCTGTGTCAATGGTTGGACTTGATGATCTTGGAGCTCTTTTCCATTTTAAGTGATTCTATGATTCTGTGATTCTACTTCAGCTCAACCAATAGACAGAAGTAGAAGTAATGTATACAGGTACAAGTATGTGTGTAATTCCACTGCTCCTTCTACTTTCATACAGGTAACATGGGGTTTCTCTGCCACATCTAGTGCATGGTTTTCTTGGGAGAGAAGAAAAGCCTTCTTACAATTATCCCATATTCAACTTCCAAATTACAGAGATGACAATTGCAGTAAAAAAGGCAACATAAATTCTCTATCAAGCACTCTAAAAAAATTAGTCTTCTGTTGCTCTGTAATGAACTGCATTAAGCCAGAGACCATCAACAAAGAGCGAGGTTATAGTTATTAGCAACACCAATGGGAGACCTCTCATTCAGAGTTCATCTGGTGATGATATTCATCTCCGTTACCAGGAATTAATGTCAGTGCATGAAATTTTGATCCATCACAAGTGAATACTTTGATATGGTCTGATCCTCTCTTGAGAATAAAAGTCTCATAAACATTGTATAATAAATTTTGTGCTAGTCAGTGTTATGATGGAGTCATTCTCTGTTTTTTATCTAATTGCATTATGATACATGGAAGCAATCTTGATTTGCAAATCTTTCAGAGCAAGAAGTTTTGTCTGCCTTCATCATCTGACCCCTTATCACATTTGTATCTACCAGGTTGTATTTATCTCTCTGACTCAATGTACAGGACTCTGAGAAGAATGAGTTCTTCTGATGCTGCCTACTGACAGCATTACAAGAGAAAAAGAAAATAGATATTTACAGAAAGAGACTGTGACAGTAAATTGATGTGCAGAAACAACGGGATGCATCATTTACATGTGAACAGTGTCTGCCTGGAGCCTGCCTGTTCCCTGTTCTTTTGTCTTCTGTTCTCTGGAACATCAGATACAAGAAAATATCCCAATGAAGGAATACAAAAAAAGTAATTAAATTTGAACAGCCTGTATCATCTCTGCCTTATCGAGTAAACCAAGCAAACATTTAATATAAGAGGTTGAATATGTGCATTCGCAGAATTGGTAGGAAGTGAGAGAGGATTCAGATGATCCTGAACTAAACTGCAACTTATTCACAAATATATTGCTTCTTTGAAAAATTCAAAAGAAAATAACTAGTTGTTAGAAATCTGTGGGGGGTGGGAGGGGGAGGAAAGGAGAAGAATATGATCCTGTGTCAAGTAGAAAGTTCAGCCAAAAATACATGAAAGTCCAAGCACTTTTGCCTTCGCTTTATTTGACAAAATGTAGTACATGGAAGCACTAATCAAGAGAAAATTTTAAAAAGATCAGGAGAAACAGCAGCTGGTCAAATTAGAAAATAGATACTACTAGAAAGTAAAGTGTTGATCTTATCACCTGGTTTGGAGATTTCAGTACTGGCAATTCCTAGATGACATATTTTCCAGGCAGTTAACAGTCCTGACACAAAAGTTATCACTTTGATCTTACACGTTGAAGAAAATGTTTGATACAAAGCAAAAACTGAAAGAACGTCTTTCAGTTTGCTTGTATGAAAAGGCTTTCAAGAGAACGTGATCTTAAAAACATAGTTCTGAGAAAATCAAGTAACACAGAAGTAGGTCACTGAAAAAAATATATTGAATGGTCTTTGGAAAATCAGAGCTAAACTGTTTTTTTGTGAATTTGGCAAAACATTGGCCTTATGTAGAAAACTGCTTTGATCAAAAAGACCCCGACACACCAAAACCAGTGAAAAATAAGTAGCAAGGACAGGGACACCCCTCAGAGGACTATGTCTGCAGGCAACCCACACTGGGGCACGGACCCAGTGGATGCCACCAAAATAGTATTTTCACCACGGCAGTTGGCACATTGCTGATTTCCAGAGTTTTTCCCAATTGCCTGAATCCTTATGAAAACTTTGTGTTAATTAGCAAGAATGAGTTGAGACTGTTTTGCCCATGACACAATCTTCTATAAGTGCCCCATTTTTTTATTAATTTGGAGACATGGAAGGGCATGATGTAGATTTCTAAGGTTTCTTCCCATTATTCAAAATGAGAGTCAGATGCCTGTAGCCCAGGTAAGCCTACTCATGCTGCCTTGACTTTAATAACAATAAAGCCAAAAAGACAGGGAGTTCAGCTATTGAGCTCTCCTCTCCCTTTGTTAGCTGAGTGAAGTGGCACAAATCAGCTCAAAGCGAGCTCAGCTGCATATTTCTTCTGCTAAAGCATCTGCAATTACACTCAGCTACATTCCAGCTTCAAGAGAGACAAACTCATATAAAGAGATTTGGGTTCATGGAGTCTTTCCCTCAATGGAAAATGTCAACTCCAGGATGGAGCACCTCTTGTCGAGGGGACGTTTAAGTAGGAAATATCTTCAATTTCCCTCTTCCCTTGTACAGAGACTCCTGCAAGTAAATAGGGAATTGGCTGATGTAATTGCCAAGACATTCTCCATCATATTTGAAAAGTCATGGCAGTCAGGTGTAGTCCCAGGTGACTGGAATAGGGGAAACACTGCACCTGTGTTTAAAATGGGTAGAAAGGAGGCTCCTGAGAACCAACATGTCAGCCTCACCTCTGTGTCTGGGAACATCACGGAACTCCTAGAAGTTATGTCAAGGCACATGGGGGACAGGGAAGTGATTTGGGACAGCCTGTATGGCTTCAACAAGGGCAAATCCTGCCTGACCAACCTTGTGGCCTTCTACAATGGAGTGACTACATCAGTGGATGAGAGAAGGGCCTTGGATGTCATCTGTCTGGACATAGGGAAGGCCTTCGACATGGTCTCCCACAATATCCTTCTTTCTAAATTGGGCACATATCGGTTTGATGGGTGGACTGTTCAGTATATGAGAAACTGGTTGGACAGTCACATCCAAAGAGTAGTGGACTAAAGCTCAATGTCCAGATGGACATCGGTGACAACTGGTTTCCCTCAGGGTCTGTAACGGGATCAGTGCTACTTAATGTTTTCATCACAAACATGGACAGTGGGGTTGAGTGCAAATCCACAAGAAACAGAGACATTTTTATTAAAGGTTTACAATGCAGATACAGAAGTTGTGTAATAATATGCTACTTACTGCAAAGCACTACCAATGAACATTCAAGCTTTATGGAAAAAAAAAAGACATTTTAATTACTTTTTGCTAGTGCTCTGCTAATAAAATTTACTTCCTCATATCCTTAAACCATCACGGCTACAACATTATTACTGCTAAACATATTTATAGTCAGGTTTCTCAATTGCTGGACTGCAGAAACAGAAAATGTCCTTAAAAATATTTGGCTGTCTGCTGGCAAGTCACAGTATTTTGCCTCTGTGCTTCATCCAAAGCAGAGAAGAAATAATGGCTTCAATTAATTATGTAAATTTTGTGGAAGGTGAACTTTTGACTACTCACAAAACTATGATCTTAAGTTTACTAAAACATGTTTTTGGTCTATTAGTTAAGACTTTCCAAATATTCATTCAATATTTCAAAATTTTTTGATTGTTGTGCGTGAGCATATCAGACTACTCTGAACACATCAGGTAGTAATGATGTCATCAGATGTTAATCTATTTAAATCTAGTGTATTCTATGTTGGTTTTGGTATTTAAATAATACTTCTGTGTGGTGCACAACAATGTATCAACTTCTTCCAAGTGCCTATCTTATGCTGTTTAAAAATTAAATGCAAAACCTCTTAGAATGGTGATGACTCTGGTTTAAACTTTAATGATGACTATGAGGTGATACAGCTAAACTAACACAAAATTAAACATAAATCCATATGACAAAACAGTGGAATTTCCAACAGAAAGAGAAAAAAAATAAGGCACTTCTGTTATATCTAGCTTCATATTCTGCTGATATATAGGCTACATATTTGGCTGCAACACAGTGATGAAACTCAAATAATCCTTTAATTTACAACTTCTGAAGATTTGGTCTTCAATCTTTATTATGCAGTCTATGGCAGAAACAAACAATTTCACATTATAACCTTATTGTTACACAGACTTTAACAATGAAAATAAGAAATACATTTTGGCTGCAGAAAGAAAAAGACAAACTCCCTCCCTGTTCCATATAGTTGTATTTCAGAATACACTTAAATTCATCAAAGTACATTTTCCCCCAGTAAACTACTGATGATTTATTTACAAAGCAAGTTACGAACAATGTCTAGAAAATACCATTGCACCACAAATTATCTACATGGATATTTCTATTTTTCATACTAGAAAACATCTAAGAAGGCATTTGCTGCAGCACAATGTTTCTTCCTGAAATCTTAATGTGTTTTAGCAGCTAATACAAAATGCAGATGCAGACTGTGTTATGTTAATTAGAAAAGCAAACATATTATGTGTCAAGAAAAAATAGATGTCTAGCAATTTGTTTTTAAATTTCTTTTTTAAAAAAGGTCTAATGCTGATCCAAGTACTTTACATAGAGGCTGTCGTTTACTTACAAATTGAAAATGCTGCTGACAGAGCAGTTGAAATTTGAGAAACTACTTGAAAGAGAAGACATCATCAGCCTGTGCAAGCTCTGACAGGCTTACAGCTACATTTTTATTCACAAAGAAATTTATGCTAATATATGCTGTTTTGGGGATCATTTGACCATCAATAACAATGTGGAGTACTTTCATTTACTCATCTCTTTTAGAAAAAGTGATAGCTCATTGTTTTGATTTTAAAGTCTTTTTTTTTTTAATATGTGAAATAGAAGCAGAAGATGAAGCTTGGAGGGTTTTTTTTGTCGGTTTGTTTTTTTTTTTTTTGTTAAGGGATCACTGAAAAAATATTTTTCCTTTGAAACTGCAGAACATGCAATCCTTGCAAGAGAAGACCTCTTGAACTACAAATGTGTTGTTCTAGATGACCTCGTGAGACTTCAGCACGCAAATAACCTGCACAGAAAACACCTCTACAAATAAATTTGAAGAGTAAATAGAGTGTACCCAACAGTATTACAACTTCATATCCCATTATTTTCCATCTCAAAAGCTCACCTTATTTTTCAAACTATAGTTGTCTGGCCTTTGAATTTTTGTTTCCAACCTGTTTTAACACCACTGTAACTTACCAAGAGCGTGTCAGGTTGCTACAGGCACAGCAGCTTTGTTTTAGACTAATGTATGTGCTCCTGGTAAACGTGACTGCTTTGAACACTGGAGCCTGGAAGGCCCCCGTTATCTCCTGGCTCTGCTTGCTGTTACATTTCATGCTTCTGTCATGTGCAATGCAGATGTGCTGCAGAAGCAATTTTTGACAGACTGGAAAAGCAGGCACTTTCCTCTGTGGTATTTTTTTGAGGGAAAGCATATCCTACATGTTCCCACTAGCACACTGTGGCAGTGGTGTGCAACTGCTCTGAGAGCCATGCAGAAGGAGACCCTGTCACGGCAGTGGAGTAGTTTCAGCTTCTTGAAGTTCCAACTGAAAGGAAAGAAATTGCAAATAGAATGAACAATTGCTTGATATCTTCCCACCCACAAGCTTGTGTGTGTTTACTCGTGTGTTGAGGTGTTTTTAGGAGGAATTTATTTCTCATTTGCAGTGACTGTCCTGCTCTATAAAGCTAAACACATAGCACAGAGTAAGGCAAGACTATGCTTTTTGCTGTGAAGCAAGAGAGGAAGTGATCACAAAGAAACATTAGTATGTTTGAAATTTGAATTAGAATTTACTTCATTTCAAGCCAGTTCTTCTCTTTCTAGGGTGGAACTCCCTATGAATTTCACGAGCATGGAAAAATTTCACTCCCTTTCTGTATTCTTTCTGTAGCAGTTACAGGGGAATTAGTATTTTAGTTGAATACATTCTGTGCTCATATCAGGACAGTGTCTAACTTTTGGATTTTCAGTTAAAGTCTAGTTTAAATTCTGTGTGAGGTGGACTTACATCAGCAAACAAACCCAGCAACCTCTCAGCCTTGCGTGTCCACATTATCCATGCTGAGTTCTACTTGCATGCGGGCATGGTAGCACTACAGATGTTTTCATCAAGAAAACCTGCTTACTGCACAGCACGTCCTGAAAGTCTGCAACCCCGTTTTGCTCAGCCCAGCAAAATTTTGTACCAGAACCTGTTGAGAGCTGGGTAGGAGACACTGGAAATCAAGGGTTTACGGAATGGAAAGCAGAGACACATGAAGCCTGGAGATTCACAAAGAGCCCATGTCAATGCATATCAGCTACAAAAGAAAGCCCAATTTTAATATCTGTTGAACTTAGACAAGTGTTTCATAAATGTCACTATCTCGCCAGAAACTGGCCTTTTAAGAAACCAGTACTTTAAAATTATTATTGAAATACAGTATAATTTACAAAGGAGTATACTGAAATACAGTATAATTTACAATCCATTTTCTAAAAATATACAGAAAGGCCATTCTCTGTTAATACAGGTAGATGTGAATCTGCCAAAGTTTGGAGTAACAGAAGCTGCCCATTTTTTTAATGTTTCTGCAACAGGACTCACCAGCATTCCCCATATTTGTTCACAGCGGGTCATACAGCACTAGGAAAATTAAGAAGTAAGAAAACACTTTCTTCATTTATTTAATCAAAGTGAAACTAGCTTTCAATTTTTCCTTGTTTTAACTTAAAAACTTTTTCTTGAATCCAATATCCTTTTTATTTCTACATGTGGCTGCCAATCCAAGCAGTAAAGACAATGCTCTCAGGTCTGAGCCTTTTGTTACTGAACATATCTGAAATTTTCAGCATATGAGGAGGATTTACAACTTCCCTTGGGGCATTTAGACATTTCAGTAATTGAGGAGAAAGCATCAGAAGCTAAAACTGAAAAGCAGAGTTACACATAGGATGACTAAATAGTCCTGAAGACGTGCCTATACATAATTTGCTTAGTTGCTTGGATACATTCAGGTGAAGCTGCTATAAAAGTAGCTATAAAAATGGGTCACAAAGAAACTAATCCACTGAAACAAATTAAATTTCTCAGATTTCTATAATTATTAATATTCCAGTTTCCTAATTATTAAGGCTTTTTTGTTATTAACACGTAGACACTAGCAAAAACTTAATACATTTGGAAAACATAGTTTTCAGGGAAAAATAACTATCAATTGATTTTACATTTTAAAAAATTAAAACCTCTTTTAATCTCAGCGATAAACTGATGCAGAGAGTCTCTGAGCATCTGAAGTATAAGCTATTTCAAAATACTTGCCGAGATCTTTGACACGAATCAGTTAATGTCAATGATATCAAAAACCCTCAGCCATCTGCAAAAGCTAGTATTCGGTCCTTTATTCCCCTCCCCTGCCAATACTTGGTCATACAGAGAAAAGTTCAAAGAAAGCAGTTTTGCTTTTCAAGCATTTTTTCCCCCCAGGATTACATCACTCCTTCTCCGTGCAAATGCACTTACAAGATTGCAGAGACTCTCCTGAAAACTGAAGTGAGCCAGGCCTTTAAGCTCACTCTGGAACAGATGCACCCTATGCATTTTACTGCAGGAGTTAGTTGAGTCTAACACAAGATACGTCCCCCACAGATGTGAAACTCCTCAGTCTTACAACTATTCCAGTTTCTGCATGCCTGATTAGCCACTGCCTTTTCTCCCTCAGAACTGTGCTTCTCCACTGAGCATATACAATTCCTACAAATGCTCGCACCATCAGTGTTATGTGTCAGATGCTGCTCTGTGCATTTCCAAGATGTTGCGTTTCTGCAGTTTTGAACTTATTTTGCTCTTCCTCTTTCTGTAAGTGCTGATAAAACAATAACCAAGCACTTAATCTAGACCTTTTGATAATGCCAAGGAGCCACAGAGTAGGCCAAAGGCCAGTATATTAACTCAGAATAATATGAATATTTATGATATTTTCTCTTGGTGCTTTTGAACTGATAGAAGACACTGTCATTCCTTCCAACCACTTAAATGCTTAAGAGTGTTAATTTTAAATGCTTTTAAATGCTTTAAGTGTTAGGCCTTATACGATTGAGCCTTGCAGTTCTCATTAATTTTAGTAGGAGAAAGAATTCTCACTTGGCAAAAAAGCAACTTGTAGAACATCTGTTTCTCAGAAAATTATGTGAAGTGTGCCAAGTACTACACAGCCTTGCAATCAGAATTCATACCAAATACTCTCCAAGGCCTTGTCTATACAAGAAAGAACTTGTCAGTATACTTCAATCGATACATACACAAGCTAGACTTTCTTGTACAGAAAGCACTTTCCTGCAAAAAGAATACCCTGTCTATAGAATTTATAGAATCTCACTGTCTGAGCAAATATTGGTTTGTCTGGGGGCTTATTTTCTTTTTTTCTTTTCTGAGAGCTAAAGCTGCATTCGCTCTAGGGCTTTTCCTGTTTAAAATAATGATATAGAAATATTACGTATTACACTTGCGGATACTATTCCAGAGAACCTTTTTAGTGTAGATTAGTTCAACTATCTTGTCTCTCATTCTGATAAAAGCAGACATCAAAAAATGTCTCTTACAGAAATATTTGCTGAAGCAAAAAGATAAATTAAGTTTAATATTAAGCTTTGAACATGGCTTGCTGTGAATGTATTCTACAGACATTGTGGAGAGTGAGAAAGACTGCACCAAATAGCTGCTGAGCTGAACTCCAGGTAGGAGGCTCAGGTCAGCATTCAGGGAGCACGTCTGGCAGAAATAAACCAATGGCAACATCAGCAGCTGCCAAAGTAAGGACAGCAAGGATAGTGGTGAGGGAAGTGGAGTTTGCCACTCCAGAGTCTTTCAAGTACCTGAACACGCAAAGACCTATCCACCCACCTATGAGGACCTGAGCTACTAAGTGTTGTCTTCTTCTCCCTGGCTCTGAGGAAAACTGGTAGTTAGTTGCTTGGAAGAGCTACCAAAGTAGTCAAACAATTTCTTCCAGCTCTGCATACACCTTTTTTGTTCCATGTAGATTGGCTCTTTGCTTCAGTTTCCATCCTTACTGCCTCACTTGGACCTCATTCCTTACATTTCCCTTCCCTTCTCTTTACATATGCTTTACTTCTTCATAACTAATTTATTTCATCACTGTTCCCTAAAGGAAAAAAACAAACCTTAACCAGCAAAAAACCCAACTATAGGACTAGCTTCCTCCTTACTGCCTCTCTCAAGATCACTTCACTTGCTTGGTCCATTCCTGCCCCATCAGGCTGTCTCTCTTGTCGGTGTAGGCTGAAACATCTCTCTGGGAAACACCATCTTCTATTCTGTGCTTGCTCAGTGCTCAGGGAAATAGACTTTATTTCACTCAGGCTCTAGGCAGTACCATGTTAATCTTTTCTATGGGTAGAAGTTTAGAAGGCTACAGCTCTCCTAGAAGTAATATAAAGATATATAACTAAATGCAGAAAATGGGTGCATATACACTGCACTCTAAAAAGCTGGAATTGTACTAGACAGAGATACAATCTTATTGTCAGACACATGCACAAAACTCCATCGAGGGATGGATTATTAAATGCATTATTAACAGACGAATCTAGTAATTTGCTACACCTAGTAAATACTACACCTATATACATACATACATATATGTGTGCACCTATGCCAAGTTTGGCAGTTCTGCTTCACCATCAGACTGAGCAGGTGCTGATTTCACAGGCCACAGTTTGGCATGTATGAATCAGATACTGGTGAACAATACCAATTGTTGACGCTTAATAAAGCTTCTCACTTTAGCCCTTCTCCCTTTAGACTGTTCCCTCCTCTTTTCTGGTGCAATTACTGTTTAGTCTGCTTGAGGATGGGAATACTTTTATTTGGGCTATATCTGGCAGCAGCTGAGTGGTAGGTGGGTAGTTGCTTTCACAAGAAGCCACTGAGTTCTGCACCTCGAGGAGGCAGCCAGCTTGTGGCTGAAGTGGCAGCAGTGAGAAACTGGTGCATGAGCAACCTAAGTATATTGCTGAAAGGTGATATGGCAAGGAACGAACCACGCTTATGCCTTTTGTTCTTATTTTTAAGGAATTACAGAGACAACTCAAACTTCTAGTGATGCAATGTGCTTGAATTACTTTCATGAATGTTAAGATTTGCTTTCATGTTTTGCTGAGAGATGGGGCTTGGAAATTCTCAAGACTAATCCCAGGATCATGGATATTGAACATGTACAAAAGAGCTTCTTTGCAAAAACTATGCAAAAATAGGCTGAATTTAAAAAAAAAAAAACAAACTCTCTTCTGTTATCTTATGTGCCATAAAATCCCTACTTCTTAAAGGCTTTTTCTACACGGAAAAGGTATTTTCTTGGTATACCTGAAATGGCAAAATGGGCAATTGGTCTTTAAGATGTGTGTATATATTTGTATACATACATACACACATACATACATACATATATATATATATATATACACACACACACATATCTAACCCCACCTTATTCACCCCATAATTATCTGATACAAGAACTGCATGTAGATAGGCCTTGGTCTACCTCTTGCATGTCTTTCAGGACAAACAAGGCCAGGTAGGCCTTCTTTGTACATCAATCAGAAGTGAACAAGCACAGTTTTTTATCTTTTTATTCACTGTTGCAATGTGAGAAAAAGAGAGATCTGTATTTTGTCCCACTCCTGTCTCCATCAGCAGACAAGGAGTATGAACAGGAAAATCTGTGATTAATATTCAATCTGTTGTAAACATCCTGCAAGTGAAACGCTGTTTTATGTGCTTTGTACGTGCATGCACGCTGGACCCAGTCACTCAAGGTACCCTTTAGAACCCTCGGCTTCTGAGCATCAAGCAGGGTGGAGAACAACTAGCACCATGCAGGACTGGGGTCTCTGTGTATGCGTACACCAGTTTCAAATATAACCTCGAAGGTGTTCAGACCCCCCAACAGCTACAAATCAGTGTAAGTGGTAACTTCAGAACGCATGTCATCTCCAAGCGGGTGGCCTGGATCCAGAGATGACATCTCCACTGCTAGTCATACCTGATGGTTAGTCCTATCCACAGTGTTGGCAGTGGAAGCATGGTCACGAGTGTTTTGTCGGACTCGGGTCGAGTTTTGCTGCTCAATGGTTGAGGAAGTGGGGATGCAGAACTCTCTGAAACACCTTTTGAAATTCTCATCTAGAAATGCATAAAGGACTGGATTAAGGCAGCTATTTGTATACCCTAGAGCAATACAGAAGTGCCAGGATACAGTCTGGAAAGTAGTTTCTGGGATGTTGACCAGGGCTTTAATGATAACATAAATATGGATGGGAGTCCAGCAGACAATAAACACTGCCACCACTACAAGAACCATCCTCGTGATTCTCCGCAGGTTCCTATCCTTCTCTTTGGAGCCGGATAACATGCGAACACTCTTCAGGCGTAAAATCATCAGCCCGTAACACACGGTAATGATGAGGACTGGCATGATGAAGGCAAAGATGAACACACAGATCTTCAGGAGGTTCTCCCAGTACCAAGCAGGGTGGGAGAACGTAAGTGTGCAGTCAATTGAGCCTGGGGAAAAGGAAAACAGCAGACAAGAACATGCAGGTCAGTTTTTCATTTGCTTTTCTTTAAACCTTTCTTTAATTAAATATCATAGGCAAATATATGAAGAATTTACACCTAAGTAAACATGTAAAATGAAGCAATCTGTGGCCTGTCATTTGCACAAACATCGGTAGGATAGAGTGCTGCAAAACATGCACAAAGTGTGAGTTAGGAAAACACCAAATTGCAATCTTTTGCATTTTATGGCTTGGAATTTAATGTATACTAAACAAGAAAAAGAGCTGAATTGTCATAAATGCTTAAACTTAGACTCATTTTCACTTTCAGTGTAAAACATGGTGAAAAGAAAGATTGTTAAGCCACTATATATACTGAGAGTTCGGGCATTTCAGGGCAACAGGGAAGAGAATGACATGACACTTGGTAACTACGCACTGTGGAGGGTCTGGATTTATGCTGACATGCAGTCACTGTCCCTTTTTGGAAGGTCTTGGAGAAGCAGTGATCCAGAACGTGCCCTCTGCTCTGTATCATGTCCTGCCAGACAGGGTGTAACATATCTATGGCTGCCAGCTTCCCAGTGGGAGTATCCCAGGTAAAGCGCTGGCTCCTGTGCTGTAGGGCAACGCAGAACTGCCCCACAGCAGAAGGCAGGCAGGCAGAGATGCTTTTCCAAACACTGCAGTAACCAAGTGGGACAGCAAGACTTGCACGGACCCACGGAAGGAGCTGGGGATGCCTGCTGTAAAAGACAGACCAGCTGTCCTGCTTGTCCAGTCAACTACAGCCAGATGCAAAATTGTAGAAGGGGCTCATTTGTACTTCCTTTACACAGGTTGGAGGTCAGAAGTTAATTCAATGCCTCTACACTACAGTGAAACAATACAAAAAGGGGTTTAAATGATAAATATTCAATTTAGGAATGAAAGCCAGACTTACCATGCCTGTACTTAGTAGTTGCCATGAACATAACTGGCAGGCCAATGGCAGAGGAAAGAATCCAGTTGCAGACATTGACAATTTTGGCATTTCGGGGGGTACGGAAATCAAGGGCCTTAACTGGGTGGCAAACAGCCACGTAGCGATCCACACTCATGGTGCAGAGTGTGAAGATACTGGTGAACATATTGTAGTAGTCTATGGATATAACAATCTTACAAAGGATGGTACCGAATGGCCACGTTCCCATCAAGTAGTTCACACTCTGGAATGGCAGAGTACTTGTTGCTAGGGCATCTGCCAATGCAAGATTGAAAATATAGATGTTGGTGGCTGTCTTCATTTTCGTGTACCTAGAAAAAGAAAATTGGCACAGCATGTGAATGACCACTACATTGTTAAATAAAACTGAATTCGGTGCATCATCCATAAGAAACTTCTGTAAAATAATGTGCTAGATAAAGATCACATTTTCTGCTTTTAACCAAATGACCTTGCTATGATTCACCTACAGTGAATAACTTGGCAGTTCAGTGAGACGTCAGCTAAAGGGTGTAAGGAAGAAAAGATTAATTTAACTTGTGCAAAAGGAAAAGATACACATAGAAGAAACAATATTATAGATGCTAAAGAATTGAGAAGCTGAAAAAAAATGCATGTTTACAGATCAGATACTGTACTACATGGATAGAGTTTCTGTACCTGCTGATGTCATAACAAATATCATAACCATGTTCTGTAGAAATAGAGAATTCATTTGTAGGTTGTGGAGTTGTAATGATGTCATTACAAGTGAGCAGCACTTGAGACCCACTTTCAATGTGGATGCTGTACTTTTGAAGTGGTACAAAAAATGCTTCAATTTAAGTAATGTTCCTGGCCATGCTGCCCTGATTGCTGATGAGGTTGCTGGGCCCTGTGGCTGCTTAGATTTTGGGGGTGAGATGGCTTGCTCTTTCGATGAAACTTCCTTCTGTTTCTGCAAAACTAATAAGCAGAGTGTTTGATTAAACATTTTACAATTTATAGAGTGCTTTTCAAGAGGAATAGCCCGTCTCAAAAGACCTGTCAGGGAACCTTCTAGGGAAGACAAAATGTAAAATGCAGTATTTCGTGGGTTTTATCTCTCTGAGTTAGATCTCTTCAGAACACGAGTCAGCTGCAAAAAATCCCAATGAAAGGATTGTGTAGGGAATGCGCATTTGGAACTTTTCTTTAGTAGAGTGTGCAGAAATGCAGACTTCATGTTGAATGGACCTAGAAAGCTTTTATGATGAACATTTGAAGTCATTGGTACTGGATTTGTTCTGTCAGTTTTAGCACTGTGCATTAGAAGCCACTAATAACCCTGATTTCAATTTAGGGTGGTTTTTAAAAACACATTTTCAAGCAGATCCAAACTATCTTGACTGCTGCCTTGAGAAAGTATGATCTGAATATGATACTTTCAAGCTGTAAATAAACTCCATATTCTTAAAGTCCTGTAAAAACGTTTCTTACTACATTTATCTAACAAGTTTGTAACACTAACACAGGAGATGGTAGAATTGGTGAGCATTCATGACTCTCTCTTCTGGAAATTGGAAAAAATGTACAGGATTGCAGTGTAGGAGAGGTACACAATAAAAGCTACAGCTCTAAAAACTGTTTGGAGGGAGGAGAAAATATTTCTCGGGCAATTTGCTGGAGAATCTTCCAGATGACAATGAAAGCAGCAACACCTATATTTTGGTTTTACTATTACCCAGTACTAAGCCCTGTGGTTTATCAAAATGAACGTCTCTCCAAAGGTCTCAAATATCCAGGAGCAGCTGAAGGTGTGTCCAGAGCTAACCTGAAGGTTTGATTTTATTGTGAGCAGACATATCCAGCCTGCTCCCACCTGATCTGCTCAGGCAGGGACAGCGAGAGAGGGGCAGTGGCTCTCAGCTCTGCACAGGCAGGGAAAGGTGATGAGGATTCCGTGCCCTCACCCAGGCTGCTGATCCTTGCTCAGACCTTAGACGACTGCCTGCCTTATCTTTATGGCTGGAGAAGAAAGCACACTTGGGAATGCTGCTCAGGGCTGCTGCCATCACACATGATTCTGGGACAGGTCTGTCTGGAGAGCACATTGTCAGATGATAATGACAATGCTTCGTTATCAGTAATTAAAGCCACTAGGATTTAAAGGGAATGCTTGACACAGCAAAAAAACCCAAACCATCAACCAACATGTAAATGACTTTCAGGTTAGCACGACAGAGGATGGACAGAAAACAAGCTCTGAATAAATAGAATAAAGTTTCTTCACTGGGAATGGGCCTCATCCCACTTAAATGCCACATATTTTTCACTTTTGCTACCTACTTTTCATTTTCAGTTTAAAAGTTCTTGGATTTACTCAGTTTAATGGCCTCTATAGACCATTAGTGAAGAGTTTTGCCTGCTGTACTCTGTAATCTTCGTACTTCTAATCATGCTGTTCTTACAATGAATAGAAGCAGAGCTCTTATGTTGATAGAAAGTATTTACCTCCACAACTGCTTAATCAACAAAAGCCTATTGAAATTTACAATATTCTTTTCAGTGAGATCTATGGGATTTGGGCATTTCCCTGTATGAAATATTTAAAGATTTTATAAGGGGCTTATTTCTGCAAGGTACATTTTGTAAAACATGCATTTTTCCAAATAAGTAGATTATCAGTGTCCCCAGGATTATTTTTTTGGCATGAGAAAATAAATACCAAAGCAACTGATTAAATGTAATTTTAACAGCATGAAAAGTAACAGTCGATCAAAATGGAGCTTTTCAAAGTCTTGATCTTAACTGCTATTTTACTTTTTGCTAAGGGATCAGTCTACCTATTTGAATAAGAAAAACAAACATTTCCATTATCCAGACATAGATATATATGTGTTGAGATTTTTATACTTGAGAGGGACTTAGTAATACCAAAATTTATAATGCAATACCAAAATTTATAAATGCAATCTTTTAAGATACTGCTTTCACACTTGCATTCAAATCCACTAGAGAATCTAAAAACTAACAGATGTGTAAAGAAATAATCTTAATTGCAAACTCATGAAAATCTGAATACTTTAGATGTATTTAGATTACACTGAAATTTCAGCAACTAAAACATCAAGTGTATTAAATTTTGCATGACAATGAGCAAGGTTGCAAGTGAAGACAGAAGTTGGCTTTGAGTAGCCTTACTTTTTATTTTACAACTCTGCAATGAAAAGACTAATAGAATGAGATGATTCAGGGGCTTTTTGTGAATATTTAGTACAATACTGCTCTTGATATATACCCAAATTAATTATGCTCATTATAATCCTGACACCCACTACTATATCCCTTCTAACTCCTCAGTGTAGGTTTTGGATCACAAAATATCTGTTTAAGAACTGTTGTTTTGTTGGAAATAGTAGATGATAAATCAGATTTACAACGGTAAGAATACACTTTATGTCTGTCTAATTTTTTAGGGAAAGCTCAACCTTGTCTTCATCTCCAATGCTACAAAGCTTTAAAATAGACTTCAAGTTTGAAGACCTGAGCTGTACTGGTCCACTCAACCGGGATTTGCTTTGAATAAGGAAAAGCAGTGGAGAAAAGAGTGAGAATTCAGCTCTGATAGTCACCAAGTTCCTAGCATTCAAGGATTAATAGAAAGTCTTTAAATGGACCCCTCAACTGTCTGCCCACGGGCCACTTGTAGTTTGTAAACCAAGTAAAACTTTCACCAGATTAACCTCAGAGAGCCTCCAGCTCCCAAGTGTAACAGCACCTTGGACAGAAGCCAGGAGCACCTTCCCTTCCACTTCTCATGCAACAGGAAAGATGTGAGCATGCTTGTGGCTCTCTCTGCAAGACACCTGCCACGGCCCTGTTTTTGGCCTGTCCTTAGTTACCGCCTTCAAATATTTTTTTAGAGTCTCTTCTTCTAAGCTTCTTAAAATTTAATGAAATCTTTACTTTGCTTCATACTTTATTTAAGCCTCACAGAGCTTGTATACTGCTATCGTAGTCTATACAACTAACATGGTCATGTCCCTACTGCTCCTTGGTCAAGTGGTTTACATCCATGTGGACTGTTGAAACACCCCCTTCTCCAAAGCCTTCTGCCCTTCTGGACCAGATCAGCTTTACAGCATCCTTGGACCACTGGGCTGGTGCGAAAAAGCTAGAGAGTTCCACATTTAGCTCAGTGTAATACAGAGAATAACAATAATACAGCTGATTTGTTATATTATTATTATTATTATTATTATTATTAATGATGATGCAGCTCAGAGTAATACATACCATTACAGATTAATTTGAAAAATTTCCTATCTGAATAACATCAATGAGGACGAAAGCAGAAACAGTCTTTTGCACTTAGGAAATGGGCTGGTCGATGACAGACCAGTAATAATTACTTTCAGCAACACAAAGGTTTTGCCTACAGAATGCTAATTTGGAGACAAAGACTACTTCAAGATCTGTGTTTAAGTTCAGTGCAAAATACATGAAAAACTGGAGAAAATCACTGGAGATTCACTGCAGAAAGCAGTCACTCAAAAGTGGTTCGGCTGCTGAAAGAAACAACAGCCAACAGTTAGGTCTTGCATACAGACAACCTGACATAACTCTTGTTGAGGCTGGAGATTAGGTTAGCATTTCAAATTCATGTTCTTCTTGCTTAAATGCCTTGTTAAACAAATGAAGAATCATTATGTGCATACATTAGATTAGTTGAGGTCGCCTTGGGTGGGAAGATTAAACACATGTGAAGTATGCCTAGCTGAATCAATTTAAATTAACTTTTTTTTCCCCATGATTGTTCTGGTGCACCTTGTATATGCAACTCAAAAACAGTAGGAAAAAGGGATTTTTTGGCATGTTTTCGTGAGATATCAGGTACTTTCAATTTTTTCTGGGCCCTTCAAGCTTTGAACTAAATCTAACATATTCAAGGTGGTCTGTAAAAACCCTCAAATTCTTTTCTGTCTGCCAATCCAGCTGGTATATTTGACACTGAAATGAAGTCTCTCAAGCCACATTATGGAAAGTACCTTTGAGCTAAAGGGTCTCAAATGATGGACTTTACTGACGTCCATCTATTTTATTATCCTTTTTTTTTCATCACATGGTAATGGGTCTCTATAGAGTGAAAGACCTGTGCTGTATCTCAGCCACAGCTGTGACGTGTGCTGTGGCAGGCTGTAACCTATTAGAAGTTTTGAAGCCATATATGTTCTGGATAGGTCTAACCTTCCTGTCTGTGAGCACATGATTTAATCAGCTTGAAAACTTAAGTCTTTGATTATTCATGGGTACTTCTGAATGCTTATTCCTTAAGCCATTAAATTTCATCTCTGGGTACAAGCACCATAAATTTGTGCACAACCCTGTTATGTTCTACTGAAAAGATCTTATACAAGGCTGTAATTTAAACATAGTAAGCCCTGAGTGAAACCAAACCAACAACAAATTTAAAAAAAAAATTCGAGCAGGTACAACAATAGAGCTGAATGTGTTCAGGCTTGCTTGCAATGAAATTGTGACATTTGCATCACATTCACTTACTTCCTGTACCCATCCCGAGTTTGGAGGTAAAAGCTGAAATGGGGATGTGAGGAAGCTTTTACTGCCTTTAAGAAAGACAGAGGCAGTTGCTGTTCCCTCCTGTTAAAGTCCTGCATCCTGACTCCCAGCGCAGCACTACCCAGTCACTGCTGTGACCTGTCATGGTGGTTTAACTACAGATGAAAAATATTAGGCATCACTTCAGGTGTCAAGGCATGACATACTGAGGGAGAGCAGAAGATCTAAAATCAAAGAGTTTAGTTATTCGATATACTTGGTCATACTACACATATATTGTGCTGGAGCAGCTTTCTCTCCTTTCTTCACTCACTGGCAAGGGGATGTCCATTTTCTGAAGGAGTTTGAGTTGTATGTAGGCAATGTGGACCTGAGCACAGGGCAGGTAACTGCTGGACTGTAGTTGCTTCAGTTGCTACCTCTTTTCTCCCTAATAATTTGTTTTCTCACTGCCAAGTTCCTTTTTTCACTTTATTCTCCTCCACAGCACAAATGAGATTCAGCCAGAATGTTACCAAAGTTTACTTCCCCCAGGTTACCTTGTTAGCATCTTTGATTCCCATCCCTTCCTCACATCAGGACAGTGCCAAGGCATGTGCAGATCCACAAGTTTTTGCTTACAGGATGCAGGCAAAGCAACCAGAGCCCATCACCTCCTGGGAAGCAGCACTGGCTCAGGGCCATTTTTCTTATTCTCAGAACCCATCAGAAATTTGTCTCATACCTCAGCTTTGGGAGAGGGTGACCTAAACAAAAGCCTTTTAGGCAGAGTCACCTTTAGACTCCAGTGCCAGTCTTTTTGGAAACGATGTGGCACCAAGAGAGTTGTGAGGGCATCTGACTCATCCTGTCTTCCTGTGTTGGACTTTGGACTAAAAATGACTTGCTGCTGTCTTTGTGGCTCTTCCTGATTTATTTTTTTGCTACTGAAAGTCATCATATAGAAGTCCTCTTTCTGCTATTTAGTTAGAGCCAGAGAGTTTAGTCCCTACCCAGAGAAAATAAAACAAGCTTTTTTCTTTTGGGAAAAATAGCTATTTTCAGGAGGAAGGCCGGTCCTTTCCCTTGATGTCTGAGAAGATTAACAAGCAAGGAGATTACTTCAGACAGAACACAAACTTCACAATAGTCATAGCAGGTAATTATTTTACAATTTCTAATTATTTTCATGCCTTTTTAAGTTACATAAATGTGAAAAATATCCTGGCAGGAATCCATCCAAAATAAAGCTGATGTGATGCATTCTTTTTATTTTTTTTTTTTTCAGAAAGGGGTGGGGAACCAATCAAGAACAGGTATAGGTATATCACTTGACACAAAAATATTTGAGATGTTATAACTCCATGTCTTATAACTCCTAATTTCCTCTTCTTTTCCCAGACATCATAAAAAATGATAAAAAACAAATGAGAGTAGTAATAAGTATGCTCCAGTGCCCAAACAGTCATCTGCTGGTACACTTCCTTCCCTTCCAGCCTAGTTAAACAGGGGGAAAATTACCTGCCAATTATTTCAGAACTTAATCTGGCCTGTTTGTCAAACCACTTTTGAGTCTCTGTTTGCCTGGTGCTGAGGCATATATGGGTCTCCAATAAAGGTCACTGCTTTCACGGTTATTGTGTAACATATCTCTCTGAAATAAATCAATGGTGCTAAAAAGGCTAACTTCAATATATTGCCATTATCCAGCAGCAGGTGCTTATTGTTGAAGGTTTTGCTTTGCTAGGAAGACATATAAAGGCAAACTGTCAGTATATTCAATTTGACTTTCTCCCCTCTGCCTTCAGGGAAGTGTGACTGAGAGAAAAACTGCTGACTACATCTCTGATAACTGTGGTGACATTTTTCTAGAGGGGACAAGTTATCAGTTACTTTGTCAGGTTTCCAGGTGCTGGTACCGTCCTCCTGATTTGTGGGCTGATCACCTGAGATAAGCACTGTACATGAAATATCCCTGGTCAGCAGGGAAGCTGGCAAGGAAGCCTTTGAAGACAGTTTTACTGCTGGTAGATGTGAGATCCCTAAAGGTGTGGTAGGGAACAGCAGGTAATCAATCCCCTCAGGTCACAGGGCAGCAGGGGGGAGGAGGCCAGGTCATACACAGACTGTACAGACCAAAGTAACACTAGGTACACAAGAAACAGCCTCTTGCATACAGGAGATTGAGATCTTCTGGTGAAGCTGTTGAGTGTGATCTGGAAAGGAGTGACAGAGGTGAGACAAAGGAACTAGAGAGAGAATAAATGCGGAGGAAGGCTTGCCTATGATGTGGGGAAAAGGAGAAAGCAGGCGACGGTGGAAGCTGGCAGGACAGAAAGAAGGAGCACAGTTATGTGCTATGTGAGAAGACCAAATCAAAAGTACTGGGAATCATGGACTCAGTCTCTACATGACAAGGATGAGATTGTGTCTGAAACTGGGGCTCTGAGGGAGTTACTAAGACCACAGTCTTACGAGAATGATTTGGGTAATTGTCTCCTTAGATGATTTTTCTTTAGGGGCAGTACATCCCAGGGCTGAAGATTAGCACTGTGACAACTGCTGCTCCCTGTTCCCCCTTAAAAAAGGGATTCACTCAGTTGGAACTGCTCCATGCAACACGATGAGGAGGAGATGTTCCATTTTACACAAACACTTTTGTTCTGAAGTTTTATTCCTGATCTGAGATACAAGATCTTATAGCTGATAATTGAACACTTCTCAGTAAGAAGGTGGAAAAAAAAAAAAATCTATTTCATGTCCTTCACAGTTATTTGATTAGCTATGGTGTGTCATCCCTACCTTTTTTCATCATGTAAATTCAAAGGGAAATATAAATAAAAATTAGAAGTGTTTAACATTAAATGGATGAATGAGAATGCCTATCACAGCTTGGCTAAACTGTGGAACTCCTTGATAGTGAACAGCATTAAAAGCCCACTTCCAAAAGTGACTAGGGGTCTTTGAAAGATAATTATAATATTCCCACTTTCAATACCATAAACCCAAACTTCATGATATAAACCAAAGAAGACACAGATGGTTATAAAAAGAGCTTTCTTTGAGATCAGCTTAAGCACAACAATTCAGAAAATAGTTGCTTTTGGATTTTTTAAAAATATAGTTACAAGAGCAGATTTGTATTTTGAAGAGACTTATCAAGCATTGAAATCTTGTTTTCACTTGGAATCATCATGAAAATAAATAATTTTTTGAAAATGTCTGTTAATGCAGATCTCTACAACAACCATCTTAGAACACCTAAGCTTAAAAATAACCAACTTAGAATCTTTAAAAATGCTTCAAATGTTTGTTTCAAAGCAGCTTTGTTTAGAAGTGGCAATCTTTGTGACCTTCTTCCAATCTTATTTTTGATCCTCATTTTTTTGGGGACTGCTGTGTGTTAGAAATGTCCACAAAAAGCTACTGAATAAATGCTGATGTAAACTGCAGCTCAGAAAGTCTCTCTGCAGTCTAAAAGTCTGTTAGATGGATACTCTCACAGTATTGCCCCTATTTTTTCCACTCTGTGACTAAACACCAGCTGCTGGCTATGGCTGGAAAGAGGGTAGTAAGCTAAATTATGATTCTGAGACATTTGGACTTGCATCATGTTATGTTTGAGATTTTTGTAAATATGTCACCTTTTGATCTAGAAAAGTTATAAAAGCTTATCCACAGTGTTCAGCAAAAGTTATGCTTGATGGTTTGGGAAAACACTGTAAATTAAAATGAAAGAAAGCAGTACTTCAGGATTATGTTAGCTAAATAGCTCATTAGTCATTAGCTTGCTAGTAATTATGTAATATAAGCAATATGTGCATACAGTATTTTCTACCCTTACTGAAGCCACGAAAAGTTGGTAACATTTGATTATTTTTACAAAGAAATTAAAAAAAAAATCAGGAATTGTTTAACACTATTTTTCATGGGAACCATTACCATAATGGCATTCCAGGAAAAGTACAGTGGGATCAAACAGTTTTTAAAGAGAAATTGAGCAAGAAGGGATGTTTTCTGCCCAGAACTGCCCGGTGGTAGGCACTAGCAGAGTGAGAGGGTCTGTGCACCTGGGCCTGGAACGCTGTCCTGTGTGCAGGAGTTCGCTGGGACTGGGGCCAGGCGCAGGGTCTGGAGATGAGTCTGGGGCTGCAGAGCTCTCACTCATCCCTCAGGTACCTCTGCTTCCTCAGTGAGATGGGTGTTACCCCCAGGTTGCAGCCTCAAGTATTTTTGGTCAAATTTTGATCATGTCTGTAAAAACACAATTAAAAAAAAAAAAAAGGAAAGAAAAGAAAAGAAAAAGAAAAAGAGAATACAAAGGCATACATTCCATTTTATCTGTCTGCTTTCCTTCATCTTGGGGGAGGGAGGGAGCTGCTTGCTAGTTAAACATTTACCCACTAGCAAAGGTTGGTGAACTCTGTCACAAACAGTATGCAAACAGGGACACCTGCCTTTCTGTAAGGCAGGATGCTGAGGGTCACCCCCTTGCTATGCTGCTGATTTAATTCAGCTCCTCTGCTGCTCCTGCCCAACAGGGCTCCCTCAGTTCTGTCCCCAGATCTTCTCTGGCTGGTGCTGTGAACTATATTAATTCATAATTGACACGACTGGATGAGGCTGCTGAGTCTTTCAGCTCTTAGCATGGGGGTGGAACCTTTGCAGTCAGTGGAGCACACAGGACAGACACACAAGCAATGCTGCGCAAATGCAGAGAAGTTCATGAGGCTGTGGACAGGAAAGAAAAGCAGGAATTTTATGCACTTCTTGGTTTCTAAGCTCCCTGATCTATGCTACTACGAAAGATGCTGGAGGCCACCTTACATACTGCATCCATAACACCATGTCACCTTGCAAAGAACCCATTTCGTAGAAACACTTGTTTTGCTTCACCCACTTTCAAGCTTGTGATAATTATCAGATTTTTTTCCTCTAAAAAGACTCCACTCTTCTGTGCACATGTGTGAGAATATTTATTCGTCTGGTGATATCAATTATTTCTACAACTGAAATTTCAACTCTAAATCTGTTCTACTTAATAAAACAGTTTTTCTGAATTGTGAGTGAGCTCAGCTGAACTAACCAGAGCTTTCAGTGCTGCGTAGTCTTTCCAGATTAGATGACGCTTCAGTCACAGCTCTTTTTTTTTCAAAACACTATTAAGAGGCTGTTTTGAGACACATAGAAAGATTTCTCTTTCTCATAGAAAGATTTTAGAGCAAGGACTTCTTCGACTTCTTTCTCTGTTTGCCTTTCTCTTTTTTCTTTAAAGCAGTGTAATCCTTTACTCAATGAAACAAGACATCTCCTTCCTCTGCAGAGGATCTTGGAGAACCTGATACCCCTTTGTTTACGATATGTGACAAAATTTATAGCAAAACAAATGAGGAATCACTCTGAACTTGAGTGACTTCAGCGGCCGTTGGTGGAATTACAGTCCTCCCAGGGCATTTGGATTGTGCGGAGGACTGGGACCTCCGAGCTGTTCCTCTCCTCCAGACCTGCAACGCTCAAGATTTTCATCCAGGATCTATTACAGATTTCTAGCATATTGCCTTAATCACAAGGCATATTCTTCTTTCCACTCTAATTGTGAGACTAATATCCCACCGACTTGATGAGAAAGCTGGAAAAGCCTTTGGATTACTGTGTAAATTAATTCGATGCCACATGGTACCAATTGTACACTGTCTTGTTGTACTCTGCAGCAGCTAGAAGTAGCATTTGCTGTCGATATAGCCATAACAACATTCTGTTCATATTAGTAATTTACACTTACACAAAGCACACGAGCAAAATAGATAATAAAAATTATCTACAGATTTCTCAGATTACAGGAAATTCACAGCGGGCAGTAAAACCTATTAAACTACTCCTGCTGTCACTTGAAGGCATCTTTTGGTACTTGAGAAAAGAAACAGCTCAGTGTTAGTAAGATGAGGTTAAGCCTCACACACTACATAAGAAACACGTAAATATTAATTCAAGGATGAAAGCATTCAGCTGAACAGGAACCTGTTCCAATTCTGGAAGAATGAGCAGAGTGGATGAGAATGCATTAATTATAAAGTAACGTGTATAAATTGGAAATCCATGGACCTGCTTTGCACGAAGAGCTTTACTTTCACATTGATAATCACAATACATTTCTAACTCCTCCCTGGACATATCTGCTTTCTGACCTCTGTTTGCCCCAGCAGGGATAGCAGGGTGGCATTGTGGAGTGATAGTGATAGTTCCCTGTCAGGTCAGCACTTGCACAGCTCTGGCTCCAAACCCTTGATTTGCCTCTTGTGGAAAAATTTTAAGAGTATTAAGGTTTATAAGAATAATATAATTATTTAAAAAATGTTTCCAAAGAAACCAAACATGAGATGTTAGCATGCAGCACACTCAATCTGAAGTCACTGTTGCCTTCACTGAGTCTGCACTCTGAAAGGTGAGTAGGACAGTTTCAAATATCTAAGCACCTACCTCCCAACTCCTAGTATTTTCAAGACAAACTAGGTACCAATATCACTTAAAAATCTCAATTTTTACTAGCCTCAGTTCCTCTCAAAATTAATATGAAGTTTTGTTCTTCCTGAGCAGGCCTGACGGGAAAGGCAGATAAAGAATGGGAGTTTTATATGATGACAAATTCAATCCAATTAAGCACTGGCCTTCTTTGTGTAGCTGGATGAAAGGAGACATGAATATGAGCACATAGGGTCACCATTTCATAGGTAAATATTCCATGATTTGAAACACTGTCATGCTAGTATAGCTTGCAACAGGAACCAAATCACTAAGTTCCCTATTGCTGACCAGATACACTACACCTACAGAGAAGCACAGAAAGGGAATGCATTTTCATGTCGCTTAAGCCACAGATCCTATTCAGCCATTAGCATGTAAACTCCTTTTCATCCCAATTGCTAAACAGCTGTGTGGTGTTAATTGGGAAGGAATTCTGACATACCAAAAGTAGTACTTGAACAGGAGATGTGGGGTTTGCCATAGAATTCCTAATGGTTTTGGACAAGCCATTTAATTTGTGTTTTCCCCTGTAAAATGAAAATATACTTTTGCTTTCTCCTATTGCTTCTGGCTTTTGTTTTTAAGCTGCCATCTCAGGGAAAGATGCTCTCTTAGGATAGAAATCTAAATACAAGTGCCTCATTCGATTTGGCTTTGTGGTGCAAGTGTAATTCAATTAATTACTGTAAGAAATATGAACCTAGTAAGGGTTATGCCCAGGATAATAAATACATAATTCCAGAGACAACCTGTAGCATATTTCTCTGCTGACAGCTACCCTGTCTCTGTTATACTGTGCATCTGCTTTTCCTCCCAGAGGAATGCATTCAACACTGCTACGGTGATTGCAGTCATGCCCCCACTCAGAAGCCTTTCTGCAGATGTATCTTCACATAGACAGCTTGAGTTTCAGACTGACCAAAACCACAAGACAGAAGAGAATCTCCCCAGCTCTGTGCATGCAGCCCCTGCAGCATACTTAAACCCACAAGGTTTCCGAACTGCTCTAGTCTGAACCACTGACGGGTATCACCTGTGTTCCCTCTAGGTCTACCAGATGCACAGGCTTTGCAGTGACATCCCTAACACGTGCCGAAGGAATCATCCTCCACCCTGCTGCAACAGCCCACCGTGACCGCTGCCCTCACCCCCGGCTTTCTACAGCTGGCACTGCCTGCGCTGCACCGACGCACCACAAAGCCACCCGGTGCCGCTGGTCTGCAAGTGATGCCAAGAGACAACCCCTGTTCCTGCAGGCACGGCACCTATGCCCGACAGCTGCGGCCCCGACTCCTCGGGGAACGCAGCGTTCAAAGGGAGAACGGACGCTGCAGACGAGGGGAGGGGGAGGAAATTGGAAGTGCTGGGGCTGCCTCGATAGGAAGGGAGCGCGCCCCTGGGCCATCCCCATCTCCCCCCTTAAAAGAGCTCGCTGGGCTCTTCAGGGCTCAAAGGATGCTTGGTTTGGAAACGACGAGCAGCCATGAAGGGGGATGAGCTCAGTCAGCCCCGTCCTGTCACGCTCCGCCGTCCCGCTCCCGGCCCGTCGCTCCCGGGAGGTGGCAGTGTTCCCCCACGGAAGCCACCCGCCCCGCTCCGCTCCGCTCCGCTGCCAGACCGGCAAAGGAGCGTCTTTCATCTTCCTCTCACTCGTTTTCCGCTCATTTACGGGCAATGGATTTATCGCGCGTGATCTGATCTGTAATAGCCCCAGTGGGGGCTTTTTCTCTTGAGGGCGAGAAAGTTGCGAAGTGCCACAGCACAGCCGGAACGCCGGGATTACGGAAGGCGGTCGCGATCACGGCATACGTATTTATACACGTGTATACGCACGTATGTCTACACACATATATAAATGTATATCAATATACACATAAAGATCTAGACATGAGGCAGCGGATCTCCAAACACCGCCACAGAGACGCGTTTAACCGCGGTGCCATTTACAATTTGTTCTTGCATTTGGGAAAGGTGGGTGGAAAGACAGGTGGATGCGTGCCGGCTCTCCGTGTACCACCCCGCACCCGTACACGCTCACAGGCAGTGGCTACAGTCCCTTTAAATCCTCGCTCCTTAGGGGACAGGTGCGGGATTCAGGCCCCGTTGGCCAGAGCCGCTCGCACAGGTGCTACAGCTCGGAGGGTCCTTAGAACATCCTCGGACGCACAGCGGTTTCTGACGGACCGGCCGCCCCTCACGGCTCCATCGCGAGTTTCTCTTCCCCCACCACCCGCTCCATCTCTTTATCAAAAGCCTCCTTCGCTTTCCCGCGGGGGCCGGCACCCGTCCGCACCCCCCGGTGCGGCCCTTAGCGCGCTGCCCGCCGGAGGGGGACCGCAGCATCCCCGCCGGGACACCGTCCCGCATCCCGGCTCCTGGCAGCGGGGTTCCGCCCCGACGGCAGCGGCCGTGGGCTGCGGGGCGGGGCAGGGCGGCACTCACCTGACGATGACATACATG
>VZTF01009274.1:0-343717 GCA_013397755.1 Cnemophilus loriae | reverse complement strand
CCGGCGGGGCGCGGTGGCGGCCGCCCCCAGCGGCGAGCGGGGCGCACCTGCGGGGGGCAGCGGGCGGCGCGCCGGCGGTGTTCCCCTCCCCTGCGGGTGGCACTTGAAGGCAAGGTGCTTAAAATGTTCCCTTCCCCAGCGCCACAGGCATCGGTGGCAAACACCGGGGAGAGAGAACCGGGGGAGACTGACTTGGCGGGATAAAGGCCGGTGCAGAGAGGAGATCAGTGCGCGGCTGATTATCGTAGTGAGTCAGGGATCTTGGCAAAACGATGTCCTCAGTGATTATAGAGATAACAGAAGCTTGTAATAAAACGTGATGAACTTTACGGCAGCACTTTGGGAGGGGTGGTTGTGAACAGAATTGTGTTTTGGAAATGACTCGGATCTCATGGATCCTCAGGATTTTCAGGTGACCTTTTGTTCAGATCTCCAAGGATGCTCTCCCCTCCATACTGGTGTGATTGTTATCGGATGTGATAACACAGATAAGAAAGACATCAAAACCGTTCCTTTCAGCCGTGCATTCATTGTTACTGGGTGCTTAATTCGCACACCGCTTGTTTGCACCAGCACCTTTTCGTGATCAGTTGTTCCAAATGAGTACAGAGGTGCATCTCCAGGACTGCCCGGTCATTAGGACTTAGCTCTTTTACTGTCTCACTAATGAAATCAGAAGAGATCCCTGGTAAGGCAGAAAAAATACCTCCTAGTGAACAGGAAAGTGACAGAGTAGCAGTGATTGCTCCTGCTGCCTCATCATGGATGCACACCCTGTGCAGAGCACCTACTGCTATTCTGAGAGTGGTAATGACAGAAGTGAAGAAGAAACAAGTTGCAACCTAAAAGAAAGATGCAGAATCCCAGGCATTTTAGTCTAAGGATTTCCTGTGGGCTTGTGCCACTGGGAACCAGTGCTGCTCAGGGCAGGTAACAGTAGCAGAACTGACCGCACACTCTTTCGATGTATATCTGATAATTTGTGTGGAGGAATAAGAGGGAATGGGAAAGGGGTGTCAGTGGACTTTGAGAGAGATATAGATCTGGGGAATTTGTATTCCTTTTTTCGTTCTAAACTGGAATGGAAGGAGAAGATCGAGGAAGCTATTAATGGGCACTTTTAGTAGATAGCATGTATTGCTTCATGGCCAGAGAGAGTATTTTCAACATCCTTCATTGGTAGGAGAGAGCCATTTAGCATTGCATTTAGGAAGAGCTTTAGAATAGGAGTTATTTTGTCTTTGGAAAAAGCTGTGGACAAGAGGAAATGAAAGCAAGAACTCAGAGATTTTACATGGTCAAGGACGCTGCCTCTTTGTCTCCTTCTGAAGTATAGCATGTATAGTCATACACAGAGCAGGAGGAACAAGGCTTTAAAACTGGGCCATTCTCAGAGACTTTCATCTCTGGGTATGTGCACAGAGTGTGGGAGCCTCTCTCTGTGCTTGCCCTTTGTTGCACCAAAGCCGTCAGAAGAGTTTAATGAAAGCCTGGGCACAATTAGTATTTAGCCATTTGAACACAACTGTGCCTGTCTGTGGAAGGGATGGGAAAGATGGGGAACAAAAATCAAGGCTGCCAGGAGATCCACTCCATATCTCGTGTCATAGCTAGATTTGTATCATCCTCACTGTCAGAAGGCCCTTTTCTTCATTAAAAATGACTTAAAAATTACATTAAAATGTCTCAAAAAAACCCTTAAAAGCATATACCCAGGTAGAATGAGTGTTATATACAAGTCTTTATGACTGCTCAGAGAAAAGTGATTACACACGCAAAAAGTTATTATGCCCAAATAAATCAACCTTTTGGCAGGTGCAGATGAAAACTTAGGATGCAGAGAGGGCTGGCAAAAAGCCCTGGGAGTTGAGCCTGTTTAAGACAGGCCTCATTAAGCAAAATTTCAGGGCAGGGGAGTGATAGTTGAATGCACCTCTTTGCAAAGTTATTACAAATGTTATTTCTCAAGGACATAGGCAATGTGAAGTAAGTCTTTAAAATAATTCTTTCAGATGGTGAAGGTCATTTTAGGTATAATAATGTGTGAGATCCTTTCTTCAAATAATTTCAGATGATATAGGACTGTGTAGCCAAGATTCTGGTGAAAGGGTGTTTGCGAAGTTGAAGACCAGTGACTCCTTCTTGTTGGTAGTAGTTTAGCTTTTTCCTTCACAGAAAAGAAGCAGTCCTCAGTCATTTGCAATATTTCTATATTCACAGATCACCTGTGTCTCCTTCCTAGATTGTGACAGTGATTCTGCAGATAAGGGCAATCTGCAGAGCGGTGAATACTGTATCCATTTGTTGAAAATAAGTACTTTAGGTTTCAGCATCTCTGAGTTCTTCTGCCCTTGTGAAAAAAAAAAGTTTCTTCAGAGTGTAATAAATGCAGCTATAAGTGATAGCTTTTGTGTTTGAATAACAAGTCTGAAGGGTGACAGTTGGACCACACTGATAGTTGCACTAGATGATCTTGAAGATCTCTGAGAACCTTCATGATTTTGTGATTCTGTGATATAGTCTTCAGTTTCCTTATCTGGCAAGGCTACAAAGCAGTTTCATGATGGTTTGTTAAGGACTGTAGTAACTGTCCTTGATGGTTAACTATATTCTCAACTGTCCTTGACAAACTAATAGTTTTACTTTTGCTGAGTTGGAGCTACATATTGAATGAGAAGAGTGAAAAGTGTTCCAAAGAACTACCACTGTACTGAATGACATAAGGGTCTAGAGGAAGTTGGTGTGTGATATAATTAAATACTATAATAAAGGGAACAGTTGAGTTCATACAATCTTACATTTTCTAGCTCTTAGGTATTTTGACTCTGTGAGTTTAATTCTTGGTTGTTGGTTAGGCTTTCCAAATCCAGTAGCTCAACAGAGGGGAGGTTGCTGCAGCTCTGTGCCCTCAGGTCCAACTAATAGCCAAACTGGGCTTGTATTCCCAATATTCACGCCTGTAAACACCTTTATAAAACCCACACATAAGCATATGCACACAGCTGGCCCCACAGACCAGCACAGACACGAACTCAGCACTAACAGAAACACGAACTGCACCAACAGCCTCACCCTGTTCCTCTCTGGCTGTTCAGGGTGAAAATCTGATAGTGGGAATATTTATATATACGTGTACACCATATGGCTCTCCTCAGCGAGCATCTGGATCAGACACTCAGTCTGCCCAGGAGTTGCTCCCTGCATCCCAGCTGTTTGCATACGGGCATAGGAGCCCTGAGGCTGCAGCCCCACTCAAGCTGTGGATGTGGACCCATGTACAGAGACCCAATACACACATGGAGGGGGACACACTAAGGCCCCCTAGGAACCATCCTTAGGCTTAGTGTACCCAGTAGCTGGTGTGTGTCCTTCCCTTTTCCTGCTCGTGCCTCCTCCCATAATCCTCCCATAATCCTCCCATAATCTTGTGATACATTTTTGTGCAATCCCAAAATACTGTTATCCTGCATCCCATATTGTGTCCCATGTCCCTAGGCAGTGACACCCCACAGTCTGGGAGATGCTCCAGACAACTGCTCCGCTATGGTGCTGGTTATTGTGCTTGGACCATGGGGCTGAGGCTCCCCTGTGACAGCCTGGGGACAGTCTAGGGAGAGATCTTGTTTCTCTGATGGCATTACTGGTGTTCCCCCACCTGGCCTTGTGTCCTGGTGGTCCTTCTTGTGGGAGGAGATGGGACTTTTTTGGGCTGGTGGCTCCTCTGGTGGCTCCTGGAGTAGCCAGGGCAGAGAATTATTTATGTTCCCCCACCTGCTGCTGTCTCTGTGTCTCTCCCTGCATGTGTGCAGATACAGATCACATAACTTAAGAGTCATCTTTGGCAATCTCACTGCTAAATACTGATTTCTCTGATATGCCAGAAAGGCAGCATTAGACATATGCAAAGGATGCACCTGTTGGAGAAATACTGTCCACAGAGACTGAATGCTTTGCCCACTCACAGATGGTAATGTAGGGAAAAATATTTATATGGCCATAAAATTGGCTTTTGCTGAAGGAAGGAGATTCAAATAGATAATTTAAATAGTTATATACTTCTAGGAAATCCTCAGAATGCATGAATGAAATATTTGTTATGGGCCTCACACATTCCACAAGGCATTTGGAAATAAATGGAAAACTCTGAGCCATCATAAATTACCCTGTGACAAATATAACTTCTAAACTACAGTGTAATGTCGCTTTGGTAGCAATAAAAGTAGAGCATTATGTGGCACTAAGCAATTGCCACCCATTACGTGATTAATGAAATTAAATAATACAGTGTGGCAGAATAAAGAGCTGGCTTTGATTCTTGGAGGCAGAGGACACTAGTTAAATTTCTACAGAATGGGCATGGTGATATCTGGCTTCTTGATTTATCCATATGATTTTATTTTGAGAAATAAATTATTTTCAAAATGAAAAGGAGAGGGAAAATGATGGAAAATGAGGGATTGTATTTTTGAGAATTTTCCAATGTGTGTTTTGGTTAATTTAAGAAATGATTAAAAATTACAGAATTTAAAATCTGACAAGCTCTACTTTTTTTCAAATGAGGAAATAGTCTCAATTTGCCCCTGTCTGAAGTGTGAGCTTATGATTCTTTCCATAAACCCAAATGTGGAACTTTGTTGACTGACGTGTTTATCAAATTTAACATTTCATTGCCTTTACCTGCTTACATTTCTAAAGCTTTTCTGTGGGCATCCTATATGGATCTGTTTTTAGGACTGCATTATTTATTCTGTCCTTCAAACTCATGTCTTGTTCCCTTTCAAATCCTTCCTTTATTATTTCCTTTGCAGCCCATACAAGAAGTGATAAAACATACATACAAAAGTGATTTTTACATACATATAAAACATGGCATTTTTCCCTGCCATAGGGAAATCTGTCCAGTGTAACTCTACTGATATAATTGCCATCATTCATGTTCCCATATGAATACTCTTAATTTGAAATAATGGGAAGTTTTAAACAAATGGATAGTTTTACCTCTAGTTATTCTTGCATATAAAAGTTAAAAATGTCAAAGATACTGCATATCTTGGTCAGCAGCAGCTGTCCAAGCACAGTTTGACCTTCACGTTGTATGTGTATAAGGTCACTCTCACGCAGCCACTTGTTGTACCACTGGTTCAGACCTGAATGTATCATCATAGTGTGCATGTTCACCTGGTTCTTTGTGTCTTCATCAAATCTGTTCTTCATCTGCCTTACAAGGGAGAAGATGGGAGGCCACTGCAAAGCAAGAACTTAACCTGTTTCTCAGTACTTGTGCAAGTGCTCAGGATGCTGCCAGTGTCCTAGGTTACAGACATGACGGAATGGCTGAGGTGAGGAGGCAGCTATGGAGATCATGGAGTCCGGTAGCCCACTCAGACCAGGGTCATCTACTGCAGGTTGCTCAGGGCTGTCCTATCATGGTTTGAGTAACTCCAAAGATGGAGACTCTGCAACCTCTCTGGGTAACTTCTTCCAATGTTTAACCACACACAAACTAATTAAGCTTTTTCTAATGTTTAAATGGAATTGCAATTTCCTGGCTCTATCATTTTTACGCTGTCCTGTCAGGTACACATATTGATAAGTTCCTCCTGAGCCTTCTCTTCTATAGGCTGAACTGTTCCAGCAATTTCAGTCATTCCTCATATATCAGTCCCTTAATTATTTTTGTGGCCCTTTGCTTGACTCTCTATGTCCATTTCCTGTTTGTACTGGGGGACCCAGACGTACCTCTCCCATGCTGAGTAGAGTGGCAGGATCACCTTCCTCAATGTGCTGGCAATGCCTGTGAGCCTGTGCCCCTCTGCGGGTAGATCCCATCTCTTCTTAGGAGTTCTTGACCCTCAAAGTGGGTCCCAGCATGGTACCATCCCTAGAGACATGCTGTCACTTCATCTGATATGTTCTAGGTCTCCCCTGCCCAGAACGCATCTGTAGAGAGCTAATGAAAATATGAGCTATGTCTTCCTGACTTCCTAAAATTTTACAGCTTAGACATCGAAAATAGAATGCCAAGTCTGAATAATAATCTCAGTATTAGGGTATGAATATCAATTTTTTGAAGTTTAGGTAGAGCACATATGGCAGCCTGGCTCTCAAGGCAAAGTCATGATCTTCAGCCCTTAGGAAAGCCATCTGTAACTTCTAGGGTTGGAAAATTGAAAATGTTTCCTGGCTAATGGAAAGATGGAGAGAGGAGGGGAGAGGATTTGATTTCAACAGCTGTCTATCTTACCCCTGGTGAAGGTTCCCTGCACCACTAAGCATATTTATCTTTGTTGACATCTCTTTTAGTCAGATTCTCAATCTTGTCTTTTGACAGGCAACAGTGAAATTGTTCTTTTTATTGAAAGAAGCATGGGGAATAGTCCAAAAAGAACAAGAAGCAACCAGTAGTGTCTTCAGTCACAGTTATTCACACCTTTCTATAGAGAATTTTCGATGTCTCACTTTTCAGAAAGGGCTCGACTCCAGAAATTGCTCTTCCCTGTGCTGGCCAACATTAGAGTATCTGTTATTTCAATCCTAAATATATGCAATTTAAGAAAAAGTATATGCTGAGTTAACTTATAAAAGCCCTCTAATGAAAAGAGCTTAACCTCATAAGCCAAAAGCATGATGTTAAAATTATATATGCAACTTCCATGTGGATATCAGAGGTAATTTTGTTTTTTGATGGGAGGAACTGTTGCCCCCTGAAGAGCAGTATTTTGCTATGTTTCAAGAAGAGAACTTAAAATCTAATGACTGGCAAGGCTTTGGTATATTTTCTTACCCTTTTTGATCGTGAGATCCTGATGTTATACGTATTGCGAAAGTCATGCTGCGAAAGGATTGCCACTTCTTTGTGTTATGATGTTTCTACTTTATTGCCTTTCTGCTATTTGCTCACAAGGGATGAATACACAGAGACAAGAAGAAAGCACTGAAAAAAAGCGCAGCCGAAGCTGGCAGATCACAGCTCAGTGCAGTGACTTTCTTAGACAAGAAAGATGTACGCTTTTTCTTCTTGCGAGTTCATTTGCAGCTGTGATATACTGTAAGGATTAGTTATATTTAAATATTAGGTGTCCAGCATCCTAATGGATCACCCTGGTAATGTCTCCCACAAAGGGATATGTTGGCTTTTGTGAGCATTCAGTGAGACTTTAATCCTCTATGTTCTTCTGGAAGGACCTCTAAATGTCCTTGGTGAACTTCATTTAGGTTAGTGAGTTCACTCATTCTCGTCTTTAGTCACTATAGATACCTCTTCAATCTCAATACACTTTACTTAGGAGTTGTAATTTGCGTTACATGAATCCAAATATCATCCTGTTTAGGACAAAAAAATCAAATCTCAAGAGAATCTTGGTCAGGAGGATACCAGCATAGGTTAGGTGTTGAGGTGCAAAATTATGAACCTGTCAGTTGTATACTGGATACACTTGAGATCCATAGTCACTTAGATTTTCATCTTCAGAGTTGCTGAGAAACTTCCTGATTATGCTTAGATGAACTTCAGCCTCCACAAAACGAGACTGAGGATTTTTTTGGTAAGGGTATGCGCTTTTTGGAGATTTCTGCTCCTGCTGCAAAGATTGCTTATGTATTTTGTATCAGTGATAAATAGAATATATTTCTTTTTAGGGAAAAAGAATTTTTCTATGATCTAATTATTATATTACAATTTATGTGTTTTCTTTCTTCTTCATCCACTGAATCTTGAATTTTCTCCTATTATTCAGACAAGCTTGGTAGAAATAAAGACTGCTTTCCAGAGGTTTTCATAGGGTAAAGGAAGGTTTTCAACCCAGGTCTGTCATCATCCAGAATTCAAAATTTTGAGGGACCCATCAAGATCGTTGAGACCAGATCTGGCCCTGCACAGGATACCCCAAGAATCACACCGTGTGCCTGAGAGTATTGTCCAGATGCCTGTTGAACTCTGTCAGGCTTGGTGCTGTGATCACTTCCTTCGGGAGCCCGTTCCAGTGCTCGACCACCCTCTGGGTGAAAAACCTTTTCCTCATATCCAGCCTAAACCTCCCCTGACTCAGCTTCCCTTGGGTCCTGTCACTGGTCATTAGAGTGACGAGATTGGTACCTGTCCCTTCTCTTCCCTTCATGAGGAAGTTGTAGACTGCAACGAGGTTTCCCCTCAGTCTCCTCTTCTCCAGGCTGAACAAGCCAAGTGATCTCAGCCGCTCCTCATAAGGCTTCCTATCAAGGCCTTTCACCATCCTCATGGCCCTCCTTTGGACACCCTCTAATAGTTTAATATCTTTCTTATATTGTGGCACCCAGAACTGCCCCCAGCACTCGAGGTGAGGCCGCCCCAGTGCAGAGNCTCATTCCCCAGTCTGTACACACAACCAGGGCTGCCCCATCCCAGGTGTAGGATCTGGCACTTGCCCTTGTTGAACCTCATACAGCTGGTGATTTCCTAGTCCTCTAATTTGTCGAGGTCTCTCTGCAGGGCCTCCTTGCCTTCGAGGGAGTTGACAGCTTCTCCCAGTTTAGTGTCATTAGCTAACTTACTTAGTAATCCTTGAAGTTCTGCATCCATNACCAGGGCTGCCCCATCCCAGGTGTAGGATCTGGCACTTGCCCTTGTTGAACCTCATACAGCTGGTGATTTCCTAGTCCTCTAAGTTGTCGAGGTCTCTCTGCAGGGCCTCCTTGCCTTCGAGGGAGTTGACAGCTTCTCCCAGTTTAGTGTCATTAGCAAACTTAGTAATCCTTGAAGTTCTGCATCCATGTTGTTCATGAAGATGTTGAAGAGCACAGGGCAGAGGATGGAGCCCTGCAGAATCCCACTAGTGACCAGACGACAGCCTGACATCACCCCCTTCACTATAACCCTTTGTGCCTGACCCGTGAGCCAGTTGCTCACCCATTATATGTGGGCGTATGCTGGATATTTTGTCCAGAAGGATACTGTTGGGGACAGTATCAAAAGCTTCTCTGAAGTCCAAAAAGACTACCTCTACTGGTTTTCCTAGACCAGCTGGGTGAGTTACCCTTTGGGGTCAGGTTCAACAAGCAGAACTTCTCCCTCATGAAGCCGTGCTGGCTGTGACTAATGACTACAATGAATTGCTAGCTGTTGTCTAAAATCAGTCTCTCTCAGCTTTATTTTTGGAGACAAAACTGTCCTTTTCCTGGGCATTTGGGAGAAGGATCAAGTGGAGGATGCGACCCATTGTAACCTCTGAGTCACTGAGAAGGGCAGGATGTCACAGCTTAGTCCTTGCCATTTCATGTTATGTAACACAATGGGTCACATCCGTGGCAGGCATATCCATGGATGTCGTTCAGAAGTGCCTCAATCTGCTTGTTTCGTGCACAAGGAAAGAAGAACCAATGAACTCTGAGTTCTCTGTTTGAAAGCTGGACCACCTGGTCAGCTAAGGACACAGTGGTCAATGCTGTGGTAGTTAAGTTGGTGTTTTAGCATTATATGTATGTGTGAGTCTTGTCTCTAAAACAGTATTTTTAAATTCAAATAAGTCCTAAAGACAGTATTTTAAATTTAAATCTTAATCAAGGAGTTATGATCTCTTTTTCTTAGGATCACTGAAAAAATTAACATGTTTTCCTGAGTTTTGTGAGAAGCTGTTACCTGTACTTTTCAGACAATTATTGATTTTTAAACTCTTTAATGATAATTTGCACTCAGAATGCTTCTGATATAAGAGGTCAGTTGTAATACCCAATGATTTTATATATTTGTTAGCACATACAAGCATTTTATTTTGATATCAGCAGACATATGCTTGATGTTAATGTAAAATGTTAAAATAAACTTACTTGAGGAAGCTTCTGCCATTTAGAAAATCTAAAGAAATAACAGTGTTTCAGAGTATTCCATTGGGTAACTGTATACTGTATGAAGTTGGCTGAAGATTTCAAAGGGCTAATAAAAATGATATTAGATATACTGTAAATTGCTATGAACACAAGCAGAGAAGAGATGAATTTCTTAGCTCAGCTTATGAACCTTAAATCCTAGAAAAATATTTTCTAAGAAACATGGTGTTTCTTGACAACAAATAAATGTTATATTCCAGGAAGTTTTTTTGCTATTATTTTCTTCTTTTTTTTTCAGGCCAAGTTGAATAAAATATATTAAGTGAGAATAAAGAGAGAAAACTATTGATGCGCCCTTCAAATATCCTGTTTTCCCCCTCATGAAAGCATAAGCCAGAGCTGAGGCACCACTGAAATGAGTCAAAATAAAAATTCAGCGCACCTCCTCACAGCCTTTATCTCTCTGTTCTTCCACATGCACAGGAAGCCCACTTTACCACCATATCTGCTGTAATTTGTAGGGAGATAATTTTAGAGGCTCATATAAATCATGAAAGCAGTGTCCTCACAAACAATGCTTGCAAAAGGCACTGGTAGCACGCTCGACTGAGAGCAATTACCTACAGGCATGCCATGGGCTTTGTTTTTTCAAACCTTTCCACAGCAAGTGATACTGTGAAGTGAATTAATCTCTCTTTTGTCTTCCCAGTAAGTATCAATTAGTGTAAAATAAGGTCCTCTGTTTTCCAGCTCATAATTGTTGCTTCTTGCCTGATTTGTCTGTTCTGACAATTGATACTCAAAATGCTCTTGAAGCCTTTGTGTGCATTCTTGCTGTGTGCAGCGTGCCTTGCTTCTTTCAGAATGGCAGGCTGCCTGTTTTTGTAAGACAGCACTACACTTTATATCTTGCACACAACAGCTGTAGAGCAGAAGACATAAGTAGGGCTAGAGGCTGGGCAAAGACAAGCAACAGGAAAGGAAAAGGCACACTGGAAAACTTGAATTCCATAAAGAGTCTGATGTCAAACTGGCTTCTCATAACACCAGGTACAGTCCTAGAAATCCCTGCAAATAGTGAGGAAGGATGAACCCCATTTTATGTTATTGAGTAATAGGAACAACCACCTTGAGGTGCAATGCAGCATGAGTTCATCAAGTTCAAGTCATCAGTTTAGCCACAAAAGGCCAGTTTGACCAAAAGGTTTACTATTTGACCACAGAATCACAAGTCCTTTCCAAAATGTAAAGTTCCATACTTCTATTTGGCTGCCATGTGTCACTAGATGCTGAATATTTCATATTTACAGTGTTCATTGGAATAGGGATTAGTATTAAAGTTCACCTCAGGAAGAAAAGCTTTTTAATTGCTGAACTGGGAATTAGCATTGTCCCTTTACTCTGGCTAAGGAAGTGGTTAATTATCCACAACTAAATGGAGCAGGTTCCAAAAAGAGAGATCTTTCACGTCCTCTTTTCTCCCAGTCTCCCCTGAACTATCATCTGCTGTTTAAGTACTCTGCTAAAAATTGTGCTTTGGTCCTTCTGATCTCATGAGAGATGAGAGCTCAGGCCTTCCATCTTCTTTGCAAGGTGTCTTGTTCTTGAGGTGCAGAATAGGACATATGAGAGAGAATGCATAGCAGCAGCAGCAGCAGCAGTGATTTATCAAGTGACATGGAGATGGTCACCCAGCAGTGGAAGGAGTTGTGTCTGTGATTTCAAATTAAGGGAGGCATCTTCCTCAAGTACTGGGTAAGGGAACTTACGTCCAAAGGATAAATTCTGGTTTTAGTGCTCAAATTCACTTTAACACTTGCAAATGCCTGCTTTAAAGAAACCTTAGGGTTTGAACTCAACTCACACAGTGCTCTATAGATGACTGTTGCGAGATAATGACATTGTCTAAACAGAGTATCTTAAGCAGAATGCTGATGTAATCTCAGTTTAGATTTATGACAGAAAGCAGAGCACTTCTCTTTCTGAAGTTGTTTACTTGCATTCGTCTTTGTCATACCTTTGACAAATGTTTGAGTTTGCATCTTACAAGTATTGCATCTTTATAAAACACAAAAGAAAGGCACTTATACTTCTCCACTTATTTTTTCCTAAGTGTCCTGGTTTTAGCTGGGATAGAATTCATTTTCTTCTTAGTAGCTGGCACAGTCTTGTGTTTTGTATTTAGTACAAGGATACTGTTGATAACACACCGATGTTTTGTTTGTTGCTAAGTAGTGCTTACCCTAAGTCAGAGACTTCTCAGTGTCTCATGCCCTGACAGTGAGGGGGTGCACAAGAAGAAGGGATGGAGCACAGCCGGGACAGCTGACCCAAATGGGCTATATGGATATTCCATATCATAGAACATCATGTTCTCCATATGAACTGGGAGGAGTTGGCTGGGAGGGGTAATTACTGCCTGGGGATGAGCACTGATGAGTGAGTGGTGAGCACTTGTGCTTAGGTCCTTCCTGATGAACTTGTATTGTTTATCACTTCATTTTCCTATGTTGTGTTCCTCTCTCTCTTTCTCCTTTATTATTATTAATATTATTATTATTATTATTATTATTATTGCTATTGTTCAGTTTGTTTCAATTATTAAACTGTTCTTATTTTGACCCACAAGTTTATACTTTTTTCCAATTCTCTCCATTCCAGCAGGAGTAGAGAGTGAGTGAGTGGCTCTGTGGTACTTAGTTGCCAGCTGGGGTTAAACCATGACACTCAGAAAGTAGAACTGTCTTGGGATTATACTTTTTTTATCTGTGGCTTGCCAGTTCACGGGCTGAGAAAAGGGTGAACTACTGTAGCCTTGTTCCCACCCTAATCCGTTTTGAACAATGAACTTGGTGAGGAGAGACATTGAAGGAGGGCAAAGAGTTTTCCTGGCTAATTTTTCTTGGAGAAGTATACTTGCTCAGCTAATTTCTTCACAGCAGGTACAAGGGACAACATATGAACAGGTAATAATCTTTCTTGGTGCCACATGGTGTAGGATTTCACTGGAACATGGTGATGTATTATTGCATTCTGAGTGCAGTATTTGTGTTGTGAATATGTACAAGCATGCAGAGACTCTGCTCAGTGAGTTATTAAGCCTCTTTATCAAATGCATAACAGAATCAGCAAGCTACACAAATTAGATGTCTGAGTCACAGATTTCACATTTGCATAGGAGGGATGATAGTACTACTTACAACAGGATGAAAGGTTGTATGTCACCTATTTATTTATGTATTTTTAAGCAACATAAAATCTAAAATTTTAAATAAACTTTTATTTCTGATTTTTCTGATTTAAGTTCTCTCTTCCTTCCTTTTCTATGTTCTTTTTAGTTGTAAGTAGTCTGCAGTTACTAAAAAGAGATCATAGGAGATGATTCATTTCCAAATAACCACAATAGGAGAAAGAAATCAACTTGAAATGAAGCTTTCACACTTATCTGTATAATAAGCACTTCCAGTTTCTCATCAATTAGTGACTGCAAAAACTAATTTGCAGTCGGATATGACATATAGGAAAATGACTTTTGTCACTAAGATTCTGAATGACACAACCACTGGCAATAGAAGGGGGTCCTGTTGGGGTACACTGACATTTGAAGAGATGGAAAAAAATAATCCTTGCACCCCCACCCTGTTAGATTGTAGAAATTATTGCTTATTGAAATTTCTATAATTTCAAACTAGTTTAGAATATCTTTTCTCTCTTTGATTTCTCCCTTCTATGAAACATCTGTAGACTATTAGGTTAAGATCTCTTGTAACCTCTGATGTGTGACTGTTGTCTTTGCCTGCAAGAATAAACAGAGTGAAGAAGCATGTGCATTTTGTGCCTGAGGTAAATGGGAGCACATATGGGGAATGCAATGAAAAGTCACGTGATGGATGACTGTAAACATGGATATTGTAGTTGCATAATTATCTTTTAGTGTTGTATGTATTTGAAGTGCTTAAAATTATAGAGTAGTGTATCCGTGGTATCCTTATTCTTGCCTGATTCGGATATGCCACCCTTAGCATCACATTCAAAACTTCTTCTTTTCTGGATGCCATTATCTTTTTGTACCATAAATAATTTAATCATAAAGACAATGATGGGACTAATTTGTCTTTGGTATAACTGAAGTAAGTAAGGTATAATTCTGCTGAAATCAGTGGAGCTTCACAGGGCAACAGGAACTTGAGGAAAGACTTGTTGGTTATTGTTACGCAGTGAAACAGAATCTGTCTGCTCTGTTGATTTACTTAGAATGCAAGTTCTAGGAGGTGGGAAAAATCTTCCTTTTGCGATAAGTAAATGTGTAGAGCATCGAGGAAAGAGTCATGGCAAAGGAGGTCACATGGAAAATAAGGATGTAATTGGTGACAGCCAACATGGCTTCACTAAAGGAAAATCATGCCTGACAAATTTGGTGGCCTCCTACTGTGGAGTTACAGCAGGGGTAGAAGGGAAAGGCACAACTGACATCATCTACCTGGACTTGTGCAAAGCATTTGACACTATCCCATGACATCCTTGCCTCCAAACTGGAAAGACATGGATTTGATAGATCAGCTATTTGAAGGGTAAAGAATTGGCTGGATGTTCACAGCCAGGGAGTTGCAGTCTCAATGTCGAAGTGGAAAGCAGTGACACGTGGCATTCCTCAGGGGTTGGTATTGGAACCAACACTTTTGAATGTCTTTGTCAACAACATGGATAGTGGGCTTGAGTGCACTCCCAGCAAGTTTGCCAATGGCATGGAGCTATGTAGTACGGTCGACACACTGGAGGGGAGGGATGGCATCTGGAGGGACCTTGACAGGTTTGAGAGGTGGGTCTGTGCAATCTTCATGAAGTTCAACAAGGTGAAGTGCAAGGTCCTGCACCTGGGTAGGGGCAATCCCCAGCAAAGTACAGACTGGGTACAGATAGTACTTTCTGGTACAGAAAGGATCAAGACTAGCCCTGGGCACAGAGACTTGGGGATGTTTGTGAACAAAAAGCTCAACATGCACTTGCAGCCCAGAAAGCCAACCTTGTCCTGTGCTGCTTCTAAAGCAGCGTGGCCAGCAGGGTGAGGAAGGTGATTCTCCCCCTCTACTCTGCTCTTGTGAGAGAGTGCCCTCCTGGAGTGCTGCATCCAGCTCTGGGGCCCCAGACACAAGAAAGACCCTGACCTGTTGGAATGAGTCCAGAGGAGGACCATGAAGATGATCAGAGAGCTGGAGCAGCTCTCCTATGAAGAAAGGCTGAGAGAATTGAGGTTGTTCAACCTAGAGAAAAGAAGGCTCTGGGGAGACCTCATAACAACCTTCCAGTACCTAAAGGTGACTTATAAGAGAGCTGGAAAGGGACTTTGCACAAGAGCATGTTGTGATAGGACAAGGTGCAATGGCCTTTAGCTGAAGGAGAGTTGGTTTAGGCTAGATAGTAGGAAGAAATTCTTTACTGTAAGGGTGGTGAGGCACTGGAACATGTCCAGAGAAGTTGTGGATGCCCCATCCCTGCAAGTGTTCAAGGCCAGGCTGGATGGAGCTTTGAGTAAACTGATCTGGTGTAAGGTGTCCCTGCCCATGGTGAGGGGGTTGGAGCTAGATGATCTTTAGGGTGTCTTCCAGTCCGAACCATTCTGTGATTCTATGATTCTATGTTTCTGGAGCCTTGGTCTCACAGAATTGGCCTGCCTGGGGCCCCACCACTTCATGCTGTGTCCATATCATGACCCATAGTGGGAGGCTGTACAATAGCCATAGTTGATGGTGTAGCTGCTGTACAGGGATATCAAATGATGCAGGAGGAGGAGAGAAGCAATGAATGTCACTTTTTGGCAGAATTTACCTCAGTGGTGCTTCAGAAAGAGCTTGGGGCACTCGTATTGCTAAACAGTCAGCTGTGCTAATAGGAGAGAATAGTAAACTCCTGACTTATATTTTCATTAATGTTTCAGTGAATCTGAAGCAAAATAAAGTTTTAGCCTTCTGGAATAAAGTGCTACTGAATTGCCTTTGCTTTATTTCAAAGTAATATGCTGACATTTCTCACTTCCTGCTGAAGTGTTTATATACTGCCAGATAATTTCTTGGTTCTCTCTTGGAAGCTAGTACAGTTTACTGAGGAGCTGAAGCATTCATTACATCTTTTATGTGTCTCAGAAGGGTATTACGAAGTTCAATTAACATTTGAGAAGTGTTCTGCAATCCTCAGATGACATGTACAGTGGAAGCGTACAAAATGGTTATTATCCATTAAATGCATGTTTTTTGCAGTGTATCTATCTTTCATCAAGTTACTCCTAGGTAGAAGTGTTCTCTTCTTTGTTAGAAAACCACTTGAACTTGTGCAGCAGTACTGGCCAAATATGGCATTAGGGGGTGTGAGATTTCGCTGCTCATTGAAATCACTTACAATTGAAGGGAGAGTGACAAATCGTTGTTCAAGACTTCATTTTTATAAAAATCTTAACAATTCTCAGTCCCACATCTTGTAAGGACCTATGAAATCGTTGTGAAGATAAGCACAAAGGAAAGGAAGTCTAGGAGGCAGGAACCACAATGCTGCTATTGTGAGTGTTTCACCTGCCAGGCAATGATTACCTTTGCAGTCCCTGCACCACGTCTAAGGTCGAGTAAGCAGAGTAATTAGAACATGAATTCAGAGTTCAGATTGTCCTTGTCAGTTTGTGCCTTGATATGGCAGACTGTAGGAGGATAGGTTGCCAAAACCTTGACATTTCATTAGTCCTAGATGAATCATTTGCGCAGCAGAAAGGCTGAAGTCAGTCTGCCCTCTTTGAATGAATATATGTTTTTCATATTCGAGTACTGTGAAACTGGTTTCAGAGCACCTCACAATTCATGCTTTCCAATAGCACACTTGGTCAGTCAGGAAGCCCTTCTGATGGAGCTCCCTGAATGCAAGTGCCCAGGAGAGCACTGGACCATCAAATGCTGAGTGTGGTTAGGGCATAAGCACAAAATAAAATGTAGGCAGATGCATAGAGTCCTTCAGCTGTAATACAGAAGAGGTAATTGCAGCTGAAAATCTGTCTCTAATAAATAACTCAGCAAGCTAGTGGGTTTATTTCTTCCCTTCCAGGTCGTTCTGGGAAAACTTTCCTTTGTTCGTGAGTATCATAAGAGCGCAGCAACTTCCAGTATGACTTTTCTTATGGCACCTGCTGTTATTCTGGCCCATCCATAATGAAATTCCCTTACTGCCGGGAACTGAAGAAAGAGTTCCAGTTCTGTAGGATGTACAGAAGGGATGGAGAACAGAGCTACAGTGGGGAGAAAGAGTAGTGGCAGAGTGGGAAGTGCATTGAATCATGTGCAAGAGGCATTTCTCTCTCCTGAGGAAGCCTCTGTCTTTCTGTTTCCTGTGTCCCTCAAAATCCCTAACACAGGTGCCTCTGTTAAGTGCCCAAGTAAAATTAATCTAGACTTCAATTTCATAAATTTCCAGGGGGTAACTTGCCCATCAGAACGTCATGACCTATGCCCTGGGACAAGTAGAAATATTTGTTGACTAAAGCCATGGAGTTTATCCATCAGTTTATCTGTATCTATTTATTTTCTTCTATGGCATCGCAACACTAAGGACAATCTTTTTTCTCTATTGGGTGTAAATTGAGGTAGGTTTTCAGGAATTGTGCATTTTCAACACAGCTGATACTGTATTTTCTTGAATTAATTCTGCTTAGTTTTCCTTTTAAGTTTGTGGTATAATAAAGTATCAACTTGTTCCTTTGAAATAGACTCTGATGCTACTTGTCCCAGCCCTGGAGAGGGGTAAAGGGATGCAGGTGAGCTGCAACAACTGAGCAGGGGTTGTTTGGGTCTTATGATCTGTGTGGATCTGAGAAAGGAGTGGGGGAGAAAAGATCAGTTGACCCGCTGGACCTTGCTGATCAAAGGAGTTGCTTGTTACTCCTCACTTCTGCTTCCAGTCTACAGTGCATGCACAAAGGTCTGGAATCCTGAACTGGGGCTGGGCACATTCCCTATCTGGTGCCTTGTCAGACAGCTGCTTGCTGGTGGATCTGTCAACTTGCATTCGGATCCCAAACTATGCCCTCACTGCATTGAGTGTCCACAAAAGCACCTGCGTGTTCGGACAGGGGCACTTCGGAGGTGCCAGGGCTGATTCCTCACTTGTTACATGTGGGTCTAAATTTTCCTCACTACTTTTTTGTGGTATTCCATAAGCAACACTAGCATATAAGCCAAGGTATATCAATCACCATATCTATCATCAGGTATTAGTAGATGACATGTCTTCTCACCATAAATATCTTTCTGTTTTTAACTATTGATTTGAAATTTTCTTTGGTAGTATAGAAAAATATGAGTAGAGTAGCTTTATGCAACAGCAGAGACTTTAATTTTTAAAGGAGTGAAGGGCTAATTTTGTCCTAATGTGCTATTAGAAATACCCAATATCTTATATTTAAAGTGTTTGCTCATTCCATCTAATAGATATTTGTGTGTCAGAGGTGACGAGACATGATTACCGGATGTTTCCAGTCGTCTTGGGAAACAGATTTGTGCCCTGAAGGCTGGAAGCCCTTCCCTTTTTTTTCAAAAGAGGCTCATTTGTAATCCCAGAATGGTGTTTAAAGATGTACAGGTATGGGTATTATCGATGTTCACTTTATGTGATCTTTAATATAAGGATGGATCTATATTTCTATTTTGTCCTTCACTCCCACCTCCTACAAAGACCACCAAACTTGTGAGACTTATTTCTAGCATTAAGAGTAGAAGAAAAGGGAAAGAAAGGAGGGGAAAAGAGAAAACAGCCTACCTGTGGAGAGACATATTATGTATACGGCATGTGTCTTCCTTTGTATGGTCCTCCAGATAGAAGAAAAGATCAACTCCCTTGCCTTCCTCAGAAATGTCTCTCTAGAAGGACACTGTAAATGCAGTCAGAAGTCTGTATTCCAGATTGAAACTGGGGGCACCAAAAAAGAAATTACTCACCCTGATATAGCTAATTTATTTCTCAAACGACTCAACAAATGGAGAGTACAGACTGCCTTCTCAGTCTGGCCATAACACTACTTTAATTTAGAATACCTCTTCCTTATGTCTAAGCAAGATTTGGATGTAGTTTAGAAGTCCAGCAGCTAAGGAGCAATTCACTTTAAAATTGCGTAATAGCAAAAATTTCAATAATTTACTTTTACTTGTATCTTTTCCTGTCTCCTTCAAAAGTTCCTTGTTCCAGCCTAAATTTCTTAAGCCCACACAGAATCTCTGTCTGAGACACACAGAGTAGAAATTCATTTTCTCAGAGAAGCTTACAGCTTCAAAAAATTACTTTAATTTCAGCTGTATACAAAACCTGACATTTTAAAATTTGCCAAGAAAGAATTTCCAGAAAAAATAATTTCACATGGAGCAAAGTTTTACTTTCAAAATGCTATTTTTTAAATCTGTGATTTATTTCTATTAGTCTCATCTACTCTAATTGAAATTTTAAAAATGAAAGTTGAATCAAAATTAGTTTCCAGCACAGTCATGGTACTCTGTGAAATGTTTCGGCAATCTCAGGATCTCCAGTTCAGATACCAAGACCTTTTGTCTCTTTCTATCCCTCCCTACCATAAGATTCACTGTGTTCTTCTCTGCATGGAATGATCTTCTAACTCAGCACCATTGTATTGGGACTTGCTGTTGTTTCTCCCATTATATTCAAAGGGTTGGAATTACATTAATCAACCAAATGAAATAAATATTCAAGTTCTGACCTTCTCCAGTGCAGGTCCCAGGGTATATCTTATTCTGTGGCTTTTAGACATTAGTACCTTCTCTGTGTCCCAAAGCAGCAGAATATTTAAGTGTGCATTAACAGCTAAAAAACCCCAAAAGAAAACAAAAAAAAAAGCTTTGTGAAATGTGGGCTGCTGAATTTGAATTAGGGGGCTCAGTCTTGACAGGGGCTTTCTCAGTGGCCAGTTCAGACAGGGTGAAGTTCATTTCCTTGAACATAGATATTCTTTGCCATTAAGATGTCCTTTAAGGTGTTCCTTAACACCTTAACACCTTAAGGTGTTCACCTGGTCTCCTGTTCAGACTTCAGAAAGTCTTGTGTCATTGCTGCCACGTAGTGTCCTTAGACAGTACAAGAATCCTGTCCTTAGGGTTTATTTAAAGGGAATCATAGCAGCAGTTTCACTGAACTCGGTATTAAGCAGATGCTGAAGTTAAGATTCCACCTAGTGACATTTTCCTTCAGAACTCAGACTACTGCAGGATCAGGGCTCTGATTACTTGGACAGGCCAGAATACTATTTATGATTCCCAGAACCACATACAGAGTAAGGATATAAAGATGTCAGCCTGAATCCTGACTTTGTTAGTGATCAGTAGCAGCTGCTGTCTGTAACACAATAGTAGCAGGACCAGCATGTAGTAGTGCTTCCTCAGATTTTTTTCTGGTTTCCATAAGTTTTCACTTAGGGACTTCCCAAGACAAATATCTTTGCATTTGCTAAGACATGTCTTACCAGCTCCCTTCCCTTCCCTTCCCTTCCCTTCCCTTCCCCTACATGGAGGAGTTTTTGTTATGAATACCATAATAATGAGCTATAATAATCCATGAGGAACTGTCAGTGAGCCTTCTCTGGCATCTATTTGTAACCTTGCTTTTTTCATAGACAAGTATGGTATGTTAATGCTATTTTCTACTGTCTGAGAACCACCTACACCTATCTTTATCCTTACACATTCATCAGAAATCCACTGTCAGCTGTAAATAACAACAAAATTGAATTCTAGGCATTTTGTATTTAGCCTTGTCTTGTCTGAAAGGCATTAACACCCATCTGTACTTAATGTAATATTTCCAAATGTCAGTGTCTCTTCCTCTACCCATGCATCATGACTGCCAGTAGGCAATGTAGTTAAGGATAGAGTTCAATTATTTCCAAAGATATAGCACTATAATATTAGGTACGCAGATATTTTCTACAAGTAATATTCCTTCTTGTATGCATGTCTGCTCTTTTTGGTCACTGTTTGCCATCCACTATATATGCACTCTTAACAGTGACTCGCTGATCTCTAATTTGTTTTCTGATTAATCTGAGTTTCCTGACTGCTGGCATGCAAACAAGCACCTCCATCATCTAGTTTTCCTCAGCACACACTACACATACATCTAGTACTCTCTGTGTGAATAGTTTCTTCAAAGGAAATACATTTTTCTTATTCATAATTTCTGCAGTAAAGGAAGTAGCTATGCTCAGCATTGTCCTTTACCATGTCAAAGCTGAGTGAATTTACTCAGCATGTCCTCATCTGCTATTGCATTAGGAGAACTCCTGGGAAAAGGCATGAAAAGCCAGAGAGCCTTGGGGTTGTAAAAATATTTTTGTCGAAGAAAACAGTGTGCAAAAGCAGAAAAGCAAGCTTGTCTTTCTCTTTCTCTTTCTCTTTCTCTTTCTCTTTCTCTTTCTCTTTCTCTTTCTCTTTCTCTTTCTCTTTCTCTTTCTCTTTCTCTTTCTCTCTTTTCCTTTTCCTTTTCCTTTTCCTTTTCCTTTTCCTTTTCCTTTTCCTTTTCCTTTTCCTTTTCCTTTTCCTTTTCCTTTTCCTTTTCCTTTTCCTTTTCCTTTTCCTTTTCCTTTTCCTTTTCCTTTTCCTTTTCCTTTTCCTTTTCCTTTTCCTTTTCCTTTTCCTTTTCCTTTTCCTTTTCCTTTTCCTTTTCCTTTTCCTTTTCCTTTTCCTTTTCCTTTTCCTTTTCCTTTTCCTTTTCCTTTTCCTTTTCCTTTTCCTTTTCCTTTTCCTTTTCCTTTTCCTTTTCCTTTTCCTTTTCCTTTTCCTTTTCCTTTTCCTTTTCCTTTTCCTTTTCCTTTTCCTTTTCCTTTTCCTTTTCCTTTTCCTTTTCCTTTTCCTTTTCCTTTTCCTTTTCCTTTTCCTTTTCCTTTTCCTTTTCCTTTTCCTTTTCCTTTTCCTTTTCCTTTTCCTTTTCCTTTTCCTTTTCCTTTTCCTTTTCCTTTTCCTTTTCCTTTTCCTTTTCCTTTTCCTTTTCCTTTTCCTTTTCCTTTTCCTTTTCCTTTTCCTTTTCCTTTTCCTTTTCCTTTTCCTTTTCCTTTTCCTTTTCCTTTTCCTTTTCCTTTTCCTTTTCCTTTTCCTTTTCCTTTTCCTTTTCCTTTTCCTTTTCCTTTTCCTTTTCCCCTATCTCACAGGTTAAGGAAAACTGGATTAGAACTGCTGGTCTTACCTAGTTTAGTTTTCCCTCAGGAAGAGAGTGCTATTTACTGCATGAGCAAAAACCCAGTGATGGATTAACTTTTAGTGTTATTTGAATTGCTGTCTGGATTGGAGGAAAAAAATCGAATCTGTGGGCATGTTTTGTGAATGTTAAGCAAGCTGTGACCTTAGTTTATGAATTCCCGATTTGCAGTTCAGCCACAGAGGTATTCATGCATTCACCTCCTATTTAAATTACATGCCTTAGGTTAATTAAATCAGTACTACATCTGTAAACACCCAAGATACGCAGTTCTTTACGTAGCTATATTCTTCATGCGTTTAAACCAACTCTTCTAGCAAGCCTGTGGCAGTTACTGTCAGATAATATAGGAAATAATACATGATAACCACTGGGGACAGAATAAGATGTAAGTAGCACTGCAGCATTTATGAGCAACTGTTTCAAGTGGTTTGTGTCAGCATAGCTCTAGTTAAGTTGAAAATCAGATGACTGGAAAACTGACATGAGAAAAAGAGGTGAGCTAGGGATTTCCACCGGCAAGAAAGATAGTGGAACTAGCTTGGCTGCAAAGGATGCAGTCTACTTATATTTTGTCTTATTTTGCTCAAATGCTATCCAATTACCTAATATACATTAAGATGATTTTATATTAGTGAATAAGATAATAAAAGAATAGTCCTTTGTGAAGGTAGTGCTCCTTTGGCACTGAATTCATATACAAGCTGAGTTTCCCCGAAAATTTGAAACTTTTTTCTGATCTCAGGCAAAATTTTCACAGAGTGATAGAATATCTGAAGGTGGAAGGGACCCACAAGGATCACCAAAGTTAACTCCTGGCCCTGCACAGGACTACATCAAGAGTCACATCATGAGAAGGAAAAGAAAAAGAAGACTCAATAGGCAGACTTTTGCTGCTGACAGTTCAGTCCTTCCAAAGATTTCAAGCCAAGTTTTTTTTGAGAACAGAATGGACCTGGTTCTGATACCTGGGGAAGGAATTGCCACATGGGACAAAATTTGAGAAGATTTCAATTTAACTGAACATGGTGACACCTGCAATCTCACTGGTACATGACAGAAAAGTGCTCATAGCATGTCCCCACCCCTTACGAAATTTTAAAGACTGAGCTAACAATATATGCCATATGTCTGATGGTGTTTAAACAAACATAAGAAATGAATCAGTGTTTTTCTTATGTGCAAGTAATTCCCTTGGAGATCAAAAAGCTCCCTGCAGACTAACTGTATGTGGGTATTGACCACTAATAGATTATTCGAGGGCTAGTTAGGCTTTCTGTGGATATAATTTTTTGCCATGTTTTGGCAAAATAATTTTAAGAGGAGAATGAAGTGCTGAATCCTAGGAAGGTGCAAAGAAACGTGAAGTTTGTGACAAGCAGAATGTTGTAAATTCAACATTTACAGTTTGTTTAATATACCACAAATTAAAGAGCAAAAGAAGTTCATCTTGTGCTTGATTTCTGTAGAACAGCTGCACAGTTTTTTTTTATGGTTGTGAAATATTGAAAATGGGAAAAGGAGACTTCCACACTACTGTAGTGCTACAACAACACTACTGTTGTGCATGACTGAGAGATAATATTGTATGGAGGTATATGTGTTATAGAAATGCTAGGTTATGGCAAGGTCTGAGAAAGGAATGTGGCCATCTGATTTAAGACTTAGTGTTGGACTTCGGCTCTGACTAGAAGTTCGTTTCAGCTGTCCCCACCGACAGCTATCTGATACTATTAAATAAAATGATTTGTAACCAGTTGCCATCTGTGAGCTGCTAGCAGCTTTTCTCTCAGCCGAGGCACTGTATTGAACAGTGTGGCATTCCCATTTTACTGTAAAAGAAAGGAATCCATATGAGATCTCACTGAAGGTGCTCCTCCACCTCTCTAGATTGAGAAGTTTGATCTTGTGAACAATCTCAGGGCACGCTGCCCGGGTGACTCTATAGGGACCGTTGCTTTCTTTCCAAGTAGGTGTCCCCTTGCTAAGCAAGAGAGCTCCCTGGTTACAACACGTGCGGAGTTCTGACTCTCCTGATGTCAATTTCTATTTCCCTCTGAAAAAGGAATCAGTATTTTCCTTCTCCAAATATTGTGCTTTTCTTTTTTTCCTATTTTTTTTTTGGTTGTTGTTACAGTTGTGGCATTGCTCATGGGAGTTCAGAGTAGCTGTGAGAAAAGATGTAAAAAAAAGGTCTGGTCTTTAGCTACATGTTTTGGCTTCCCTGGTTCACCTGGGAGATAAATAGCATGGGACTCCTGTTTCAACCATCACTTATGTCAAGCAGTCTTTGACTAGAGTACACAAATGGTCTGTAAACCAAGGTGGGAACCTTGGTCTCCTCACTTTAATTTGAATGCTCAGACTACTAAGCTATGAAGCCACGCTTGCTAATATTCAATCTTGGCTGCCAATTCATCGTTAATATTCTTTTCCCAGAGGTTACACTCACTAAGCAATTTGTAAACAACAGCAAATCAGATAAAAAGGCAAAAGCTGCCTTTCAGAGTAATAACAACAAACAATAAAAAAGACCCAGACTTGCCAATACTATCTAGATAAGATCACTTTCAAAGTGAGAATTTTCACCATACAATGAGTTCTTTTATTAAGGTGTTCAGGGAGGAACATAATTACTACCCAAGTAACTGTAGACAAGCTGATACCTGTGATACATCAAAGGGAATCAAAACTTCAGCCTCGCTGAAATGATATATTATTACATACAGTATTGTACTGTAGTCTGTGGAAAAAAATATTTGCTAACCTTACTCTAGATTAACTGTATGTTAACTGTAGAAAATATGTTAATACTGTTGGAATGATAAAGTGCTTTCTCTTAACTGTTGGTCTAAACACATCACAAGGGTCTATATTTAAGACACTGTTCCAACATAAGGCAAGCAATAGTTACTGACGATTGAAAGTAAATAGACTGATTAGGATCTGTAACGAGTGAGAGATGAATACAAAGGGAAATAAATTTACATGACAGAATTGTAAGGCTGGAAGGAGTCTTGGGAACATACTTAGTTCTTCCCCAGTCCTAAGAATTAAATATGCAAAGTACACTTCTGGCAAATGTTTGTATATCCCGTCAATACTGGGAGGAGGTTTCTGCTCCAAACAACAGGGTTGTGGAAACATTTTCCAAGAGCAATGAAGGGATTGAAATGCTAAATAGTGTCAGGATTGGAGCTTGACCAAACTTGACCAGGTCTGTGAAAGGGTTGTGTGGTATAACAGTTGTTGCTAAGAGGGGACTGGAACTGATCTCTGGAAAAAGTCTATATCTCCTCTGTATTCTTAGGAGGAGCCAAGTATTCTGCCAGGAATAATATTTCGTTTGATTCTGGTTCATGCAGGCCAAAACTCTAGCTAATTGTAAATTTGTTTGCAGAGTAAGTTTAAGCAAGATGTTGCAGTGCAAATCAGCAGGGAACACACCTGGGCTCAGTCTTAGCTGCTCCTGCCCTTTGACAGGAATATAGAGAAGAAAACAGACAGAGAAACACAGACTAGAAGAGAGACAGAGAGGGGATGGAGGCATTGTCTCTAAGGCATTCAAGCTTCTTGTGTGGGGGATTGAATAAAAGCACGAGTGTAAATCCAATTTCCTCAATCCCCAAAAGCTCTGTCCACCTCCCTCACCAGCAGCCAGCCTGAGCTTCCAGGACACTGGCATGGGCAAGGGAGGTATCCAGGCTATGACCATTGGTTCCTGCCCTGTTGCTTTAGGGAACTCCTTACATCACCTCTGCTGAGCCATCGCTTCCTGCTTGTAAGCCATCACCATCAGAGTTGGAAGAGTGTCCCCACCTAGCTGACCCAGGAAAGCTTTTTCTGATGGCTTGGTGCCACCAGAAAGCCTCCCACGCCTTTTTCTTTTCTCCATGGGCCATACCAAGTCCTGATGGCATATGACCACCTCTCAAGTACTGCCAAAATAATGTTAGATTGAATCTTCTAGAAATTATGCCCTCACTTTTCTCCCTTTCATCCAGGGTAACGTGACTTTCAAAATGTGAGGAAAACCTGCATGGCTCTGTCAGGGCTGAAAACTGGGGCTTTTTAGCAGATGTCTAATCATACTAGATGCCAGTTCTTGTTCAACTTAAACTTCAATCCAGATTTCCTGATATGCCACGTCTCCAAATTAGATATTGTCTTACATTTCTCAGGGGTGAAATAAAGATGTTTTCAGAATAAAACTGTCAAAGAATGTTAGCTTTATTAGCAGTAACAAAAATGAAAAGCAAGCTGTCTTGAGTGTATGCAAGACATAAAACTTGGTGAATGCAGATAAAAGGACAGTTTTTATGCAATGACAGCCCTAGATCAAGAAACTGAAACAGATAAGTGATAAACATACAGAAAACATCAAGTTCCTTAGTATTAAGACAACATTAATTTTATCTTGCATAAAGAAGCAGAACTGAAGAAAATAAAATATTAAAGAAAGACTGGTAAATGCTGAAAATCATGTAATATAATATTTTGTGTAGACTCACTTTGTAGTATTCAGTTTCTCTTTATGAAGTCCTACCTCAGTTTGCATCAAATTCTATCATCAAATAAGGGTAAATTGAATAGGTTCACGCTCTTTTGATTCATACACAGGCAAAAACTTAATTTAAATAGAGCTCAGGTTGGAAACATATCTAAACAGTTTCAGTTGTAATGTGTTTAAATATATTTACATGCTATTGTAATTAACTCATTTGAAACCAGAAATAAAAAATTGAGAGGATGTATTATTAGATAAGTGAATCTAAACATTATAAGGTATAAAAAAATGTGTGTTTGGGTGAGCTAGGAACTGTAATATTCCCTCTTAGAACCTTTCCAAATCCTCTCCTGGTTTAAAGGCTGCAATCCTGTTCACCAAGTACTTAAAAGGTTGCCTTCAATTTTTCTTCATTCATCACTGATGAAATTACCTTCTTTGGAAGAAACCTTTGCTTTCCTCGTAGTGACATTGTGCAAAACCTACAAGACTGTGTTTGGGTAACTTTAATGTTTGTTAATCTAAATTAATTCCCACTACACTAATTTTAAAATCTCATACTGTTCTATCTCCCACTCCTTGATGATCTTGCTACAAGAGAAGGCAAGAAATGTTGATAGGGGAAGACGGCGGGAAAAGATGGGGTTTGTACCCCAAACTTATTTTGTGAACTCATTCTCCCGGTTTGCAAAGAAAGGTTTTAGCTCTGTGTTCAAAGCAGGAAGGATGACAACTGTCAGTTGCAATGGAAAGCAGAAGTGTGTTTATACCCTGTGGTGGGGTGCCAGAGGGGAGGACTGCATCATGTTCGCTTTAAACAAGCTTGCTTGGGTGCAGGAGCGCAGCAGCCACGGGAGCAGGGCAAGACAACTACTGTGCTATTTCCTTGTTACCTCTGGCCTGGCAGGACAGCCTTGGGTCCTGCCAATGATCTTCCCAGCAGCATTCCCACAGCAGCATGTGAAGTTGGCTGAGAATCCAGAGGGGCTTTCACATTGTTGTGTTGCAGCGGGATGACAGCTGGTACCCCTTGAAAATAATTTACATGGCAGAAAGGATTGCTGAGAGACATGCTGGTGTTTTTCCTTTGAGTTTCCTGTGAAGGTGGTGCTTAGGAACTTAATGCAGGCCTTTCAAAGTGTTATCTTCTGTCAATGCTTCTTCTTAACCTTCAGTTCTTCTCATTCCATTGTAGTCCCAAAGCCCACTGAAGTCCATTGCAGGATTCCACTGGCCTATGTGGATTTGGGGCCATATTCTAGCATATAGTTTATCTTCAACTGTACTGGAAATGGTCAAACATGAGCATAAGTTATGCCAAGTCTCAAGCTGAGCCACTTTTCATTCAAATAAAATGTTTTGAAAGTGGATAAATGACAACATTTTTAAAAAAGAATCTGAATGCATTTGACATTCTCGATGAATTTAGCATAGCTAATGGCAATTCTGAGTGTTGTGCTTTTTATCTTGTACCCTCATGAGTTGTTTCGGCCAGTGACAGTTTCTTCCAGCTTTTGAGCACCATGATTAAGCCAAACATGTACCTTATTACTTAACTCTTCGCAGCAGTTGGTTCATTATGAGCTACAAAGTTTGTAGTGCTGGATCCCCAGCTGTCACAGCTCAGCATCTTCAGGTAATATTGGTTAAAAATGACAGCCTTATGACAACTGTTGAGGTAGTAGCTATGAGAAATCAACTAATGTTGTTGTCAAGTGAACCAGTAAGATCACTATTGCTAGTTACAAGTCACAGGCCCTACACTAATTTTGGAATGTGAGGAACAATACTTTTAGGGTTAAAAATGCTTCAAACATGTATATGGGTCAGAGGCTGGTCTGCTTTTGATTCATTGGCCTCTCAGAAAGAAGTACTGAAAAACACTGTAACTTTCAACGTGACACTGGAAAATATGCTCAGTGAAAAGGCAGATTCATCAGAGTGAGGGAAGGCAGTGATGGCTGAGAGATAGATTCATTGTTTCTGAAGATCCTGACTACCACTTTGAATATGTGACTCGGGTGAGATTCTAACTGGGTGGGGTTTTAGACTATGGAGAGCAGGGGACCAACCAAGTGATGAAGAACAGTAACAGATCAATTTTTAACAATGAAGGTCCATAAATATTCTTCATTTCGGCTGTAGAAAACTGTCTGCGCTTAAGGTGGCTGTCTAGAAAATGGAGTATTTTAAAGAAAATTGTTGTCCCATGATCAAGGAGAGCTGTCCAAAACCACTTGGCAAAAAACCACACAAAGTAATTAATGCCAGAGACATTTATGTGTTATTCCTAAGGAGGAAAAAAGGTCATGTTGAGTATATTTGAGAGGCTAGCACAAGTTGCCACACAAGTTTTGTGAGGGAGAAGGGATGGAATGTAAAGAGCTCATAAACTGGGCTCTGAACTTGTATTTCCCTGTCATTAAGAACAGAATAAACGTGCCTCTCATTTTTGGTCGATCAGATCCACTCTAAAACAAAGCTCTTTTAAAGAATTTTATGAGTTTCTGGGTCTTATTTCTAGTGTGGCCAGCCATCTCCATTGCCCTCAAACTTCACCACCTCAAGGGCTATACTTGGGATTTACTGTCACGCATTTTTTCCTAGAAAGCCATCTAATAAATGGAGGCAAAGAAGAAACTACAGATCAGGATTTCTTTTATTGCCTTATCTACAACTTTCTATGTGCTGAATCAGAATTTCTCCCAAGATTCCTACCTGTTTGTGTATGACTTTTCTGTAACCTACTACCTTCTTCTTCCTTCTGGCTTTGCCCTCTAGCTTAAGAAGTATCTGAATTGAACCCGAGGTGTCTAGTCAGGCTCATGGTAATGACTGAGCAGTAGGATGAGCTGCAAGTCTCCTGAAAAGAGCAGCAGGGTGAGCCAGTCAAGAGTTTCTTAGCAGTAGGAGCGTGATGTTAGTGTTTAGACCCATCTCAAGGTGATGCCAAGCAGCTCCCAGTGTGTTTTGGACATGGAGCAGCAAGGTGAGAAGGGACGCTTCAGTTTCCTCCTCTGCCTTTTAGCTCCCTGTCTCCTTTGTTTTGCTTGAAAAAGAAATCACAAAAGGAGTGACAGAGGTGATAGCTATGGCCTTATCCCTGTTGTCTCCTTTGCCTAAGGAGGGAGACCTGCAGACAACAAATTTCGTTCCAAGGTGTTTTTCCTCCTGTAAAAATCAGAGAGGAGGAGAGGAGAAGTAGCTGCACCCCTTGATTTTCTCATCCGACTTGTAAACACCGGTTTAATGTTTGCTTACTTGAACAGTTTGTCAAGAAAAAATCAGCGCCTGACAACCAGGCTGAAGCGCGGGTGGCTCTGAGCGCTGCGGGGGTGCAGGTCCCGCTGGTTCCTCCGCAGGGACGGCGGCAGGACGCGGGCAGAGCCGGCCCGGCCGGGGCGCTCCGGCAGCCTCGCCCCGGGAGTCCCGGCCCCCAGGTGCCATTCCGGCCCCCAGGTGCCATTCCGGCCCCGCAGGTGCCATTCTGGCCCTGCAGTTGCCGTTCCAGACCCAACAGGTGGCAATCGCCGCCCGGCTCCGCTCGCCAGCCTCCACCGAGCACCTGCACGGAGGGCTCTGCCTGCCGAAATCCTCCACATCCAGCAAAGCCGGCGCTTAAAATGCAGCTTCCTCTGCACAAGCTGCCGTCTCTCAGGTTTCAGAAAATTTCCTGAACCTGATAGCGTGCTCTGCTCCATGCCAGAAATCTGAAGTAGAAGTAAGCAGCCATAAACTATGGTGAAAGCCATGATGTTGTCTCAGAGACATTTACCTGGAGTCACACCGAAGTCTTCAGGCCTTTCTTGGTTTTAGTCTGATGCAGGATTTGCTCATCTTGTTCTGTTTTCATTTCCATATATTTGTTCCTGGGGTATGAAAAAATAAATAATCTCAGAAAACGAAAGAGTGTGTGTGTGGAGAACAGTGCTGTTAGTGAAGCTAAGAGTTCATGCATTGCCATGGAAACATTCACATCCTAGCAACAGCTTATTGATAGCAAGATGACATGGAAAGACAAGGGCTGATGCCTTTGACTCATGGGAAAACAAGCTATCCTGCATTTCTACTTCTCTACCTTCTTTTCTTTTCCAAGAGTGTATAGTGGTTTAACATAAAAATCCCTAATGGACATTTCTTTTCATAATTGTTTGTGTTTTTGTGCTGAAATATTACTTGCTAAGAAAAGTTCATACCGTTGAATTATTTTAGTTGGCTATAGGACAAAAAAAAAAAAATTAAAATACAGCAAAGAAACACAAAGGCATTTTTTTTCCTTTAGAAATGTAGCAAGATGTTTCTTGATTAACTGAAAACATGTAGAAGGTCAATTCAATGTTTTCTGTCCGTCTCTGCGTTTCCCAGAACATTTGCTATGGCTGAAATCATTAAGATGTCATTTGGTGGGATGCAGGGTGGAATCTTTTGTGGTACGGTCTGCACTCCTCGTGATGCCTAGGGAGTGCATGTGCTGGGAAGCAGTGAAAGTCTTTATGTGCCTTTGGGTTTGGGAGGGCAGAGCAGCACTCAGGTGCATTTGCTGAGGAGGTGCATTTCCTTTATTTTCCTGATACACTGTGGTATGAGAAGCTTCACCCCAGTGAAGACAGAGTACCGCAGCAGTCATTGTGTGTGGAAGGACGTATCTTTGAGAGCAAGGATCAGACTGCTGTTAGCACTATTATTATTGCTATTAAGTACAATGGCATTGTGGAGTCCCAGTTGTAAAGCAGGATTTAAATGTGGCTTGTTCCACACAGACACAGGAGGTGTTTTTACCTAGGAACTTACAATTAGTTTGTTTGCTGATGTGATTACTCATTGCTAAGTTATTCATTGCTAAGAAGAAAACCCAAGAATTCCTTTATTAATTCTGTGTGTGTGTGTGTGTGTGTGTGGTGGGTGTATGGTTGTTGGAAATGTTTCTGTCAAAGTAGGCATTCCAATAACCATCTTGGAAAATCAAGAAATGCATGATGTTGTTTTGTACATAGCATTGCTGAAGTGTAAACATTTGTTTAAGAGCTTTGCTGAACTGGATCTATATAAAGGACTCCCTGACCCTTACGTTTATTGTGAGAATAACAGTGAATCATAATATTTTCACAGCTAATAAAAACTACTTTTCACAAATGTGACCCTTTACCTGTACATGAATTAAAAACGGAGCTAATGAAATATCCCAAGAGAAATTAGTGATGTTTATAAACCCCGAGTTTTTAAAACCTGCTTATTTACCTGCCTTTTTTTGATTTTTTTAAAAAGTAGACTTTTGTGCACTTTTGGTTCCTCTAGCAATATTTTCTCCTTGGAAAATCACCAAAGACTGCTTGGATGATCAACAAGCCAGGCTGATGTTTTGATACTACCATTGCATTAGGATTACAGTACATGAGAAGACTAGTGCTGTGGAGCATTTGTGGGAGCGGTTAGAGATGTGTGAAGGAGAGGAAGAATACAATAATGCCTGCAGTATAATTGGGGATTTTCATGCCTGCTGCTTAGGTGCAGGATTTCTAAAGAGAGAGAGAGAGAGAGAGAGAAGCAGCATCCAGAAAAGGATGATGATAATTATAGCAGGGCATAGACGGGCTCTATACTGTGGTCATTGTTTTCACCCTAAAACAAACAGCACTTGAGCTAACTTGATATCTCCTGTTTTGACCTGGAGTTCCTTCAGTGCCAACTGTGTTGCTGGATTTCCAGAGCAGGATTTACGTGAATTACAAATCGGAGGACTCTGATCAGCTCCTTACTTGCTCCCCAATATTAGGCCATAAATCAGAAGTAATCTCGAGAGCAGGAACTAGACTTGCCAGATTCTTCTAAATTAGCACTGACTTTTGCATGGTCTCTCTGGAGCCCCTAGATATCGTTTCAGCTCCAGTTTTGAGAAAGGTGGAAGACATAGAAATGGGGATTGCCCTAAAGGACTATAGAGGAGCCTCCTGCATTTCCTCAGTGCTTGCAAAGCAACACGCACTGTGAATGGTGGACTAGCCTCTGCCATGGTTTTTACTTACTCATTCTTGTATTTGAAATTCTTTTTCCCATTCCCTGTTCTTTGATGAATTCTTTAGTGTTAGGGGCAAGGAAGGCCATGGTAAAGGCCTGTCAAGGTTAAGGGCAGGTGTGCCTGTGTTTGTGTGAATCTGTGTAACAGCATGTCATCAGGTAGCTTAAATGAAAATGCATTTTCCCTCCACTCAGCCCTTTGGAGTCTTCACAGATTTGAGAAGATATGAGTTTTGGAAAGGAGAAGGCAGCCAGGGAATAGCTGCAAATTTTGCCTCTCCGAAGAAGAATGAGGGAACAGTTCTGCATGTCGAGGTTTGTGATGTCTCTGTCTTTGCTGAAGAATAATATGAAGAAGTTCAGTTCAGGGGTTTCAAGAAATGTGATCAACAGTATTAACTTTCTTGCAGGGTCTGGGGTAATATTAACTTTTTGGATAGAAGTAATTTTTGAATTCTAATAATGCACATTAATTCAGGGCCTGTGGTACATAACTAATGCTTCTGCTCTCCTGATTTCTCGATTGACTTCTTGGGACTGATTTGGGAAAATGTCCTTTTCCTTTCTTTCAGTTAAAGGTGTGTTACCTGTTAATAGAAGATTGATTAGTCACCATTAGCACCTGGGAATGCCTTTATTTTTATCACTTCAAGCAAATATGTCTACAAGCTAAAGTCATAATTATGTGCATTACTGAGACACTTTTTTGCTATTCTTTCATTATATTTTGACAGAAAAGAAACGTCAAGGGAGTAGTACTTGCTTTTTAGCTCTGAAACATTTACATCTGTTGTACATATTTGTCTCCTCTTTGTCACGCTATCCTTTCAAATCTTCGTTTTGCTGCCTTGTAGTTAGTGTCTCGCCACTGTTTTATGAATTAATGTCAAGGTTTTATACAAAGATTTTATGAACAACAGCTGCAGATTGTCTTCTCTGAAGCTGTAAACCATCTTTGTTCAGTCGCAAAGGCATGAGATCCTCTGGGGGTTTAATGATTTATAGCAACTGCAAAGCTGGTCAATCTCTCTAAGATTTCACTCCTGGCATACATTTTTTTAGTCAGACACCAGTGGAGTCACTGTCCTGTGTGACAGAAGTAAAAGGCATTAGTAAGGGTTACACACGACTTCAGGATTAGTGTGAGTATTTTAAGTCTGTTTTTCCGGTGTTTACTCTGATATGTATCAAACAGCTGGGAAGAGAAGATGAAAACTGGGAATGCCAAAAAGTAATTCTGATTTTTTTTGCAATATAAGAGGTAACATTTCTGTCTGTTTGGCTTATTTTTTGTGCAACAGCTGAGGACCAATCTCATCTGCAAGCATTTGTAAATGGCTGAGATACAAAGCAAAATTTAGTCTGGGCTTGTACCAATTTTTTAATTAAGGTAGAGTTTGTCCCATCATCAGCAATCATTTCCATATTCAAAGATGTGTTTCTAAGGGGAGAGCTCACTGTTACAAAACCTCCCAAGCTAATTAAAAGAACACAGTTGTAAGGAGATATAGGACAAACTGTCACTGGACTTATGACAGTAAACAACATCTAAGTAGCTGTCAGTGAATCCCAATTGTAAGAATTAAGTCATGTGTGGCACTGTTTCATCCAAGCTGTACTGAGAAGCTGATGAGAAGAACTTCATGTACCATGCCATTTCCTTGAGGTGTTACGTTAATTGTAATTGAGAAATACTCTGAGGGAATGACATATCATCCCTAAGTGATGCTGGTGCTTTGGATGTCACATTTCCCATAAAGTTATTACTGAACCATAGCCCTGTTGGGATGTTGGGAGACACTGTATTGCTTTGAAGAATTGTCATACGGGGCACAAACTTCAGGATTTGGCTTGATTGTTGTCCTTATAGGTGCTGCTGTCTCTTTTAGAAGCAAGCAGGCATTCTTCTGAGATTTCTGCCTGCGTAACCATGCCTTTTTTTCCCTAATATAGGCTTGCAGTTCAGGTTGACCGCTGAATTGCTGCTAGTTCTTCTTTTCTAGCTTCTCTTCTTTCTGGCATACCGTTTGGAACAACACTTCAGGAAGGTATTATAGCTAGCCTACCATCCCCAGTCCTACAGGGCTTGGGATCATGACATCTGCAATAAATAAAAAATTTACAGAACCCCAGCTGAATGAAAACATGCCACACACTCTATCAACAGTTTCTTTGCTCCCTCAAGTTGAATTCTTTCACATTTTCTTAGGCTCTTTCTACTTGAGCTGGAAAAATAGCTGTTAATGACAGGCTATTTTAATAAGGCTCTTTTTCTCTTTGGAGCATGCCTTCGAAAATGGCAATTTGCTTAGCTGTGCTAACTGCTGAATATTTAGGTTTAATCTAGGGCCCACCACTGAAATCAGCTCAACCTAGTTCAGTTGGCTCAGCCAAGATTGCGTATTACTTCATGGTGCGTTGGACCATTTCTCTGCAACATGTACTTTTGAAAATTGCATCTCATGAATGAAAATTCCAGGCGAGATTCTTGGCAATGGCAGAGAGAGCCCTACTGAATTGAGAGGAAAGCATGAATAAAAAGGGATATGGAGAGAAACTGAAGACAGTTTTCTCTCCTGATGTTTTTTTCCTTACTGTTTGTTTTATACAAGAAACCTAACTAACATTTAATGACACCCATTACAGGGCTTCTTAAGCTTCATTTTTCTCTGCTTTCCCTCTTTCCCCTGGTATCACCATCTCAGCCAAGCAAGGCTCAGTGTTGTCCAAGAGTTGTTTTCCCCAACCTCACTGTTCCCTACCTTCTTTCATAGGAGGTGCATGAGGCATGTGAACAATTTCAGAGGAGTTGTAAGATGGAAGAGGCAACAGGAAGGCTCAAGTACGTGGAGAAACCTTATGCCTAGCAAGAAGATACAAAAAAGAATGTGGCGTGTGAAGGACTGGCTACACAGAAGTCTTGGCATTAGAAAAGAGGACAGTGTTAAAGAGGATAGGGGAGACCTTTTGCATGGCAATATGGCAAATGGAAATGTGGGACAACAGAGCTGAAGATGAGCTGTTTTGGAGGAGGGTGAAGAGGGGAAGCCCTTGGGTGAGACAGAAGCAGATGACGGGGGTCAGATGGAACACAGGGAACTGAAGGAATAAAATGAAGGAAAACAGTGAGCCTCTGCTTATGCAACACTTGCTCAACTTTCAGAAGCTGTGACAAATGCGATCTGGAACTGGGACACAAATGGCACCTGACTACTGAGGTTCCAGATGACATGAAGGCTAACTGATTATTATCAAGTTTCCAAGTAGTTCTTTTGAATACTGGGTTTTAAATCCACTCACATCAAATATTCAAAGATGTGTGTCTAAATTTCTTTTCTACAACCATATTATGCTGTTGAAAGCTGCTGTTCACCTTAACAGGAAGAGAACATGCAAGGAATGAGAAAACACAGGAAGTCAATCAGCATAAAAGTCTGAGCAAATGCTCAGTGAACAGACATTTTTATGCTTGGTGAGCAGACATTCTGCTTGTGGTTCTTGAGTAAAGCCTTTTTCATTATTTTTATGACTAGTGAAAAAGTAGAAAGAAAACTTAGATTTATTTTTTAATGTCTTTGGTATATCTGAGAACGTGCAATGGATTGATTCATTGGTATTTCATGCCTGGCTACTTAGAATACCAGTGATTTATGTTTAAACTTAAGTAGATGAGAAATAGATGCAGCGTTTTCTATGACAGGTTATCATAATACTTTTATTCTAAGTTGCCATTTAGGCTTTGGTAGAATTGAAGTCTGAGATTTCTCTTATGAGTCAACACTCGTTTTGATAAATCATTTAAACAAATGAGGTGATTATCAGTTTTTAGTGTGAAGAATATTCAAATGTTGTAGAATGTGAGACTGCAGAATGAAAATAGAAAGGAAGACGTGTTAATTTGGCTTCAGTGTGAGCTTCTGAGTCATTTTAGGTCAGGGATCAGAATTTAATGTGTAACTGAAATATACTCTTGCACTTTACACAGACTCATAAAGCAAGAGATCACTGTCCTTGTTATATGTACAGTGCAAATGCAGTTGAAGATCTTGTTTTCCTCTTGGGCTTTGGTAAGCGTGCATTTGAGACCAGGGGAAGAAAAACAGATGTTAATGAAACCACTTGCAGAGACTAAGCCTTGGTCTAACCCACACAGCCTCAAAACTGTAGTTTTTCCTTACATGTATTTATGTATGCTTGAGGAAGGGAGAGTCTATTCCTGTTACAGCTTATGTAACTTGGGGGAATAATTTTTCAACTACAGTAGTTTCATATTTTCCGTATATTGTTCAACCTCCAACCCTGAAAAAGGGTTAATGCAACCAAATAAGTTAAAGCTGATTTTTCCCAAGATCTGAAAGCAAAAGCGACGTGCAGATTAGATTCCGCATATTATCTTTATCCTTTAAGTATATGTACACTTTAAATTATGAAGGAAAGATGCAGGCTTCAGTATATGGTATGAAGGTTGGGGAGAGCATTTCTCTTAGTTCAGATATGTAAGCTCAAATTCAGTATTTTCCTCTGTAATAATGAGTCTTTTGATTTGTGGTTTTGGTTTGGTTCATTGTGGTAAGGGACCAAAGTGTGAAATATGGATTCCCATCCTAACAGGGGTTTCGTCCTCACAGCTTCTCCATATCTAGTCCATCATTCCGCAGCTGTTAAATAATGAGATTAACTCGAGGCAGAGAACATTGCCGTCCTGCAAAAGGAAACACAGGGTTTTAATGCTTCTTAGATAAAGAGGAAACAAAACCACAAATTTTAAAGCATAATGCATAATAACAGAAATTTATAGAAATTTTATAGAGTTTTATAGAAAGATCTAAATCAAGTTTCACATGTTTTTCACTTTTGGGGACACCTTATGTTCCAGATGAGCAAAAGTTTTTTTGTCTAGAAAATCTTCATGTCAACCTCATCTGTCCCGAGTCCTGTGAATTCGGTACTGGGAATTTCTGTTTATTTGAATTTTAGCTTGTACTTAACAGAGTTGGCCAGAGATGGTGCTGAGTGCTCGGATATTGCAGAGTGAAATGCAATGGCAACTTGAACAGAAGTGATTTGGGACATTAATCATAGCTATACTCAGCTGCCATGAGCTATGACTTTGAGTGAATTTAAAATTAGAGAAAAGCGCCCTGCTTGTAGTAGTTAGCGAAAGAGCAGCAAATAAAATTATTTTAGAAAATGAGAAAATGGTTGGAAAGATGTAACATAGGAAAGAAGATTTATCTGTTTGGTATATTTGCTGATATTTTATTGCTCAGTGACATAAAGGTAATCTTCTGGAAGTGAATTCATCTAGCCTTATCAGATAGGTAGTAGAAATGGAAATAATCTCAATTTACTAGTAGCACCTGTGGGTTGCAGCTAATTTCTTGCTGTTTTTTCTTAATTGCTCTCTTATTTCATCTCTGTCCTTTATTCCAGTATGAAAGTCTGTGCAATAGTGAGGCACTTAGACCACATGAAGAGTTGCACCATAAGTGAAAGTCAAACACTGGAACCCTGTCCTTTGTGATGGGTTCTTATCCAAAACCAACCCTATTGCAGTCAGTGCCAGGGTTCACTGGGGTAAGGATCTCTAAGAGTTTCTGAGATGAGGCTGGAGAGTTAGCCTGCTTTGCCATATATGCTGGTCTTTTCCAGCTCCTTCTTACCCGTGACATTTTTTCTCTAATAATAATTTTTCTGATTTATTTAAGTATAATCAACATGTCGATACAAAGAACAAACAAAACCAGTTGAAAAGTCCTATTCACACTCTGTTTTTTTCAGTTTTTATTCTGTGTTTGCTGCTGCTGTTAGATGGGTCAAGCCCTTTTGGTGCTGGACCTCGGATATTCATCTCATTAATCAGTAACATGGGCATGCTGGGTGCAGCTGGAGGGTGTTCCAGTAGATCAGAAAGGCCTTGTCCCCTCTGAGCTCTTCATTAGTGGCTCTGATTGGCTCCCAGGATGTCCTTCCTGCAAGGATAGGCATAAAAACCTGGAGCAACGTTATGTCCTGGTCACCTTCTGGCCTGTGTCAAAGCTGACTTGTCATGGAAAGCAGTGCACAGGGAGAAGGTTTGTCAGGACTAAACTCAGAATGTATCTGAATTTAGTCCTGACAAAGCCTTGGCTTGCTGCTCAGTCCCATGGTGTGCATATTACCTAAGCATAACTTTCAAGGCTGATGCATCCCAATTTCTTTCCACAAATTCACATGCTTTTTCATGTCCTGCCCTTACTAAAGCATCAATTCCTTTTGACCTTTTTACCAGACTACAGGAGTAATACATTTTTTTAAATTAAAAAGATTTATTAGACTTAAATCTAAAAGTTTAGAGTCGTGCTTTCTTCTTCACTTTATCTTCCTTTTCCTGTGGAGAGAAGGATCTCCCTATGGGCAGAGCTTTCCAGGTTTGTGTTGTTTTTTTCTCTCCTTCAATACAACATCAAATTTTATCCTTTCTTATCTCCTGCCCATCTTCTGTGGCTTGGGATGCTGGCCTTGTGGAAGCATGCTCCTACATCAAGTGCTCAGGTACTTTGACTCTTGGACCATGAGGGCAGTTTTCCCTAACCGAAGGATCTGGACTGCTACTGAGTCACAGAATCAAACAGGAAATATTGGGTATTGCTGCAGTCAAAATAAAGGCAATTTTTTCTCACTCCAGGATATTAAATTTGAAGAATGTGGGTAGTTTTCTGCTATTTATGGAAGTCATTAAACAATGGGATGGGTGTGTGGGAGTAGGATTTCTTAGGAGGTCACTGGCTGTGGAAGTGATGGACCTATCAGCAGAAACCGTATTGACCTCAGCTGTCAACAGCTGATACAGCAATGAACAGGGGCTTCTCTCCCATACTAACAAAGCTTTTTGTGGGTTGTTCCTACTAAGCACTCTTTGTTTTGGTGCTGGAGACATTCCAGAACTGATGGTGGTACATGTTCTTGGGAATAGAAGACAGAAGCGTTAATTCAGGAAATCTTAAGTGGTACGACATACTCTTTATGAACTTGGTAAGCAGATGGTACTGTCATTAATACCTGATCTTGAGTTTATTGCAGGAGCAAACAAAAAGAAAAGATGGAAATGGGGGAAGCCCCCCCCCAGATTACCTATCTATTCTTATCTGCTGGTGAAGAATTGACCAATATTCATAAACAAGTTAGTAAAAATAACCAACACAAAAGCAGAAAAAGAGTTATTGACCTTTTAGTTAATGAACAGTGATATTTGTTTTACTTAAAGTGGGCTTTGTCAGCCCACCCAATCTTTGAAAATCATTTTCCATATTAATAAGGCAGGGTTCATATGATGGAACTTAAACTACTTCCTACACTTTCTATCTATGAATATTTTGACTGAGGGAAAGCCTATTCCACATGCATGTTTGCTTTTGAGAAAATGACAATTTTAAAGCTTTGTGGAGCATTACAAAGAATTAAAAAGCTTTGTGGAGCATTAAAATCTTCTTCCACCAACACCTTGCCCATGCACATTACTTGTTAAAAATACAGAAGCTGAATTAAGGTAAGATGTATTCTAACTCAAAGATCTGCATCAGGGGGACTTTAAATTGAGAAATAGTGGATCTATTCACAGTGTCTGAAAGAGGAGAGATCAGTATGCATTTCACTGCTGAACCATTTACTTCACCTAGTAAAATGAATCATAATTGGACAGATGAGTGAAAAACATGATAATGAAGTGCCTGATTTGATCACACTCTTTCTGTTGTGTATTTTGTCCTGCACACCGTGTACACACAAAATAACAAGTTAGGAGGGGGTAATTTTGACCTAAAGGGTCATGTTTTGTGGACACAACATGGAAGGCTCTCTAATGCTAATGAGTAATCCAAATAATTTCCTACTTTGCCAGATAGATTTAGACACCTTTTAAATTCAAGTTTGCATTGCTTGACAGGCATAGTACTGGGCACCAGATAAATAGTGCGTGAATCACTCATATTATTTTGACACGTGTGAGACAGATTAGGATATGGAGGGAAAATTTCTATGAATTAATATATTTGGTGCTTCATTGCATTCAAATAATAGTTAGGAAGACCTTCCAGCTGTCTTAGAGTATGAATTAAAAGCCTGCTCTGAGAACTTCTGGAGTAGGTGACCCCTATAAATTCGCTGTTTTCAATGTCTAAGAAAAGCTGGAATATACCACAGATAAAGTAATAGTGGACAGTGTCACCTGTCTCTCTGTTTTGTAAAAATTTCATTATTTTACAGAAATTTTGTACTAGCAAGCAAACCTTCTATTTGTTTGTTGATAGCTGTGTCACTTGTCAAATCTTCCCTGGTGAGTGTTTACTCCACTGCTTATCCTGTTGATTGTGTCTCTCACCTTTTGTCAGTGCAGAATATCATCTCTGACACTTGGGACACTTTCCTGTGTAGCTGTCATCAGCCTTACTAACTTACCTGCTTTTTAAAATCTGAAAATATATCCTTTTCCCTTGACTAAATTTGTGTAAGGGAAGGAAAGCACATGGATAAGATTCCTAGGTAGAATCTTGAGCTCAGCTGGAGCCACTGCCCTCCTTCATGCTCAAAGTGTATTTTGGCTGTGCATTTTCTTACACATCCACCTCTAGCCCGTTTCAGTGCAAAGTAAATTGTTTGGAAGGCACCAGCAAGGACTGTTGGTTGACCAAAGTCTTTCTTTTTCTCTACATGGTCCGAGGAGCTCTGGCAGAACCCTGACATGCCCTTACTTGTAAGAGCCCATTGCATAGCTACAGGAGTCGTCCTGTTAACACAGATTTTTCCAAAAGGCTGTGAAAGGCATGTGGGAGGTTAAAATTATATTGTCATGCTGACTGCAGATGAAACACAGATGTACAAGGCTGCACAGATTTGTATTACTGGGAAAAGTGTTCAGTACTCAGGTGTGCAGGACAAATTGTTTTGGGTGAGTTTTATGGCTTTTCCTTTATTTGATAGTGAAAGCCAGTGCAGTTCCAGCTCGTGTTATCAGGGGGTGGTTAAGGCCTACATTCCATAAAGGAAGAGCAAGTTTATGGGAAGATGTTTAAAGAAGCAGCTCAGGCTGTCAGTGCCCGGTGTTGTCGACTGTGATGAGTAACTGCCCCTGTTTGCGCTCACAGCTTTTGCTGACCAGCTGCAACCAAGGGCAGAGCCAACACACAGCCACCCCATGCCAGAGCACAGCATGAGCAGGTAATGTCTAGTAATCATGCTGTAATTCTGGACCCTTTTTTACCACAGGACACTATGTGTGTGTGCCTGAGAGCACCTGTAAGAGATCTGAATGTGGTCATTTCCACAGAAAACAAATCCATTTTGTGTCATATGCACAGAAATTACGTAAAGTTCTTATTTTTTAAGGGAAGCTGGTTTAGGTGTTTAAATTAAATTTAAATTTACATTCCATTTAAATTGCTGCTTCTGCTTTAAATTTTGTTTGGTTAAGCCTATTCAGGTAGCCGTATGTAATAAAAATATTATTAAACTCCTTTATTATGCAGTGTCAGGACCTGAAGTCAAAGCAATATTGGCCTCCACAGCTGTGGATGGATATTCTGCCTCCAAAACAAAACAGTAATAATTCCTCATGTGGCTTGAAGAGTATTTGTGTCAGTGAGATTTGTTTTCACAGCTTTTTCATAAGCAGACCTTTTGAACAAAAGTGTTTGAAAAACAATGTTTCAGTCTGGAGGAGAAATAATAACGTTGTGCAAAGCAGTATGATGTTTAAAAACTGTATTAGCCACACAGAAGCTGAAAGAAAAAGTATATTCTGCATTTATATACTTTAAAAAAATAGTTTCTGAGTGGAATTAAAATCCAATTAGCTGCAAAATAAAAAATAAACCAGAAAAAACTTACTATTATCTTTTGCCCATGAGCCAGTTCCCAGAAAACTCACTGAACTCTCTCTTATGTTATAGTGTGAAGCGAAGAGATTAAAACAAGAAATGCAAGGAAAGGCTATCACTGCAGATGACCTAGATAAGTGTCTGTTCCTGTATTTTCCATTAGACATGGTGGCTTTATCACCTCTCCCTTCTCAGCACCCTCTTCTACCCTTAAAATATAAACCACGTTTTGTGCAAGATCGTACATAATTTAAAATTATCATGTTGAATGCAGAACATTGTTCTTGTATTTATATTTAAAATTCTCTGCTTCTCATTCATTTCTGAAATAGAGCTTCTGCGTTCAACAACTTTTTTCTTTTTCGACAATAACAGCTGGTAGAAAAAAGGATGTTATTGCTTTTCACAAACTTTGTCACATTTCTAATATTTAAAATTTTTCGGAAATCAGCTTTATCTTTCCTTGGTGCTCTGTATAATAGACCTAACACTTTCCTGGTTGAACATCCAAAACTAATCTGAACCCTCTCCTTTTCCGTCTTGGAGAAATACTTTTGTTTATTAGCATACCTAACTTTTTGAGACTGGAATCTTGAGAAAGAAAGCTTGGATTTGTGATGGACCCAATATGATTTTTGGAATAAGGAGAGCAAGATAAGCAAGGATACACACTATCTATGCTCTATGGTGAACTTTAAGCCTCGTGTGTTGGCAGTGCAATTACATCCAGTTGACTTTCATATCTCAAAAGCCATTTCTTATCTGGGTTATGGTTTGTATTTTTTTCTTTTTAGCTGTCTGGAGCCCTTCTAGCGTTGCCTGAGCTTGACACCACTGGCACCCCACGCAAGTCGTGGTGCCATCCCTGGAGGATGTGATGTCTGACATATGAGTAATGGATGTCTGACATATGAGCAAAGTCTCATATAAAACCTCCTGGGAGGAAAGAACTTCCCTTACAGTCCTGCCAGCAAGTGCACCTGGATTTGCATGGCACAGATACACCCCATTGACCCCGTTGCTTGATGTTTATTCATACATCACACTCACCTGTGTGAATCAAGCTGCATGGTTTCCCATTCCTCTGGGTGAAGGTGCAGCTGGGGAAGGTGCAGGATCTCTGTCTGCAGTTGCTATGGAAGAACATACACTTGTATTTTTCTTCCTTGTCTAACTTTCATTCCCATTTTCAAAAATACAGCTAGTTACAGTTAAGGGAATAAATGAAACTAGGGATTATTTTTATGTGGTGCAGTAGGAGAGGAAGTAGCAGCATGCCAAACACCTCACAGAACAAATGTATTTGTATTATCTGTACCAGGTAATTTGTGGTGGAAGACAGCAAAGGGGATACCTCAAGGCTCTATTAAAGCTCTTGGATAAATGTTATGGAATCTCTTATGTCCTGAAAGTGGGGAAGAATGTGAGGTTCTTAAACCACCATGTATTTTTTGTTAGGCTTTTGACTTGTCCATGTGGGTGGCGTGGATTTCTTTGACACAATGAAAGTAGAAAGCCTAATTATTTAATTGAGTAACCTGTCCTACGGTAAGTCCGTGCTTGGAGCTGGTGGAGAAGTGGAATTACCAGGCATCAGATATAAAGAGCATCCTAATGCAGTTTGCATGTATAAGCCCAGTTTCCAGGAGTATTTCTGCAGCACTCAGTACAGAGATCGCTGCAGGCAGAAGGAAATTGCACGTATGAATTAATCACAGTTTAGATTGCTGGCAAGACGAATGAACTCTCATGTTTCATGAAATGTTTTTTCTTAAAGTCTTCAGCTTCACTAGAATCAGTAAGGTTTGTTATATGAATTTAATTAACATGGAAATCTAAATATATCACTTGGGTTAGGAAATAATTATTAGGAGCAACTCTACATCATCACTTATGCATGAGTGCCCTGAAAGGAGGAGCAGAGGGACTCTGAGTCACAAGTGGCTATAATTGCTCTATCTACTTTGATATGAACTTTCTACAAGCACTCAGTTTCTGGAATTTTGTCTTGTCTTAAAAATGAACATACCTAGGAGCATAATAGTAAAATTCAGCAAAAATGCCCAGTGGTGATAGACTATCTTATTCTGGAAGAACACATTAGGACTCAGACTAACATTTTCTTTGAGATTTTCTGTAGTTCTGACCCTCAAATGTCTCTTAGCAAATCAATAATTTTCTTTAAAGAAAATAAGTCTCAAACAGCAAGTCTCTCTCTAGAGAGCTTATAAGATGAGTGAAAAAGTCTTTCCAAAGTGTGGCAATCCTGGTTTTATTAAGCTTTTGATGTTTATGATTTCAAAGTTTTCCTCTTTGGGTTTACATGATTCTGAGGTAGACAGCTTGATGCAAATTATAAGATGAAATGTGCAGAATATGATAAGCATACATTGCACATCTGCTGATGGAAGCTTTCTGCAAACACCGTTAAACACTCCAGCAGCATGTACTGCTCAGCAGAAGGGAATGGTGAGCTTTCATCCCTGCTTCCCAGTTCTTGGGATAGAACAGCAAGGCTGTACAAAAGTAGGCGATAGCACTGCATGAATCTCTCTTCATGCCGAGTGGATTTGCTTGTTAGAGAGGAGATTTGTGCTCTCACTATGGCTATTAAAAGAAAGGCCATAACCACTTGCAGTTACAGAAGCACTAGTATTTTTTGCAGGAAAGACCAGAATGCTGTTTCCAGTATCTGCTCCAAATTTCAAAGTAAAAGGTTCTCAGCTGCATGGCTGAAGTTTTGTGCTTTCACTTTCATGGTTTATCCATTGAATAACATCAGTAAGCTATATGGGTTGTTGTGCTTGCAGTCTTTCTCTGATCGATAAAGAGAGCTTGGTGCTGCTTGGAGTCTGATTCATACTTTGTTCATGGACTTCACTGGAAGCTGTGCTCACAGGACTGGTGTAGAACTTAGGATGTAAGTAATTAATGGATCTGTTGGGTCAAGAGGCAGTGTGTAAATGTAGGACCATCACAGCTGTTCTCTATATGTAAGGCTTGATTAAACCACTAATGCACACAAAAAACAGAACCACAGAACTAAAATCATGCCTCTCAGGCTAAGCTGCTTAATTCAATTAATGCTTATTTTGATGGATCTGAAGGGTCAAAACATTTTCAGAAGTTTTGTTAGGTGAATTATTCCCCAAATGCAATACCTTCTCTGCAGATTACTAAAAAAATTTGTAAATTTTTCTCGGTAGATCATTCCCAAATAACCTATTTTGATCCTTGATAGTCATAATATAAGTTGTGCCACTTGTTATTATTAGTTAAATTAATAAAGTTTATTTTCATTACTTGGCTTTTTCAAAGATGAATCTAACATATAGATGCCTTAGAGCTTGCTTTCCTTGCATACTCTGTAAGCTTTTCTTCACAGTCATTAATTGGGAAGTCACTGGTTTTGCTAACAAATGTTTATCTGTAAAGTTAACAAAAAATCAGCTTAAGCCATAGAGGCACAGGCAAACTCAACAACAATTCATTTGTCCAGTTTACAGACATAGGCAAACATTAGCCCCACTACTCCAATGCTTATTATGTCTTTATCTGCAATATCACTCTGCAGTGTAGCATACTGAAATCACTTTTAAAACTTTCCTTTCAGCAACTCTTAAACATGAAATCAGATGAAAGGCCTTTCAGAGTAAACAAAAAAGGAATGAAAAAAATGTGGCTAATCAGAAGGATTGAAATGACCCTTCATTAAAAAGCAGTACAGAACAGGTACTTTAATTGTCAATTGTAAATGGACATGCTGACTGTCAAATTATATATATTACATATGTAGGGAAAAAAGGGATGCAGAAAAACAAAAAATGAGAAAAAAACTGTTGCTATAAAATTTCTAGATTAAGTTGTGTTGTGAGAGATACGATGTTGCATCCTAGCATAAGCTTAATTCAAGGCCCTCTTCAACACCTCAGAATTTCCCTATCTTAGTACCCCACCTTCATCTAGAGGGATCCCTTAAAAAACCCAGGTGATAATCTGATTTTACTGACTGAGACACAGAACATCCTGCCTCTGAAAATTACTTAGACCTTGGAAATATTAGCAACTTTATATAAGCGGTCAATGCAGCCTGTACTAAAAATGTTAATATGATCCTTGGGTGTTATAGGTAAGCAGTGAGGTGATTTTTGTGCTGGGACTGGAATACTGGGTATAACCCTATTATGATCACTATAAAAGGACTTGGAAAATCTAGAGGGAAGGCAGAAAAAAAAATAGCCAGGTAATTCTGGGATCCAGGGGAAATGCCTCTGGATGAGGGAGAGTTTTGTCTGCTAAAGGCAGTGAACTATGATTCCTTCTTTGGGGTGTGTAAATATTTTCACTAAAGAAGATATGAGGATTTAAAATGCTACTTACTATGGCCTACAAAGGCACACTGTGGCAGCTCATGGCTGGACTCTGCAACTTGAAAAACTCAGAACAGAACCTGAGCAGAATGAGAAATCCATATTTGACTGTGACAATGTTCAGCTGGTAAAGCAAATGAGTGAGGGGAACACTAAAGACGTGTTGGTATACAACACATTTTCTGAGGAAAGCTGATGGACAACAACTTTAATAATTAATAATAATAATTTAATAATAACACAATAATTAAAATAAGTAAAAGGAAAATGGCTGTAAAGAAATTTAGGATGTGTGCTTCCCAGATCATACTTTGAAATATAAATTCTCAAACCCTAAGCTGCTTATAGAAATATTGTCCTGTGCTGCAAACGGATTTATTGTTTATTATAATTTGGTCAGTCTTGTTTATTTATCATCATAAATATTATTATGAGCAATACAGATCCCATAAAGTGTTTTTGCATTGTGAGACATCAATCTGAACTTTACAAAACTCAAGAGAAAAAAATGTTACCAGTAAAGAAGTAGATTTTTCTGTTTCCTTCATAGGGAAGTCAGTTTGTTAATAACAGAAGCTCATTTAACAATGATGAAAGAACGTTAAGTAGCTGAAAAACTGCTTCAGGTCAGAGTTTTAGCTAGAGCTGTATGGCAGTTAACAATAAATCAGTTATTACTTTCCCCTCTGGTAGTTTTACACAAAGCAATAACTTGGACCAAATTAAAAGTCATTCAGGTGTCCATGAGTAGAAAAGATGCAGCCACTCTCATTCGTCATTTTTGCCCTGCAGACACCTCAAGTGTTTCCAGTAAGGACTGCATAGAGTGAAGTAACTACCCTGAAATTCTTGGGGCTAACGTGGCTGTACAGGGAAAGTGTTCATATGCTCCCATGGATATAGGTAGGAGAGAGCATTTCCCCACACCACTGACTATCCTCTCCATAGCCACTGACTTCACTGACAGCAGGTTTTATTCCAAGCATTCTCCAAAATCTTTGTGCTGAAGACCAAGAGTGGATCACCATGGGCTTAGTTTTCTAAGTGTGATTAACTGTCTGGCAGGCAGGATGTAAAATGTTACACCAAGCTATTTTGATCCATTTTTGCCCTGGTGCTGAGAGGTTTGGCCAGATCTGTGACAGTAATCCTAGAAACTGGAGCAATTGATAAGAGTATTCTACAGAGTTTCATGCACTCACTAGATTCCAAACTAGAGAACTGGTTTTGCTTTTTGATGGTGGGTTTGGTTTTTTAGGTTTTTTTTTTCCTTTATAAAAGGGGAAAAAACCAGCCCCAAACAACCCAGAAATACAGATTATTATACAGATTAGACAGTGGTTAAGTGTCTTGCAAATCTTATAAAGTAGAGTAGCAACTGGTCTTCTTTCAGTAAGATGACAAGGAATAAAACTTTGCAAGTGGTTCTCTTAGTTTTCAGCAAAGAACTTGTGTCCCTAATGTCAACAAGTTATGGAATGGAAGGAAGCCACTTAATCACTGCCAATGTGTCTATTTATTATGCAGCGTGTAGAAAGCATTTGTGAATTGTCTCATCATTGCCTTTGAAATTACCTGTTATAAAGTAAGCTGAGCACTTAGTTCTTAAGGTGATATAGTGCTCAAGAACTCATATTATTCCTGGAAAATGTACCTTAAGGGTCTTCAGTCTTCCAGAAGGTTTTCTCCTATCTCACACTCAATTACTTTATTAAAAGATCAATTAGCATTTATCAACTGTCTCATCATGATACTTTCAAGAATCTTCTACTTAATGTCTAATGGCTGCCACTACATCACCTTAATGAAAGTACATGGGTCACGGCAGTAGTAGACACCAAATGTAGTACAATGCAAGTACCATTATATGGTATTATTATGTAAAAAAGTACTGTATAGTGCCTTTCAAAGGCACTTCAAGAGAAGTTGGAGAGAAAGCTGATAGACTTGATAAGAAAGCACAGGAATATGAGGCAGGAGCTTGAAATGTGGTGCTCTTGGCGTACGCGTATGTCAGTGTCTCGCAAATGCACTGTCAGGTTGTCTAGGTGATGTTCTAGAGAAAAAGAACAGGGAGGTAAGAGTGCCGTATCTCAAGTAAGTGTGATTATTTTGAAGAGATTACTCTCTGATTCTAAGAGGATGTTCAGAGAAAACTTACTGAAAAATTTCACTATGAAAGCTCTCCACAAAGTAATTCTGTACAAATTGCAAGGGACAGAATGCCTCTAAGCACAATTTTGTTCCTGAAGTGAAAGTTAGCTGAACATAGTGTCATATTTCAAACGATACCCAGAAGAATCTAATTAATTGAAGATAGCGTTTTGACAGCATATGTTTGAATACTCAGCAATTATTTTTACCCAGACCCACTGAAGAGCTGAAGTGAAAAACCAATTATATTTTAGTAACATACAACCATTCTTGCCCAGCTACTTCCTTTGGTTAGTACTTGAGAGCTGAACTAATCTTGTGCTAGCTGTATGCTTTTGACATTTTGCAGTGTTTGACAGGAAAGTGTTGAAACTCTAAAGCTGAGAAGGGTTAAGATGAACCACAGCATGTGTTTATGTAGTTATAACTTCCAAGAAACCATTTCCAGAAGGAGAACAGAATTGGATATGTGTTTTACTGGTTTTCCATAAGGTGGTAGATAACCCATGATAACTATTACTGACTCAGCAACCACCTGATGGGGAATCATAGAATGATTTGATTTGGAAGGGACCTTAAACATCATCTAGTTCCAACTCCCATGCCCGTGGACAGGGACACCTTCCACTAGACCAGGTTACTCAAAGCCCCATCCAACCTGGCCTGAAACACTTCCAGGGTTGGAGAATCCACAACTTCTCTGAGCAACCTGTTCCTGTGCCTCACCATCCTCCTTATAGAAAAATTCCTTCCTCGGATCTAATTTAAATCTACCCTCTTTCAGTGTAAAATCATTACCCCTTGTCTTGTCACCACATGCCCTGGTGAAAAGGCTCTCTCCATCTTTCTTCTAAGCTCCTTTTATGAGTGAGTTATAATAAGGTGCCCTCAGGGCCTTTTCTTCTCCAGGCTGAACAATCACAACTCTCTCAGCTTTTCTTCATTAGGGGATGTATTTCAGCCCCCTGATAGTTTTTGTGGCACATCTGGACCCTCTGTAAAAGGTTCATGTCTTTCTTGTGCTGGGTGTCAGTCAATACTAATAATATAGGCAATTAAAATAATTACTGTTTTATAAACTTATACTTTCATCATTATAGTTCCAAACATTTTGAAAAAACATTGATGTTAATTATAGCGATAGGCAGATAACTCCTGGAATGCCAAACATTCTCTATATTCATCCTCCCTCCCTTGGTCTGCAGATTTTAAGCAATAAATAATGGCGTACAAAATATTTTATAGATTTTTTTTCCTTTACAATGTTCTGTGGTCCTTAGGCTAGTGTTCTGCAAAACGCTGCACCGAAATACATGCATGCAAAAGCTGTGCTGACACTCTGAGTAAGTAACAGCAGCAAATGGAATGGTGCTTATGACTCGGAAGAATTCCTTTTCCAATATTCATCTTCAAGTATAATCCATCAATATTCTGCCTATTAATAAAAAATGCCTTGTATTAGTATTAAAATCTTACTGAAATTATTTTTACAGTGTCATTTAGCTTACTGGAAGTGGTATTTCCTATATGCCACCATTTTAGTGCTGAGGTTTGCCCATTGTGATAATTCTGTATCTTGTTAGTTAAGATCTGAAGTTTTCTTTAAAAAAGACTTGGCCTTTGCTTCAGCGAAAGGATTTGTTTGAGAAAGAAAGAGAATTTTTATTAATGCTATCTAAGAATTTCCCCTAATTTAATTAATCTACATGTCATATGTCTTCAGTGCTTTCTTAAAAATAGAAACTTTTTTAAGGCAGATTTTTTTTTTGCATTGTCTTTGAAGGACAGGAGGTTGACAGTATTTGTTACAAATTAACAGGACTAGATCCTATTATTTTTTTTTCTTCCAGTTTAAAGCAAATTCAACAAAATATTTTCTGGTTTTGCTTTCGTCTTTCAATGGAATCTTTATTTTCACTGTAAATCTTCCTGATGGATAATGGTGCAAAGCATAATAATAAAATTGAAGAATCATGCTAGTCATGAAAACTCTGAAGTCTTTGAGCTGCTAATTTTTCGTGAGAACTGTTACATCCTAACACAATTCATCAGCAGTTCAGAGTTCATGTTTCAGACAACAAAAGCAGGTGTGGAGGAGAGCTGAATTCAGTGTCTGAGTCTGTAATACCCTTCTCTGAGACTCTGCTGTCAGGTTCAGTGCAAATGAAAAGGTCTGACAGGAGTCAGCAAGAGCTCTGCCAAATGTAAATGTGGCAATACAATAACCAAGGAAGCTCTTGAATGGTGTTTAAATATCACTCTAATTTTGGGACAGGGCACTGAAAAGCATTTGAATTGATCCCAAGTATAATGGATGCACACCTGTGTATTTTTTTTTTTTTTTCTGAGGGCAGGCTGGAACGTTATAATAATTTTACTTTGCTCAAAATGGTCTGTATGCAAAAGTTATGCAGACAAATGGCATAGCTGTCTTATCTGGAAATCGTTCCCAGGTGGCACCCCTCCAACCTGTGGCCGCTGTCTGAACAGAGTAGCCAGTCTACTAAAAGGGCTTCCAAATGGTGTTTTCTCATGCTCTTCCTTCTCGCTCTTGGTGATTTCCCACTTTAGCACAGAACTAAGTAACAAAGGAGTTGAGGGAAGCAGGGTGGCCCTGCAATCACCAAACACTTCCTCTAGACTGTACCTTTCTCTGCACATGCCTCCACTCCTGCTGACGCTGGTGACACCCAGCCTCAGTTCCCTCTTTCCTGAAAGGAGGACAGTGTGAAAAACCAAGTATCTGGGAAAATTCCACCCCCCAGCTTGCTGCTCATATACTGGTGGCAGTCTGATCTTGCTGTTGAGCTAGGTGATACTGCTTTAAATAATACCATCTGTGTTCTTTCCTCATTTCAGTTTTCTTAGGGCACTTTGAGGATGCTTGCTGGGGCCATCTCTGTGGTGATACTGTGAGGTGGGGCACACTGCCTGTGCCACACTCTGCTGTCTTGAGCCGGTTAAAAGTGCCCCAAGAGCTCAGCAGGCTACATCCAGAAGACTTTACTAGTCCACAAGTGGTCACTGAATACCTCTTCCTGCCTCCCAGCACCCTGCCGTGTGCCCCAGCCAGAAACTGTTTGAGTGGGGCAGGCACTCAATGTACCATCGTATGCAGTATGATGGTAGAACTCCAAGAATCAGGCAATTGGTTCTTTCCAGTGACTAGCACCAAAGTCATCTCAAAATAGGCTTTTTATAGGAGACAATGGTTTGAACTGAGACTCTAAGCTTCAGATTTTAAGTACTGAGCAGTCTTTGCCTTTTTCTTCAGGACATTTAGGGATGTACTGGCAGCTGCAACAAGGTACAAGAAATAGCTGCCCTGTGATCCGGCAGTCCTAGCTTGTCACTCCACTGCTCCAACCTGGTAGGGCCAAGTAACATTGCTTTGTATTTTCTGTCCATCTTTCAACTTAGGAGTTACCTGGGACATAGATTAATTTTGAGTCCATTTGAAAGGCGTAATTGAAGGGCAACCAAGAGGTCTGCGACACTTCAGGCAGGCAGTGTCCAACATAACATAACAAAACACCCTCCTCCATCTTCTCACCATCCTCAAAAAAACTCCAGAACTTTAAGATGGTTCTCATTGGAAGCATTGTCTGAGGAGTTCTGACCACATAAAAAAGGCCATCTTGAGAAAGAATTTTTTCACTTTTCTGCCCCTTGAGCTAGATTCTGGGTACGACTTGACACACTGAGTTTAAGCACTTCCAAATTTATTTTAGCAAGCTGTTTTGCCAGTGACAATGCTGTCTTCTGTGCGGATTTGCTATGAGCAATAAAATGCACAGCAACATCTGAAAACAAAGTAAAATTTGTAACTGCTGCCAGAACGGCAATTCCACAGGCTTCACTGCAACTCATATGCCTTTTTTGTGGATGTTTTTACTGTCTCTGGACGTGTGCATCAGAAGCAATTTCATGACTATAGCATCTGCAGCATTACTGTGAATGGGAAATATTCACCTGTATATCCATTATGCTTTCTTTCTCATTAGCTAATCATGGCATAAAGCCATTCCTATTACAGGAGACTTTAGGAGGATGGAATTTCACTTTTTCAAGTTTCACAATTTGAGAGATGTGATTGACTGTTGAGAAAGGATTTTCTAACTCATTTAATTGGCCTTGGGGAAAGAAAAAAAAGAGCAAAAAGAAAATCTGCATATTTCTATCTATCTCCTGTAGAAATGTCTCCTATCCTTCTATTTTCATGCTTCTCTTTTCTAAATAAATGTTTTAAAATTTTGCAAACACACTGACTTGAAATAACTTGACCAGGGAATACTCTGCAAGTTCTCTTCATGCCTCTGGTCAGTAAACTCTCTCATATAGGGAGGGGAGCTCTAAATTTTCTGAATCTGCCTTGTGGCCTGAAGTTGGTGGACTTTGCAAGTAACTGCAAAGATTTCTATGGTTGAAAATATATTGAGATTGTTTTCCCTCTGTATTTCCACCCCATGGGAAGACACAGATTAGTTGAAATTTTAGCCTTTTGAGACCAGAAATTCTGTTTCAGTGCATTTGTAATTTAGCAATGAATAGAAAGCTTTTGAAATGGTGGTAAAATCAGGATCTCTATCTCTGAAATAATTTGTTTTTTAAGTTAAAATGTTCGCACTTAAAGTAAAAAGGTGAAATTAAAAAAAAAAAAACAACAAAGAACCTTTTCTGTTCATTCTTTCATTAAAACTAGACATTTTGTTCCTCAATTGTATCTTTAATCTCTGTACTGCGAACGGAATGATTTCTGCAACTATTTTGTGTGGCATTCTGTGTTGTGAAAATCCAATTTCTTTTGTGAGATAATCATAAATATCACTGTAGTTGCACTTTAAAATGCCAAAGAATTAAATTATGGGGAAAGATGAAACATTTTGCTGTATATGCTATATTCTGAAGTTTAGTGAATGTGTTCATGAGTTCAAAAAGATAATCGAGATTGTTTCTAAAGCAATGTAGTGGAAATCCTACTCTAAGTAGCTATTGTTTTAGGCTACATGTCCCTTGAGAAGGTGCTGAAAGACGATGTAAAACACAAGAGTTCTTCTTCAGTGAAGAATACTCTTGATCCCAGTTTTTGTTGGCCTCTCTTTATGCTCAGAAAAGAACATAACAAAAAACAGTGGTTTTTTCCCCTCCTTTCAGTGAAATGTCTACTTTAGTCACAGTTTCTCCAAGCATTTCTTTATGCAGGGTAGCTCCTTGTCTCACCAGGAATCCTGCAGGAATAGTGCAATTTCTGGTAACTTGGTTGGGTTCTAAAGAAGAGGAGTTTGGTGTAGCTCTTGTACCCCACACTGGATTTTTTGCCATCCACAGTAGCCCTGTGTTGATTTAAGGCAGTACATTGAATGACTCTTCCCAGTGTGAAGGCAGATGGTGCTGAATGGCTCTTATCCATGTCCTCTAAACTGTTGTCTCCCAAACTGGGTGATCACATCAAAATGTCCTTTGGGAAGTTGGCCTCAGACAGTGTTTGTACCCAAGCAGGTCTCAGAATCCTCTGGGTGAGTATTATTTAGCTAAAGCTGAAATTTAGCTATAGCTAAAAGTGTATAAGGGTCTAGCAATTTTACAGTAGGGATAGTGGAGTTCCATTGCCCTGGAATATTCTCTGGCATGAGCTCAGGTGCTGGTTTTGGTGTGGGGCATGGGGATCTGCCCTAAAGCACATGATAGATGGTAGTACCTTTGCTTTTGCATGGAAACTCAGACAAGTGCTTTTCAAATCTTCTTGCGAATAGCACTTGCATGACTGCAGATGGCAGGGCTGGCAGAGATGTTGTTTTATTTCATTTGCAGTAAAAGCGTATGTCCTGTTCTGCAGAGCTGAGAATGAAGTACTGGCTCAAGGCTGCATGTGGTCAAATGATCGTCCTAAATACAGCCCACCTGGCCAGCACATGATAAATGCCCATGTTGACCTGCTCTTACCTCCAGCCTCAAACGAGAACAACTACACTGGCCCCTGTGTGATAGGATATAAGTTTCTGCACAGATCCATTTGAGACTTTAATACAGAGTGTTGATTTACCTGTGGGGAGAAGGGAGGGGTGGTTAGAGTGTACTTTGATGAGTGTGCAGCCTTCTGGATTCAGTCTGACCTGGGAGTGTGTATGTCATGCCTCATTCATGACCTAGCTGGAGATGTTAAGCTGCTTCTTTCTGCCTCTAGTCCACTTTTTCCTTTTATTACAGCTTTTACTTCTTTTACATCTCGTCTTTTTCTGTCTTACCTGACATTTTGTGGCAATTCTCTCATGATAGCTTCTTTTATTTAAGATTGATAATTTTTATTTTATGAGCCTTTTATTGGCCCCAGATAAATACACTGGCTGGCCTTTACTCTTTCTGTCATTCTGTTGTTCATGGCATGGCTATTTTTGCCGAAGGCTGCTCGGTTAAGTGATCACAGAACATGAGAGGTCCGTGCCCAGCAGCAGGAGTGAGCCTTGAACCTTGGGGGCTCGTGGGTGTGGGTGCCAAAAACTGGAGCATGGCAGGAGCACTGGGGGTTGCTCCCAGAGAGACTGAGTAGGGTAAAAGCAGCAGTGGCACATATACTGTGTGCCACATGGCACTGGAAGACAGATTCCTGTCCCGATGAGCAGGAGAGAAGGAACAGGACTGGGCCACCTGTGCTCTTCTTGTTCACCTGAGGGCTGTGTGAGGCAGGGCTTTCTCTCTGTGTCTACCTGTGTGGGTGGATGGGTGGGCATGTGTGAGTGCAGCTGTCAGGAGTGGGTGCTCAGCCTCTCTTCTGCATGCACTCAGGGAGAGGGAGCAGCAGCAGCCACACATCCATGGGGCTGAGACGGGACGACGGCCCCTGGCTCCCACTGCCCATCAGGTTCAGCCACCTCCAACACAGATGATGTTTTCCTCTTGCCAAACCCATGAGCACTGGTAGCTTTTGTGGATTCCTTGCCACCTTAGTAAGTTAACTTCTGCCTGTTAATTTTTGTCATTTTTACCTGCCACTCTCTGTGCAGGGGACTCAATGATCCGTGACTTTCTTACTGCCCTGCTGAAGTGTCTAACCATGCCTTTCAAATAGTTATCTTTCAAGTAGTTAATTTTCTGTCTGTTATGTCTTACCNTCCCTTTATTTTTTTTTTTTTTTTTTTTTTGAGAAAACTGCTGCTGCTAAACATAAAAGTAAATGAATCCATTTATTAAGAAAATGAAAGAAGAAGCAAGCCTCTACTGAGGCATGTGGGATAAGTTCAGTATCTACGACATTTTCATGGAACAATATAGTTATTATATTTTTATTTATTTGTTTATTATGATTTTTTTTATTTCTTTCAAATTCTCATACACGTTCCTTAGCATCCTTGAGGTACTGTTGAACTTTTGAACTGAACATTGCGATGTAAAGACAGAATGCCTTAAGTCTTACTTGCAGACTATTATTTATCTTTTGAACAGCTGGGCTCCTTCCCAGCTATTCAAAACCCAAATTCTGGCTCCCCATGAGCAGTAATATGCACATATCATCACACATAAATTTAATAGATTGCCTTTGATAGAACAGCAATGTCTAAAATGTTAAGTTAACATCTAACAAGAATATCTATTGCCTTTAAGAAAAGGTGAACCATGCATGCACATCAGCCTTGGATTGAGAATGGATTTTTTCACAGAAATAGCATAGCATAAAAATGAAAAATACGTGATTTGTTACTAAATGAAAAAAGGTGTTTTTGATGTGTTCAGGACAAACTTGCCTGTGATTAGAACTCTTTTTGTCCTCGACCATTTAACCCAGATTCCATATATTCACAGGGAAATGTGAGATTATTTGGTGAATACACTGAAAGATGTCCTGGTCAGATGAATGAAGTAAAGCATGTCAGATTTCTGTGTAAAATTCTCAGGCAGATATCAAAAAAAAATTATTTTCTGCCTGGAAGCTAAATTGCAGTATTTTGCTCCAGTGATTAGTTCCAGTGACTAGAGAAAAGTAGTTCCACCAGTTTGGATTGTAAGGTCCTGAAGGGAATGAACAGAAGGACTTGAAACCCTGCTGGAACTGTGGGAGTATAAATAATTGCAAGACTCTGGGGCTGCACACCAGGAATGTAATTGAATGTATCAACTTATCGCAGAAAGGATGATGAGAGCCCTTAAGAAGATAATGCCTTTCAGAATACACCTGTCAGAATTTCTAGAACAGTAAGATTGCCCCTGGCTGTGATTTACTCTTTATGGAAAAAGGTATAGGTATACAGTCTGCTGACTTTTTAAAGTGGTTTCAACATTTCTGCCTTTGTATTTTATAAAATTCACCATGAATGAAGCTATCAAAGTCAGAATCAAAAGCAATTAGCTAAGATGCTTCAATTCAGCATGCTCATAAATTAACTCAGCGTGCTTTGATGTTGATACTGTGGCTCACACTTTACCTCTTCTGCTTAGATTAATGGATACATTTTGTTTATTATTCGAGGGTAGCTGATAAATTATATTTATATTCTCTGAAATATTTGTTCCATATGCAATCACATTAAATAATTTAATTGGAAAAATAAAAAGGACAAAAGGAAATGGAAGAGAAAGGTTGAAAATGAGAAAGGCAGGCAAAGGAGGGCTTGGAAGGAATACAAACTAAGGAGTGGAGAGGGAGAACTAAAACTGAAGAAAAGAAAGAGGGGAAGAAAGTCAAGATCAGATTCCTTACTAAGAGAAAAAGAAAAAAGTGGGCCAAGCAGAGTCAGCGAAATAGAATCAGAGAGACCAGGAAAACCCCTTGAGAAAAATCTGAAAAGATATGTAAAGAGACAGAAAATCTAAAAAAACCACATTTGAAACAACTTTCATGTGAAATCTGTAAATGTAAGATTTTGCATGAATTCATCTGAAAGACTTCTAAAAGCAAGAGGCCTGGTCTGATAATCTTGATAATCTCTTAATATAAATTGATATTTTTCCTGAATGTGTTCCTGGTTTAATAATTTTATGGAAAAAAAAAAAGAAAAATATCTTAATTTAAAATGGTCATAGTAGAAGCTCCCATAAAAGTCTTGGCAGGTTTTTTTCAGAGGTTTATTACATTTATTTTTACATCTCTTTCAGCCCCCAATGATCTAACTTCAGCTTCATCTCAAAGCCCTATGAAGAGTGAAGAGCCTTCTGTCAAATTTCTGCCCTTATGAGGTATTTAAGCATTGATGAAGTAATTTCTACAATAATAAAATGTTTCAAGGTTTCTGAGTCTTGTTATAAGGCATGTTTTAGGACCTATTTCATGACTCTCTTCTTGTCTCCACTTTCATCCTGCCTGTTTGTTAATACCCTTCTTCAAATGGACATGGTAGTCTGCTAGCAGGCAGAGATGACAGTCTCTTGGGGTTTTTACTGAGCATCGTCCAGTTTACACACTGAAAGACATCATTAAGCTTATGGGAAAGGATTTAGGTGTAGACCAAATGCTGCTGAAGACAGCACTGAGTCTCTAGGATTTGGGTTACAAGCTGGCGGCAAATGTGGCTGTTGACCAAGCAAATTGAGGGAGAGGCAGTTCATGTTCATTTTCATCTGCACCTGTATACAATGCTGCCTTCCCCATCCTTTACCTAGATAATAATTTTGTAGTAGCAATGCTTGTCCTAGCAGTATGGCATCGAGATTTTTTCCCTGAATTAGATGCCTTTTCACTTGAATGTTCCTTTTTGCTGGTGTCAGGCTGATGATTAATCAACAGCACAGTACGGCATCAACACTATTCTCTTTCTCAACAAACTTTGGACTTCAGAATTGATTAGTCAAATTAGTTTGACCATAACTTTCTTTTTTCCCCCCATAAGCTGTTGCAAATCTGTAACAGTAACTTTCTTTTGATGTATTTAGGTGGTCGGGTTTGAGCCATTCCATTTATTTTGATCAGAATTGTCTGATATTAGTGTGAAAGACATAAAATTGAGACACCTTAGTCTAGATAGCTTCTAAAATGGATGCCACAATTGTCACATACCTCCAATGCTCTGGATTCTTCCAAAGGCTACGAAACCTACTGAAGGTCCTGTTCCTCAGGCTCAGAAATCTCACTGACTGCCACTTCTAAGCTCCTTATGTGAGGTTTCATACCCCATCTTAGTCATCATTGCTTTTGTATCTTACTGAGTTATTATTAAATTACTGTCTTTGTCTTCTAGCATTTGTGTTAACTATTGCTGCCTTTCATTTAACTGCCAGTTTCATGATTTCTATTTGTGTAGCCATTAACATCAACTGAATTTCATTCTCTCAAATATAAATGTCTTTTGTTTTCTTTAGCTTCATTTGCCAGAGATTTTGTCTTTTCAGCTTTTTTTTGGGTGTGTGTATGTGGTCACTACAGCTGCGAGACTTCAATAGTTCTAATTTTAATTCCCAGTTAAGTAGATTAAGCAAAGTGTTACCTTTTAAATTCTTCATACGTTCATGTGCTGTTAGCCACCACTATCCTCTTTCTCCATGCCAAAATAAATCCTTCACTTAAATATGATTTTGCTGCAAAGATGTGTATTGTATTTGGTACCAAGATTATTTGTATAACTCCCTTGTCATGCATTCCCTTTAAAGAGGATTCAGAGCTGATGTTTCAGCTGCATTTCATAGAAAATTAAGGATGGAAAATTGCTCAGGTTTGTGAGCTAAACAGCAAAACCCCCAATGCCCATGAAAACAAAACTATGGACTAAACATCTTTTCGCACAATGAAATCGTGGGGTGAATTTCAGGACAGAATAAGAAGAAGGAATAAGAAACTTTTGCATGGAATTTTTCCTGACAGAAGTACACAAACATGTCCTGGGAGGTGAACAAATGTTCTTGGGCTTGCATGACAGTGGGATTAGGTGTGTGTGTTGCCCCTGGGTGAAAGTGGGAGTTATTCTGGTCTACCCTCCCTTAAAAACACTGTGGTGGCGGGCTCAGTGAAATGCGTGTTTTGAGGCTGGCATGGGAAGAGTAGGGGCAAGGGGGACAAGCTGCGCTCTGCTCATTGCTGCCAGTTTGCTCCTCATCTGCAGGAGGGAAAAGTTGCTTCGTGTGTTGCTTTTGGCTACAAGAAGAGTTGAAGGCAAGTCACTTGGAGCACAAAGTGCTCATTTGCACTCAGCAGGATAGGGGTATGCTCATACTGGCATGAGCAAGGCAAACCTGAGGCAATTCTTGACTTCTGCTGTGAGATATACACAAAGAAATGTATGAGAAACTTTGAAGTTTTCTTCTATTTCTTTCCAGCATCGCCATCAGAGTCGGTTAATGTCCTTAACTATTGTTTTAAAGAGAAAACTTATTGGTGCTTCTATTAATTTTCTGTTTGCTTTATTTGTGGTTTTGACCAAAAAAATCCCACAAGACTAACCCACAAATCAAGAGGTAGATTATAAATGTAAGGTTCCTGCTGCTTGATATTGCTTATCTACAGAGTAATATTCCCACTAGTGAATCTCATAGGCAATTACAGAATGTAAATGTAGGTGCAGTTCAAGGTCCACTCTGCAGGAAACACAAGATTGGCTTCATCTCCTCTCTCGAATTCCAGAACAACTTCTCAGTGGCAGACTGAGACGGACCGACCAGGCCTTCCCAGAACCAGAAACAACACTGGTGTTAACTATTTTTTCTTGGCAGGTTTGTCTGGAAAGCGAGATCAATAGAATACAGTACGCGAGTTTCGTCCCTGGATAGATACGCGGCAAATAACTTAAAAGTGCACAGCACTCCAAGTACTTATGGACATTAAAATGCTGACAGAATAGACAGGATGACACTGTAGGTCATCCAGCTTTGACAAATAAGCAGAACACCCTTAAATGATGATGGCTGTTGGCCAGGCCAAGGTAGTCAGTTGAGGTCTGACTGCCAGAAGTTCAGCAATCTGTCACTTGATGAGAAGGCCTTGGTCACCAGATGAAGCTGATTAGGCAATCTTTGACAAGGTTATAACAGAGTCCCCTCCTTTACTAAACCCATCATCTGGAACAGCAGGAGAACAGCAGATCTGATGCAGAGGCTGCAATTTACTTTTACCTGGTGAAATGTCTTCAGAGTGGGTAGAAAAGAGAAAGGCAGAACAGTCAAAGATGTGTTTGGCTTCTGTTTCACTATTAAGTCTTTACTGTCTCTCTTAAGGAAAGAACAGCTTTTCATAAATTCTATGTGAAACATATTTGTGTGATGTGCTTTACCTCCTGTCTCTGGGCAGATAACCTATGAACTTACAGTCCCTTGAGATTCAAGCTATGGCTTGATTCCCAAGTATCAGTGCTGGACCCTTATGGTCTCTGGAGCTTTGGAGATCAGGCAGGAAGAGCACCCCACCTGTGCAAGCTCAGACACTTCCATGTGGTTATAAGGTCTGACTTCTCTAAATAAAAAATATAAAAATTTCAGCTGCTCCTTGCCTATGGTCTAAGTCCCACCACTGTCTTCTGTTTCATTAGCTAAGGAGGATCAAAAAGGATCACTGGGATTTAGCCTCATTTGACTTCACTGTGAAAATGCAGTTGCTTTTTAATTCAGAAGAGTACTTGATTTTGGTTCCCTTTCTCACAGTCAGCTGGCTATAAATATAAGGCCTCTTTCAGCTGGAAACCAGGAGATGTTTCCCTGAAATGACGGTGGTTGCAGTAGTTTAAATTTCTTTGTGGGAACTGAATTGGTTTAGCCCAGATTCTACTTCATATTAACATCACTGAGAGCAATATCAAAGTTTAGTTTAAATTACTACGAAAATAGCCCTTGTGACTATCTCTGAATAAAACACTCTGCTGAAAGCATACCAGTAACTCGGGAGGCTTAGATGAGCAAAGCCAAAAATACAGCAGCAGCTGTCCCATTGATCAGCGTGCACTTACTCAAAACTGTGCAGATCAGATATTTTGTACAGAAACAACCATTTCCCAATTCATTCACAATTACATGGGGGAGTTGGGTAAACTTTGAAATGTGTGCTTAAAAATAAGCGCCCTTGTCCCCAGAGTGCAGCATTCCTGACAAGTAATTAATTGAAGATTAAGTTCTACATCTTGAAAATATGACAAGTTTGCAGGAGCCGACCATTATACATATCCTGGGTTACTTCCATGTTTGTGTCATTTGCTTAAGCAGTCAGTGTTTTGAATTTGGATCATGTTATGTATTCTGGGATAAGTGTCTTTTCTAACCTTATTATGCAATTACCTTCTTGACTGCCACACAAGATAAAATAAGTTACATTTTTGAGCAGAGGCTATGAGCAAGAGTTGGGAGATCTCAGGATTGAAATATAGTCCTGTTATTACCAATATACTTTGCATTAATTTTCCTTTGCTTTTCTTTGCACAGGGATTTTTGTCAGTCACTGGGCATCTTGCTACTTCTGCTTACTGATCACAACTGCTTCTTGCATATAACTTCTTTTTGAACATCTATTTCAAAAACATTCTTTATCTGTCCAAAATAACTGTTTTCTTACCTATTAGTCTGTAGCATTTATTGCTTTGTCCATTGTTTCTGCTCTGTCTTTATTTCTCTTTAAGATCCATCTTGGCCCATGCTTGAAAGGGGAGGGCAGGATGGCCAGCTACAGTATTTTCTCTTTCGTTTTTTTGGTCAGAATTTCCTCTTAAGCATTTCTGTCTGCCCTATAAGTATCAGTTTTTACAAGAAAAGTACAGGCTGTGTGATGATGAAGACATTAACATGTGTTCAGTGGCCTCCAATAGATGACCAGGAAAATACTTTACCACAGATGCTAAAGGTACAGCTGATCTCCCATTACTAATGCCCATGGGCTCAGACTTGTGCACTTATCCAATTTTCTTCTTTTTTTGAAGTCTCTGATAAAAACAGAAGACAATCCATGATTTTGATAATTCTGCTGCTTTTTTTTTGTTCAGACAACTATCCCTTAAGCCAAAATGTTTTTGCACGAGTCTGTAAATCTGTGTGCATCCAAGCATGCCTCAGGCTTTACTTAATCTTTTTTGTTTCAAAAGATTAAGTCTGTTCCCAGCTCAGCTAAATCAAAACCTTTAAGCTGCCTCTTTTAGAACCCTATAGGATCTGAAGGATAAATAGCTTTTAGTTCTGGTAGCACAAGGGTGATGATCAGTCCCTTCAAAGACTATATGTGACAGTGCAGAACATGTCTTTATTCTGTCAATTCCAAAATTATCTGCTTGCCTGGAAAATAAAAAACAGCCTCCAAATGTATTAAAAAATGAAAAAAATACTTTGGGTAAAACAGGATAAATTATGGATTCAGAGTACAGTAAGGTCAGTATTTACTCAGTAGGGCTGTTCTAGTGTCTGAAGCCTTAAAGCTGATGTTACAATTTATGTCCAATGATGGTGCAATATATGCACTGCAATAACATATGAAATAAAAATATGTGCGGCATTATAAGATAAATATTCCACTTTGCTGTTAGTAAGCAGGTAAGCTATAGACATAAAGAATCTGTTCATAATAGGTTCTGGGATCTACATAAATTTCTTAGCTTTTAACCTGAAAGACTGTTTTCTTACAAAGGCTTTGAAGAATAAGGCATGTATGTATCATAACAGAAGATGGCCATAAAGAAAGAGGCAATTTGATTAAATGACTGAAAAGGTTTATGTGCAATCAGAAGACATGATCTGCTTATTTATATAAAATACTTGTTTTATGTTGACTTAACTTTTTCAGTCTTTCCAGACTAAGTGGTGTTAGCAGGTATTTATCTTTGCTCATCAAAGGCATTATTCAAAACTAACTTTATTGTCCCTCTGCAAAGCTCCTTCTGTCTTATACTGAATTACCCCATTATGCTGTCATTGACTTGGAGATATTTCTTGTTTTGCATTGTTCATTTATCTCTAAAGTCCATTTCCTTTTGTTTATGACTGGTTTGGGTTTTTTTGGTGCTGTTTCTTCAGAATTTCTGCCTTGCTTCCCTTGTTTCACCTTCTTCAGCCAATGATTTCAGTGACCAGTCCAGGAATCAAACAGCCAAAACCTCTTTAATTGTCTACTTAGAAATGAATTAACTCTAAATGAATTCCCTGATGACTCCCAGCTTCCTGGTTTACCCCAAATGCATTTCTTTGATGTCTGCTTCATTCCTAGTTTAACTAAGGCTTTCTACAACAGTGTTGTGTAGAGCCTTTATGGTGCAAAATGTTATGTGGAGCATGGCAGTGAAACCAGGAAACATTAAACTTCTTAGGGATTGTTTGAAACTGTTCCAGCTGCCTGTGGTCAATTCAGAACTAGAGAAAGGTAGCACTCACACTTAACAGCACAGGCCTGTATTCTGAGTCCTTTTTCTGCCTCTGCATAGCAAATGTGTGCACTGGCATATTCTTCAGGCTTGTTGCAGAGGTACAGAGCAGCTGTGTGTTCATAGACAACAGGTCTGCTTGCTCTGAGTATGTGTGGAAGTGTTCCCTTGCACGTGCATTTGAAGACTGTGGTGTCTTCATTTGTCTCCATCTGCATGAGCTCCAGAGTTTGTGCAAGACTCCAAAGGCAGCTATCCTTTAAAAAAAAAAGAAATGGTGCCTGTTTCCTTCAGAGTGCTGTAAAAGTTGAAACATCTCAGATGCAGAAGCCAGGGTAAAGTATCTTCTTCTGGAAAATTCGAACCCCATTTCTTTTGCATTCAGGACAGCAGGGTATCTGTTGGCATGGATGAGAACAGGATCTATTTTTCCTTTGTAAGTCTTCTGGGAACATGACATTGTTTGGGACAGAGGGTACAAGGTAAAGGAAGACTGTCTGCATCACACATTCCTCTGGGAGAGGAGACTTCCAGGTAAGTCCCTGCTCTTATTAAAATGTTTATCTTTTTATCCATTGTATGAGAAGGGAAATTCCTTTTCCCTAACTTTTGAGGCTTAAAAGGATTGGCTTTTGTTTATGCTTTGCTTTTTGCTGTTACGGCTAACTACATAGGAGTGTTCAATCCACTGTATTATCCACAGCACCCAGAGAGAGAAATTGCAATTACTTGAATCCTGTCAGTGAGTGCTTTTGACACAGTGGCTGCCATAATGTAGCAAGCAGACTAGACAGGAGACCTGCAGAATTCAGCTTGTGCACAACAAAGGCAGAAGACAGTTTTGAGCAACAATACTTGTTTTGAGCAACAATACTTAGTTTGAGGCTTGCATGTGTAGGATACCCTTGCCCACAGTCCTCTGTATGCAGACTGCAGATCTGTGGGACCATGGGCAATTTTTTCCTGTCTCACTTCCTGCGGAAATGAAGGTACAAGAGGGAGAATTATTATGCAGTGAGATTTTGCCCAAGAGTGGGATGAGGGGGAGCCAGGCATGCATCCAGGCCCCTGAAGCTGGGAAGTACCCAAGAGTCAGAGCTATAAATGAAGGAGATAGCAGAGGGCTATAGCTGTGACGTGCTGCATTCGGTTAAAAAAACCTTTAATTTTTAATAAAATGTAAATCCCAACATATTTTGGTACTCAACTTCTCATTTTCTAATAACAGTTGTTAGGAGAGACACAACTTGTTCTGGTCTGCCCTGACCCACTGGACCTGTCTATAATTTCTCAGAGGAATTCAAATCTGTATGTGCCTGGGATGTTGCACTGCCTGTGCATTTCCCTTTTACAGACCATGCTGTAAATAAGCACACAGCTGGGCAGGCAGTGGACAAATATTTCCGGATTCAAGATAACAACCTTCCATAAGTCTGTTTTCCCTGTTAAAAAGAGTTGTGCATGTTTCCGAATTACTGAAAAGCCTTGTTTTCTCTGTTGATGTGCAAAATAAATTCAGTTTTAGCTTTTCTTCCCACAAAATACCAGTACATATCTAAGCTTCTCTGCTTACTGTTAGGCTTGTGCTTGGTGACTTGCTGTCATCCCTCTCTGTTCCTGTGAGAAGTGGAAATTTAAACAACAGCATCTTAGTCCTTGTGCTCTCTTACCCTCAGCAGCCCGGGATCTTTGCTGTCCTTCACACGACCTCACTTTTCACTTTGTCAGGATACACATACAAACTGCACATTGAGCACAGTTTTGGGGAAAGGGGAAAAGGTAAACAAACAAACAAAAAAAAAAAATCAAACTGAGCTGCTCTTATTCTGTCACTAGAAAAAGTTTATGGGGAAAAAAGGCAAAAGTAAGTGCATAACAGGTTTTTTCCAAGATCCGCTCATACTGACAAGTTTTTTTGAGCCTTAGAGAAAGAGCAGTCTAACATGTCTTGAGTTGCAGCTGTAATCACAACTATAAATAACTTTGAAAATTGATTCCAGGAAAATCTCACATATTTGGAAAGAAAGAAAAATGCTCTTTTGCACTTTTATCTTGCATGGGAGTAAAAACTGAAATACGAACAAGCAAGCAATTTATAACACTTCATCATGTTGATCTAAAAATGTCTAAGTACAGGGGGCTGCTGTGTCACCCAGAAGAAAATCTGCTTCTGCAAACAAGACAAATCAAAGAAATGCTAAACTGAAGATAAATAAAAAGAGCATTCTCACAAAGATCTCCAAGTGTCCGAGGGAAATGGATGTTTGTAATGTGTGATTCTGCACTAGGAACAATGAAAAAAATCAGGGGGCATAAAGCAAGCAAGCAGATGTTCTGCAGTACCAAAGAGAAGGGATGAACGGTGTTTAGAATTTGGCTTCCGAGTCAAGTCAGAAAAGAGCTTCTGGCAATGGTGCATATCAGTGCTGGAACAAACGCTTCAGAGGGTATCTTGAATCACAGAGATCACAGCTCTTTTCAGAGAGGAAAAAGGGGTGGTGTTTTGAGATATGTAGTTTGATTCACTGAGAAACACATCCCTTGAAAGTTTCCTCGTCTTAATAAGTAGTATTTATTAATAAATATCATTTGGACAGTGAATTTCTGGTGCCTCTTAACTATTTATAAAAGAGGAAAAAAAAAATGTGCATGATATTGGTTTCTGTAAATGAGACACTTTGGCAGGTGGGGGGACTGACACACACACGCTTACATTTGGAGTGTTGTCTTTAAGTAAAATGATGAAGTAGGACACTCATGCAGTTGTAAGCAGGATGAGGTTCCTATCTGATGAACAATGCAATGTGTATGGATTCATTTCCTATAAATACTTTTCATAGCTGCTTCATCTGGGTTGTTTATAAATTAATCAGATTTTATATAAAGACTGTAGGCTTCAGGTACTATCTGTTCTCTTCTAAAGAGATTTCAGTTAAGACGTCTGGATCTCAAAAAAAAAAAAGGAAATTGAAAACCAGATGCAGTTTTTTTATCATATCTGCAATCACAAGGGAACTACTTTTCTCCTGTATTAACTGGTCAGCTTAACCTGCTCTTCAAGTTGGTAGCATGCACAGGGCCTATATATGCCACCTTCTCTTTTCCAGTAACGGATATCTATCTTCTGGGTAGCCGGAATCTTGGAGGTTTGTATTTGACGGACAAGAGGCACTGTATACAACTTTGGATATAGGATTTTTTATCTCCCCTTTGCCCAAGAATGAGATGCTCCATCCTCAGGTCTTTTCAGAATGCAACCGTAGAATATCTTATGCAACCTGCTTTTATTAGACCACCTGCTTTTATTACAACCACTATGTGCAGAAGATTGGATTGGATAAGTGAAGGAGGTTCACTTACAATCTGCATAGTTCTGTAATTGCTAATAAAGAGTTAACTACGAGAAAGTTACAATAATTTACCTGAATAAAGTGATGGAACTCCTTTTTTTAAACGTTCTCTAACATCTGAAAAATGTCCTGTTTATTAATGTACTAAAACTTTCCTCTGTAAATAGCAAGTAATTAATTTTGTTATAGTGCAACTTTCTGTTGTTACAAAAGAGTCAGTGACAGTTCTCTGGAATGGGGAGAAGTAATTAAAACATTTGTTTTTCTGGTTAAAGAATCTGAAAGTCACTGTAATGACTGACAAATGACTGCTGTCTAGCTCTGCACTGCTGTACTGAAAGTGGTAAATAACAAGAATGTGAGGAGAAGAGCCTCCAGAACACTGGAAGGGTGTCATTGCTTGATGCAGAAGCATTGTTTTATAAGTTGTTTTTTTTTTATGTGTGTTCAGTCACTTTGTGAACTCATGTGAAACTTTATCATTCAAAATTTCCTTGAGTGAAAATTTACAGCTTATTTCACAGAGAATCACTTCTCTGGATGTTTTGGACACAGTATCTGAAATTTCACTGAATGGCATCTGGTTTTGGTACTATTTTCCTTTGGGTGACTATTTACCTTTCCCATAACATGTGGTTTTGAAGATCTGTCTTTTATCTAGCTTATCAGTCATCTTTGTTCCAGGCTAAGTTGTTCTAGGCTATTCTTTATATAAATATCCGTATGTGTGTGTGGTGTCTTGTGAAAGATGGTGACCACACCTGTGGGCTGGTATTAAAGGCTACTCAACAACAACAACAACAACAGGCTGATTTGAGTAGACTGAATTCCCAGAAGTCAGTAACTGCCAATAGATTTGTATTTATTTTTTGAAGCCTGGCATGAGGTATTCTCCAGCCCACGAGCCTCCTAATCTTATTGCATTGTGAGAGTTCCTCTGTGATAGTAGAATCAACCATCTCTGAGGAACCATTAAATACTTCATGTGCTGGTTTCACAGTGGTGGTCTTTGCTCTACAGCACCAAACAGGCTTCCCTGTAAACTAAACGAATGCTTTTTTATCATGAATTAAGGAATCAGAGTAAAAAAATTAATACATAGATTGGAAAAAAAAAATCAAACATAAACAAAATGAAGCTTTGCTCTATGCTTGCAAATACAAATCCTTTCCAGCATTTGTAGTGTCTCTGTCAAAGTGTTTGTCTGATTTCCTCCTCCTTTGATCTGTCTTTTCTCCTTTTTTTTCTGCCCCCTTGGTAAAGCTTTCCCCATCTCTGTTTTCCTGTGTTGTACCTTAACTTGCATATCCCACTACTCACGCAATGGGTAGGGTTTACATCTCAACTAAATCTTGACTCTCTTAATGGCACCCCAGTACTGTTTCATTTGTTACAGCAGAGACATTTTTTCTAAACATGATTCTTTTGCAGCAGCCCTGCTTAGGGATTGGGACTCCAGTTTAGATTTTTCTCTTTCTATCCCTGCACGATGAAAGCAAGCAGCTAAAACATACTAATGAGTGTTGTAGGCAAAGGGCATGCCAAATCTGTGATCCATTACAGTTTCTGATAAGCATTACTGCTTATACTGCAGTAAGCTGAAATGTGAAGCGCTATGACTCCTGAAATAAACAGGTTTCTGAAAGTTTTTTTTCTTGAAGAAAAATATATTAACTGTAACAGTAGAGCAAATAGCAATTGTTTGCCTTTCTCTCTCTAGATCATGATTTTTATTTTTCAGGATTGGACACATAATTAAAAAGCATGTCTTTTGGCTGATAACGATGAAATTTGGATTGGTTTGTTTGTTTTGTGGGGGTGTTTTTGTTTGTTNTGTTTTTTTTTTTTTTTTTTGGTCATTGAGCAAAAAATGTCCTGTAATGGTCCTTAAGAGGAAAGGAAATATAATTTCTTTTGTTGGCTCAAGCTCAACAAGGGAGTGCCACAGGGCAAGACGGATGAGGGGAGCAGTAAGGAGATACATAGGTGTTTATTTCTAGGTCACTTACTTGAATCTGATCCAGGTCAATCAGATTTCTTGCAAATTGGTAGCTGTTTATTTAAACGTGAAATGACTTGGCATTGCCTCTACTACATTGTAGTTTCTTTATCTTCCTTAATTTTTGAAGCTGGAATTGGAGACATTGCAGCAATAAAAGCAACTGCTTGTGTAAGTTTTCTGCAGTTGAATGGATGCCAGTGTTTTATCACAGAAGCAATTCTCTCAGCAAATACTATCTACAAGAATGAGCCTGCAGCCAGGTCCTAACACCCGTGCGGAGATGGGGATTTTTTAATTGCTTGGATAAACAACTCCTAACCACAGAGTGAGACACCATTTGATGTGAAATTTTTTTGGAAAGTGGATAGATAAGATCCTTAGTAGCTGCAAGTATATTCTCCATGTAGGTGCTGTCTGGACCACCATTTCATGTGAGCTCTCCTAGAGACACGAACCCCTGACATGAAGCTCTGTCCCCGTTTTCATAGCACAAAGCCCAGCTTTTCTCAGAGTCTTCTTTCCAAAGTGTTTTCAAGACTTCAAGGTATCCAGGTGTTCTTTCTCTGGGCAGGGTTTCCTTGAAACCTTATTCATCAAAGGGTTACCAAGTTGGTTTTGTCTGGAAGGAAATTTTACTTCACTGGAAAATTTCTGGCCAGCTGTTCTCCCAACAACCTCTGTTTCTAAAGCTGCCTGTATGAAACTCTAAACTCTCTGAAACTGAAGAACCCAAATGATGGATGAATACAGAATGGTGGAATATGGTGCATGCTAATCTTGGCTCAAACGCTAGTCCTTGACATATCACATCCTCTAGCCATCATCTGATAACTGCCTATTTCTGCTGGCTGTTTCAGTTGTGAGCTCTTTCAGGCATAGATGTCTGCTGCATTTTTCACAATCAGCACTTTTTAAAACTTGAATAATTGCCCTTGTTACTTCCATGGAATTCTTGTGACTAAAAGGAGAGAAGATTTTGCTCTAGCTTTGTGCTCCAACTCTGGCAGCACTCCATGCCTTTCATCCAGGCACATCCTATTTACTCAGCCCTTAGGTAGATTGGATTACAGGAGAGGTAAGAGAATATCTATAACAAATGATTAATATACAGCGTTCTCCTGATCTGATATGGAAGAACATTTTCTTTAAGGCCTTATTCAGGTACAATTTAGATTTGTTGGGGTCCCCAGACTTACTGCTTACTTTCCAGAGTATATGCAATTTGTGCACATCTATGTGATGGAGTTCTTTCCATGTACCAAAATTTAAAAAAAAAAAATTAAAAATCATAGGAGATTATCAGTTTAGAAATGTTCTGCTCTGGCAGTGGACAAAATGGTGCTGGTCTCCTGTAAAATATATCTAAAGATCCAGAACTGACATCTTTTACCTCACTGACATCTTTTACAGCAGCCCAACCATGATGATTTTATTAGATTTGCATGTAATTTACCAAGTGTTTGTCCTTTCACAGGGCAGGTTGTGCAAGCAAACTCCAGCTTTGTGCTCATTTCTCAGTTCACAGGTAACGTGTAGTACTGAATTGCAAATGATTTCTCAGAGGGAATTTAGGATGAATTAAATGTTTGTAGTGGAGGGGTAAGAGAGGTAAAGGGCTATTAAAGGTGATTTTGTGCATGCACTGAGAAAAATAACTTTTGTTCTCCATTTTGTTTTAATTTCTTCAAGACCGGAAAAGCTCAGAACTATTTTACTTAGTACAAACACAGCAGAAATCTTAATTATGAAAGAAGATTGCCATAAATCAGAAACCTCTGCATTAAAAAAGTAGTTTATAATTTGAAGAATGCGTAGGAACTTTCAAAGCTCCAAAGGGTAGAGTTGTGTGGAACAGAGTCGCAGAGGCGAGAGGAGCTGTCTATAATGGGGACCATCACTGGGCACATAGGCTTGTGCTATACGGTTTATCTTTACCAAGACAGTTTCAGATCTCTGGAGTCAAGTATAGCTGAACTTTTAATAGAGTGGTGGCCAATTCTAGAAGCCTGAGATCTGATAGAGGGTATTTCAATGCTGTTGCAATACAGCATGCAGAGAAATTTGCAATACCCTGCAAGTTCCTTCATTAGCAGAGGTGAGATGCACTTTACTGGTACTGCCAGGCCGTCTGGTCAGCTTTGTACAAATGAAAGGAGAAAAGAGGGTGATGCCCTAGTTGGGGTGAAGACTTTGTGACACTGTTCAAGGTCTTGATGTCTATTTCAGGACAAAAGCTGCTTAAAAAGGTGTGTTGGCCAGTGACTTGCTACAGCACAGCTCAGTTTCAAACATGGTCTGACCTGTCTGGACCCTGTGGGCTGAGCTTTATATAAAGATGTTGAATCTGATAAAATATCAAATATTCAGTTGTCACTTCTATGCTGGAGTGACTTACATAATTTTGTTAAAAGGTAGAACAATAAGAATCACACTGCTGGGAAAAAAAAAAGTGAGGAGTCAGAAGAAGGCAAACAGTGTTAACCTTTTATTTTTTCTTGAAAGTCTAAACTCTGCAAATTTTTCTAAATTTATATGTGTCTTAAGCCAATACCAGAATATTGTCTTGTAGAGTGCTTGACTAATTCATATAACATAAAACATAAACATAGCACAGAAACCTAATAACTTGTTCTCTTCCACCCTCTATAGGTAATGCAGTATAATTTTTTGAATTTGGTATAAACTACAACCTGCATATGTGTTCAAACACTTACTGGAAACACCAAACTTTGACCTTCTTATTGATAAACACTGGTTAATAGTCTTACTGAAGTGAAGGACTTCACAGTGTAGCTGTGACCGGAGTTCTTCTGAGTAATTTCAGTGAAATACAAGTCAGAAAAATAGATGCATTAAACAAAAATGTCATGTCTTCATCCTCATTTTCTCATTAGCCACTGGCTATAATTTACTGTAATATCATATTTTATTGTCTTCCAGAAGAAGATATGTGTATTTTTTGAAGAATAAGGAGAATTTATGTTTTGCAGAGGTGTGTTGTTGAAGTCAAAGACAAATGCTCCAAATTATTAGGCCTCGGCTCTTCTAACTTAATGAATAAACCATAAAAACAAGATGAGAAAGAATAACTCAATCTGCTGAAAATTGGATCCTTATAAACAAAAGATGCCATAGTGCAATAGGCACTGCTCGTCCTTGAATATGAGTTGTTGCATTTATCGAAGTAGCAATAACATACCAGAGCATAAGGAAGACACATTCCTCATATTATTAACGGTGTAGTGTAGGTAATGAATACTTTCCTGCAAAATAAATGCAGTAATTATTTTAGTGAGTTGTTGAAAATTTTTAATTGCATGAATCTACTGTGTATCTTTTCAGTTGTGGCTGTTCTGCTGTTGTGAAGCGTTCACCTTCAGAAGAAAGGCTTTAGGAAAGCTTCAAACAGACAACCCATTATATTTTCAGGAGAAATTATTACTCATGTCACACCTAAACCGTGAAGGAAATAGCTGATGAATATGGGAACCTGCTGGTGGGATACATGGATGCTCAAGATGGTGAGTGAACACCAACGAGTAAAGTAGTGAGAGGGGCAGAAAGGCTTATTACTGGGAATAAAAAGAAAAACAAAGTTATTTTAGATGAAAATATTCAGTCCAGGCTGCAGCTGGGCAATGCTTTCTCTTGCCAGGAAATACAGCTTTGTCTGCTGGTCTCACCAGCCGTGCCAACCTGCTGCCCACTTTGTGGCCACCCCAGTGGCCAGCCAGCAGCTGGCTTTGTCTGTTGAGATTTCACTTTTTTTTTGTAAAGGTTGAGTGATCACTGTCCAAACATTAACCAAAACTCCCATATGCCTGCTGAACTTGGTATTTTGCATTGGTTATTCTGTCTCTGGTTCTCAGCATAATGACGGATCAGTTTGACTTCTAGACACAACATGCTAACTGATTTCAGAAATCATCTTGTACCTATTTCAACCTGTTAAATGAATAATTTTAATTCATTTAAAGAACATCAGTATTTCCTTATTTCGTCTTGTAAATCTAGAAACTACTGTAAACTTTCCAGTTTACTATTTTATCCCTCTCAACAAGAAGCAGGAAAGAAACTTTTATGTTGACTTTTATATATTGACTTCTATATATTGACTTCTTTTCCTGTTGCTTATCTGCTGCTTACCATTAGTTTAAGAAAATTAATATAGTTTTGCTTGTATGGAATTGTTTTACAAGTTCTTCCAATACTTACAGAAATTAAGTTTCCTATTACTTTTAAACAGGAGGGAATATCCATCTTCTGTAGCCATAAAAAATGAAAGTCTATGAGAATAAATATGCCTGGAGAAATGTATGGCAGGTGAAAAGAGTGCTTATGGTTCCTGTTTTTCACTGTTGTGTTTTATGTACCAGCACGCCAGCTTAAATCATATTTTATGTATATTCAGACATGTTAGTGCTCTACATTGTCTATGCATTTGAAAATGCAAACACTGTCTGATGGGCCCAAGGGGAAAGTAAGGGCATCGCTCCACTGACTTTTGAGCTGGGATTTAAGTCCCAGAGATGATTAAAGAGCATTGCTTTCTTATATGCAGAATGCAATGCTTGCTACCAATACTTCTGAACAACAGGTAAGCTGAAAAGAATCTCTGCTGTGGAGCTGGGAGACAGGACATGAGCAAGCTTGGTAAGACCTTGGTTAAGGTCTGTGATAATGGACATAGGGAACTATGTCAATGTTATTGGTTGGTGATGTTACTTGTTCACATGTTGTCACAAATTCAATGCTGAAACAAAAAGTGCCTGTCCCAAAGAGTGCCCAGAGGAAGGACAGAGGGAGGATCCTCTAATTAAGTACAGCTCATCCTTGAAGGAAATGGAGATGACAAGGTGGATTTTAAAGAGTGACTTGAATTGCCATTTAGGAAAACTCAGTTTGGCAGGTAAGAGTGAATAAAGTAGCTGTGCAAAAAGTGTGAATTCTGCTACAAAGACTGAGATTTTCACTGAAACATGCAGAATCCAAAAAGTGCTTCTATATAACCTATAGTGCATCTCTGTGTGAGATGCAGAAAATTTGCTGAGCCCAAATTATAAACTTTTCATTGCATAAAACAATAATGTACAAGGTGTATCAGCGAATTCTGGATAATCCTTGATTTTCAAGTGTACCGCGAAAGGCATAGAAAGCACGGTCATGGTACTGTCTTAAAAAGGGGTTGCACAAATTTAAGGTTAATAATTTATTATTCTTACTTACTGAGCTGATTGCAAAAGCGAAAGAAGAATGAAGGAAAGCTTTCTAAATCTATATAATTTTGTTTTAAGATTTTATAAGATTATATAAAGAATCAAATTAACTGGTGATTGAATTAAATAGAATGATCTGTTTGTGTGACTTATTTTCTTCCACTGTGAAAGTCTGTGAATTTTAATTTGCCTATGAATTTTTTTCTTTGATTAAAAGCATAAATTAGGGTGAGTATATAATTTTATGTCATTTCCATTACTCATGAAAAATTGCTATTGGAATACTTAAGGTCAGAATAATTATGGTTTTAAGAAATGATTTATTTTCTTGATTATATTTTCATATGGCTAATAATTTTGCAGGTTGAATTTTAAAACATCCTAATTTCTGTAGCTGAATTTATTGGCTTAACAATTGATAGTGACATTATGTTGGCTACTAATTAGAAAATACCTGGAAGCACTCTTCCACAGCTTAGCTATTTGAGACTCCTTTTATTCATTGCAAAAATACTGATCATGAACTGAAAGAGATGTGAAGAGGGAGATGTTGAGCTTTTCTCCATGGGATCCAGTGATAGAGTGTGTGAGAATGGTTCAAGGTGGTGCCAGGTGAGGTTTAGAGTGGACATTAGGAATCATTTCATTACCAAGAGGATGGCCAAGTGCTGGAACAGGCTTCCTAGAGAGATGGTTGATGCCCCAAGCCTGTCAGTGTTTAAGAGGTGTTTGAACAATGCCATTTGTAATGTGCTTTAGCTTTTGGTCAGTGCTGAAGTGGTTGGGAAGTCTATTCTAGGCTAATAGAGGTAAACAGAAAGGTGAAATAGCTGGGATTCAGTTAAAGGATCCCACCTTTGGTTTAGACTTTAATAGTAGGAAGGGCTTGGCTTTTATGTCCATCTGGGTCGTTTGACGAAATTTTTAAAAACAGAGTCTTAAGACCTATGTACAAAGTCTTATGTACAAAATTGCATCTGTCTGTGCTACTCAGTATGTACAGATATCATACCTAGAGTCACAAATTCTGTAAAAAAATACAAAAAGTGTTAATTTTGGCTGCTCATTTATCTGATTTGCACTAAAATCGCAATTACTATTCTGTATAGAAAGGCTTTTTACCCTTCTCAGATGACCTGAGAAAAGTTACAGGTTCTTTATAACTTCCTTTTTTTTTTTTTTTTTGGTGTTATGTTTTTCCTTTTCTTCTTTGTGAAGAAGCTTCCAGGGGAAAAAAAAAAAAACAAAACAAAACAAAACCCCCAAAATTTTCTTCTTACACTGTCAGCATGTATTGATCCTTCCTGAAAGCCATCCCAGGTAGCAGTGTGTCATATGTTCTTCCTATTGCTTTCCTACTCCATCCTTATCTTCAATCTGTCCTAGTAGAACTGTACCAAGTACTTCTATGGTCATTATTTTACCATGTAACAGAGCAAATAATTACAGGTTTTCTTGCAGAATTTACTGTGTAAGTTAATTAGTACTTCAGCCTGGCCTGGGGCTAGATGAATCAATGTAATAAGCTTTATCCACTGGGGTTTTATTCAGACATCTTTCTTAGTTTGTCAACAGTTTTAAACCTGAGAATATCTCATTAACAGTAGGTTATGTGGACTGTTTTCACCCTTACTGAATGAATATGGCATAAAGCAGGCCCGGGTTGCAAGCTGGAATTCTCTATCATTCTGAAAATCCATCTAAAAGGAAGAAATTTTGCAAATAAAAGTTTGGTGATTGCTGGTAAGTGAGTTCACACATTAAAGCTCTTAGTAAGACTTCAACATTGCCTCCACTCCTGGATGTAATAACATCTTGGACATTTTGCATTTTACCTTCTCAGGGAGATGCACCCAGGAGAAACACTTCTAGCTCTATTTTAAAGCCAGCAGAGTATTTCTCACTGTAAGAACCACCATCTGGTCATTGTATCAGAGCTTCAGGAGGAGAGAAGGAGAGAGTCTCACGTTCAGCTCTGTTTGGAGCTTGCTTTGCTTTTGGGCAGAGTGAGGAGGCTGACTGCCCCCGTGTCTTCAGATCTGCTCTTTGCGAGGGACTGAAATGCAGAGATCTTGGAATGCAGTGGTAACTCTGCACAGCATGCTGCCTTGCTGTGTGGGAACTGCTGTGCATCCCAAATCCACACTGGTGTGCGCCTGGTGAGGCCAGGAGCGCTGCCTCCTGGGAGGACTGGCTGGCTGAGACGATGCACCAGCTCTGCTGCTTCTTCCAGAGCTACCTTGGCTTGTGCTGCATGGGGCATTTCTACACTTCATTAAATCTTCACGTGAAGGTTACAGCTGGGGAAAGTTTGAAGTGGAGTAGCAATGGTCTGGCTTGAGTTTTGTAAAGTTGTTAATATTGCACGACTTGTTTGAGTTCAGAGAGGTTGTATATGTAATTAAACTTTCCATTGTGATATTTTACTTAGCCTTTTTTTGCAAGTCAGCAAAAGCTAAAAGAAAAATGGAATGAAAGGTTACTCACCATCAACAAGGGCATGTTTGCATATTTTTTTCCAGAACAAAAATAAATGAAGCGTTGCTAATGAAAGCTAAACAAGCTCTTGCAGCAAGTAAAATTAATACACTGGAAAAACTATTATTCTGGAAATTTACTGTGATAGCAGAAAACTGATGGCAAACTAGAATTGTCCAAATCCTCTAACAGCTGTTAAACATACTATCATGCACAATTTGCTTTCCTGAAGTGTTTACGTAAGTTGTTTTAGGTGCCCATGAGACAAGCTAGTTGTACATGCATCCAGCCGGTATAAAAAGGAAAACCTTTGATGGAAAGGTAATTCATCACACAAAGGTAATCCATCACATAACTAGAACAAGATTTATATTATTTATAATAATATTTGATGTTTTTCTAACCAAATGCCTTGCTAAGACAGTCTGATGGCATGAGCTAATCATTTTTTGAAATAGTTTTTGAATATTCTTTTAGATCCATTTCTTTAGCTGTAAGATTTTCTTCTTGGGAAAGGTTCAAAGAATCATTATATCTATTCAAATGAAAACTACTTGTGTGGAACTTGGTGGAAAGGACTAGAATCTCAATCCTAAACCACAGAACTAGAGGGGTTATGAAAGGGGACAAGAAGGAAAATTCAAAATTTCAGAGTGAGTTTGCAGACCGGATCACTTCCAAAGGATCAGTAAATCTATGAGCAGCCTATTACTTCCCAAAGATGTTTGTCATAAACCTAATGTGAAGGGAATATTTCTCAGAAAAACAAAAGGGGCATGCAGCTCCCATATTTACTTGGGTTTTTTTAGTTGTGCTCTTTATTTTGAAATCAGGAAGCAAGTTAAGGCTGGGTGAAATCACCAGATCCAGGTGCAGTGAGGCTGGAGGTGATATTAACTAAACAGAAAATCACAGTGGAAGACAATTTGCCTTAGAGGTCCTCAGTTTCCTGAGTCATGGGTAGGCTGAATTCTCATGAAAATTAATGGAAATTTCTAATCCAAACCTCAGAACTGTCATTTTTTGAAGTATCTCAATATGTGCTTCTGCAGACTTTTTATAGCCAGTGGAGGACTGCCTTTTCTACCTGCTGGTAGCTGATGGTGGGCTGAGGTTGGTTATGCCTTCCCTGCAGGTCAATTGTATTTTAAAAGTGAAGCACGGGTTCTGCACTCAGCCCAGCAGGGTACATTTTTAGCAAGCTAACTACCACCACTCAGGCATACAGCAAAAGCAATGAGTCGCTTTTGCCATGTGGTGCCATTTGACAGGAGTTAAAATACAGCTTTTGAGAATGTCAACAGCTGCTTAGAGATTATTTGTTATTTTGCAGAACTGTGGTTGTATGAAGTTACATAAACCATAATTCTCAGAGAGATGCACCCTCAGCCGGGTAGCAGTTTCTAGAGTGTCCATGACCCAGTGGCTTTGAGCAGGGCTTTTGATTTTAAATAATCTATGTGTTTTTGAAAATACAACCATAGGGTTCCTGAATATAACTTCAGGAGTTTAAATTAACTCTCTGTTTTTCAAACATCTGCCTTCATTCCTTTAAGCCTTGGCTGAGACTACTTTCTCTTTTAGCTTGAAAGTGCAGACCTGTAGGGCTAGCAGGTTCTTCCCCTAGTTACCCTCCCAGATTCACAGGGATAATCGTGCATTTGTTTGTACTCAGCAGTTTCTGTCAAATAGCTTGAGATGATGGCATGCTTTTTCAGTGTCTACTTAAATGCTTCAATGCCAATTAGTCAGTATCTACTCTCCCAGCTCTAATATGTACGTTCTCAATGCCTCTTCTGGTCATTTAAAAAGCCAGGGGCCACATCACTTGGGAGCCTGCTATGCAGAAGAAGCATAGGGAAGGAGGATGGGAAGGAACTCTGGGTCAGTAGCTCAAGTCACCTGCCAGCATGTCCCGAAATCCCCCTAGAAAATTTTCAGGCTCTATCTTAGAGCCTAGATAGGTTTTCTTGTTCTTATTCATTCTATTAGGAAGCTGTTACAAAATGTTGTGTTTGAAAGGTTATCCTTTTAATTGCCAGTTGGAAATTATTTATGGTCAGTGGTTCAGCTCCCAATGTTGTAAATACACATTTGCAGTGGTATTGATTGCCATTTTAAACAATTTTTTTCCTGTCTGATTTGCACCTGGACATGTTTACAGAGTAATTAAATGTTTCTGTTTTATGAGACTGAGCAAGGTTCGTCTCCAGTTATTCTTAGCTTATTCCTAGGCTTATTGATTGATTATATGCCTGTTCTTGGGATGCATAAGCTATGGTTTTAAGTACGTAGGGATATAGAGGGCTTAGGTCCCAAGCTGTCTGGCCAGCTGTGGTGCTGCCTAACCGTTGGGCTCTCACGGAAAGAGGGAAATCAGTCACTGGTTTTCTAAAGAAAGAAAGGGAGCAGTTGTTTGAATTTAACAAAAAAAAATCAGTGTATAAAAAATGGTTTTGAATACTGATTTCTCATAGATGTTAGGGTGTAGACAGCTAAATGGACAAGGGAGCACAGCGGTGAATTTCAGGCACATGCATTCCTCCATTCATCATTTTGTATTGATTAATACAAGCATCCCACTGCTTAACTGGCTGGAATCCAGAATCATGTCCAGCTCCCTATTTTTCAGTGAACAAAGAGTTTAAGCATTTATTGCAGCCTTGTGAATTTGATTTATGGAGTTGGCTATCCAATTTAGTCATTGTGTCAGATATCAAAATGCAGGAATTCCTGTTTGGATATCCCTTTCTTGTGTGGGGCCTGCACTAGGTTATTTAGCCCACCTTTGGTGAAGGCTACTTTGAGGTGCTTCTTATTGTCTGTGTATTAGCATTTGAAGAATCTTTTTTGTTACTTTTTTCTTTCCTTTTACTTCTTTTGCGTTTCTCATCTACATGGCATAATTGGTGAAGAACAGCATTTATTATTTTGAAAGATTTCTATTACTCTCTTATTTCCCAGAATATTCCCTCAGGGGACAAGCCATTTAGTTCAGCCTGTAGCCTTGTTTACAGACTGAAAGTGGAAAATGATAAATTAATTTGAAGAGAGGCAAGGAGTTTAGCTTTTGAATTTTATTATTTAATTGTATGTCCCTGCACAAATTGCTCTGTTCAGTGAGAAAATTCTCTCTCTAAACTTGTGATAGTGATGTTTGGGAAACAGGGGGAGTTGTGAGACTAATGACTATTTAAGAATTGGCTGAGAAATTGCAAATGCAAAGGACTATAGAAAATTATGAAAAGTTACTTCTGTGGGATAATTATGGCTAAAATTTGTTTTGTTTGTAACAGAATTTATTCATATACTTGCTGTCTTTTTTTTTTCTTAGTGTTCTGGGCCTTGCTTATGATGAAATTTGTACATGTTAAACCTGTTTAGAAAAACTCAAACTGATTTCTACCACGGCTGAAAGCACTGAGGCAATCTTCTGCAATGCTGCCCCTCCTGGAGCATGGAGTGCTGGTAACTCCATGGTTAAACAAATAGCAGTCACACCATAAAGCAGTTTATTCTAGAACTTCTGAAATTTCTCTTCTATAATGTTGGTTTTAGTACTGAGGATAGAAATTACATTAGGACTGAAAGGCTTATCTGGAAAACACATACTAGAGTGCATGAAAATGCTTGGAAGGGTCTATTATTAGAGTTACGGGCTTTATGCATTCATATGTCAAAACATAATCAGTCTGGGGTTACATCATTTCAGTTCAGTGCAGAATTCGTCTGATGACTGCTTTGAGCCTGAGTGCAAATTTATGGACCTTCACAAGGCATTGCAGTGAAGGAGAGGTTAATTAAATGGCAATGAGACAATAGTATGGAAAGATGAGAAACCTTGATTGCTGTTTGTCGCTGGTTATAACACTTAGTTGTCTATAAGTTGTTTCAAAGTAGTAAAAATAATGAACCATTAACATAGAAATGAGTCTCGTTGAGCCAGCGCTACCAATGGAAATGGACAATATTTGTACCAACAAACTTCATCAAACCTGAAACAAACCATAACAGGAGAATTGATGTGTAAGCAGAAAATTTTTAATTTACTTCCACTAGGACCACAAATTTTCTGATTGGTGCGTGGAGGTTCAGCAGCTGCTGCTCAACAGCACTTTGTAAAGTCGAAGCTGTTCCTTTCCTACAACAATCTGAAAGATCATCATGGACTGCCGGTGTTTGAGCTGAGAGGCCTCACTGGAACCCAGAGAAAATTCACAGAATTTAACTGAACGAGGACATCTTGATTCAGCCCTACCGCTTCAGAGAGCTTAGTTCACAGGCATGACTATTCTCTGCGGGAGAATCAGAAGGCTTTTACTGGTTTCTCTGGTTCTTTTCACTGAGACAGACAGAAGCATCCCTGGGTGAGACTCTTTACAGCACATGAACATAATGATGCTGCTTCCAGATGGATGCCAGCATTGCTTCATGGCATTGCATTATGCTGTGGTGAGTCTATTAGCTCATTCCATTTCCTCCTCTATATTCTATGTTGGTGCCTATCTTTGTGACATATTTATGTTAAATTCTTTTATTTTTCTGTCATCTTCAAGCAGCAGTAAAAGGAAAACAGCAAAAATGACATTAGTGTTAGTCATGTAAAACCTACAAATTAAATATTACCTGGAAAAGTAGGAATTTGAGATAAGCTGGATTTTATGTGGAGTGATCTCTCTTGTCCAGCTTTGTCACTTAGTTCAAATTATTCTTCCTCCTGTGTGATGCTGACAGGAATAGTGTAGACTCTAGTAGAAAGCCCTATGGTATAGAGGAGTGGAAGACAGTATGTTCAGAAATAAAGTCCTGGATATCACCTTTAACTTGGCTAAGAAATTTTAAATGTCATCATGTTGTGGTGTTGTTGCAAGCTCTCTGCCTGTTTCTCAAGTCAGAGATCGGTTTTTAATCTGTTACTCTCAGTATTAAGGGTCACTTTATGTGTTAAAGAGTTGCGCGATCTGACCTTATCAAACTGGTTGGTCTTTTAATCAAAATTGTGTTCAGCTCCCCATGTTCAGCATTTCCACTTTATTAATCTTTTCTGCTGCGTCTGGAGCCTGGTATGCTCTTTGTTATGCACTTGAGAGCACAGAATATTTGACATGAATGCAGCAGCGCTCTGGTGGAAATCAGTCATTTTAAACATCGCCTCTTAGCATAGCTTAATTTCATGCTGCTTTCGCACCCTACTGTCAAATCTGCCTAATACCTATACTTTAATTTTGCTCACATTTTTCTCCTAAATATGTTTCTGCCAAATGTACTCTTGCCGTTAAATTGGTAACGCATGGTGTAATCATTGCTTCTAAAAAGCAGTAAAAAAGATTTGCTTCTGAAAGAGGTTATTATTTCCACTTTGATACATTAACATATATAGGCCATTAATATAAATTTCAAGAAACCAGGGATTATAAAATTTATGGAAAATCACATGGACTTTTTTTTTTTTTCTTTATTAATATTATTGTTTTATCCTGGTCCCTGTGTACTTTGACCTGAGGCTCATGGGAGCATTGGAATAGTTAAATTTGTCTGGATCAAGGCTTTCATAGGCCATGTTAGTGGCCCGCAGCACGTACTCAGAGAGGAGTAAAAGAGCAGGACAAACATCTCACTAAGTTTCCCAGACGTAAACTTCCAGTTTCAAGACACCTGAAGGTGTCTTTAAGGTTTGTTTTGGGGGCCCTGGGCAACCTGATCTAGTAGGTGGCATTGCTGCTCATGGCAGAGGAATTGGAAATTTATGATCTTTAAGATCTCTTCTCATCCAAACTCTTCTCTAATTCAATTGTTTTGCTTTGTTTTGTTTTTTTTTTTAACTATTAATTTCTCTCTACATTTTTCTATGATACCCTTGTGACTTTTAAACCATGGACTTTTGACATCTGTGCAGTTTATGGCAATGTGTTACATAATTGACTGTCCCGTAATGTGAAAAAGTCTCTTTTCTTTTGATTGTGTTCAACTGTTTCCTGATCATTGAAGTGGCCCCTAATTTCTCTTTTGATGGTGAGCAATTGTTTTATATATACTCTCTCCAAGCTGTGATTTCATGAGCTCCTGTCACATATTTCTTTCCCTTCTGTTTTCAGTAGCTCAAGGCTTCTGTGAGTTCATTTTCTTTAATGGAAAAAGCCCTAATAATTTACACTGGGAGGGTGCAGAGGAGCAGCAGACTTGGATGTAATCCATGCTGTACAACATCATAGCAGTCAAATTGGTTCAAACAATGAGCTGCATTCTGTTGTTTTCTGTTATACATTTATTCTCTTATTTATCCAGAAGTTTTGCTGACCTCTGGAACTGTGGCAGGCTGTGAGAAATAGCACAGTGGACATTGCTTTTGTAATCTCTCTGTCAATGAATACCATTTCATTTGTCAGGTTCATAGTGTCATTAGATAAACAATTCTGATCAACAATCGTTAGTAATTTCTGAGATGTCTTCTTTTGAAGACTTTGCAGAAATTTTTAAACATAGTGAATGTTAGCACAAGACTTATCTGTGGGATTTAGCTTAGATAGAAAAATATCACTTAAATAGTAGGATGACTGTGTATGTGCACTTTTGAAAATCGAATGAATGTGTGCTTAAGTGGTACAGGGACATCTGCCAAAAAATGCACTTTTGAACTCTGAGTTTATTTGGTGTGGGCTAAAATCGACCTGATTAGAAGTTATAAGAATTTACTTCACTAAAATGGGCTTAATTCACTGCTTTTACTAGAAAAAAAGCATTTTGTTGTGACTGTGGCAACTTTGATATCAGCTTTTGCTTGTGATAACCTCACCAAGGTTGGGATAACACCCAGCCAACCTGCATCCATCCATCCAGACCAATACACCACAGATAAACTGTGGCTACACCACCTCCTGATGAAAAATGGAATAGAAACATGCTAATTTATTCCTGGATTCATACATCAGTCTTCTGGCTGAGCAAAACAATAACAATTTAAGGGCACACCAAGGTCAAAAAGTCTTTACAGCCTCATCCTTCAAACAGCTCTGCCACAGGCAAGGTATATTTTTCCCCAGGAAGGAAAGTGCTGGCAAGTTTCTGCAGTGCCATGTGTTTCTGTTAACTTTCCCTCAAAGATTTAAAGCCGTGCAGCTTTTTTTTTAGCTTTTTTCTTTTGCACAGTATTTTTCAGTCTTTCAATATTCTGCAATTTATGTAATCAATCCTAATTAACCAGCACAGCTTGAATTTCAAATTATGACTATCTGTCCTAAAATATTTATGAGATACCTTGCTGCGGAAGGGGAAACCCATTTGTGAAATGCTGTTGGCTGCAGAGATCCTTTTCAGCCAGGTGTTAAAATCACCAAAGAACCCTGCACCACTACAAGAAACAAAAATAACCTGGACAAAAATGCTGTATGCACAGGTAGTGCCTAAGAACAGATGAGAAGTACTGTTAAATTAATATATAGCTTGCTCTGAGGTAATAATTTAGTTTTACTATAAAAAAATCGCAGACAGTCTATAAAATTCTACACTGGGAAGGAAAAGGGACAAATTTAGTTACCAGCTAAATATTTGTTCAATTCCTGTCAAACAAACCAATTTAGCATGCTTTAATTTAACTTTACTACTAAGGTAGTAAAGTTAAATCATAAACTGTTTTTGGCTCATTGCAGAGTTGTTTGAAAACCGGTTTTGAAGTCTGCAGCTAGATGGAAAGCATTCCACACATTTTCATTATATGTTGCTTGCATTCTGAAATTCAAGATATTTCATATTTATTGCAACAAATGTCACAGTGAAGCAGTTATTGAAACTATAATTGACAATATAGTTCAGAATTATTTACGTTAACAGATGTTCATGCATATGCTGTTTATTTTCAAAAAGAGATAAACAGTACAGCAGTTCTAGTGCTTTTATGATATTGATTTCCAAGGTAGTGAAGTGGTTACAGGTATACACAAACAAAGTGTACAGATGGTAAATGAGCCATCAGTCCATGCTTCATTTCTTCATAGGTAAAACCACTGGGATTCCCTTCTGAGACTGGCTGTTTCCCTGTGTCTTTAAACAGAGCCTAGGGTGGGTGACTGGGATGTAGGCATGTCCCTGTAGCACAGCATAGGCACATGTGATCACTGGCATCTATTCAGTGTATGCCATTACTGTCTCTTCATCTTGAAGCCTTTTATCTCTGAAAGTTAAAGATATCCAACTTCTGTAATTGTTTTCTCAATAAATTCAACTCTTTGTTCTGCACCCCAGAGGAAACTACAATTTCCTCTCCAGGATGTTTTTCATTCTCCCTGTCGAAACTACCATTTTTTCCACTTTTCATATTTTTAATTTGTTGTTGTTATTGTTGTTATTGTTTAGAGATTTATATATTATATATGGTCAGCAAACTATTTGATCTCAGGGCTATATCACCAGTTATGGTGATGGTGACCAGATAATGTTTTATCTAGCCTTTTCTGGATACAATTGTAGAGGGATTTTAAATCTAACAACTTGTTGAGGTGTAGATTTAGAATGAAAGATAGGAATGACAGATTTGTTCCTTAAGAACAAGTACCCAAATTTTTGATTTGCCTGAAATCTAGAGTGTTTTGATTTTGTTGTTTTTAATTTTTTTCCTTTGTATTGAACTGTCTTTCACAGCTGCTTCAAACACTGGTTACTCTTGCAGCATGAATTAACTAATTTGATTAATTTGCCTTGCATGTCTGTGTCCAGGCTAGTAGTCCTCATAAGCTATTGTGTCTTCTGAACCCTGAAAGGCTGCAGTAGTAGTGGTACCTTAGTGCTTTTTTAGCATTTCTGGTTTTCTTCTAATAAACTAACATATGTGTTTAATATCGGCCTTCTGAAGCTTTGTTGGGTGAGCTCCCTAACGTGTCTCTGTCCACGTATTTGCAGCTTCCTGCTGCAGAGCACTGTGACTTTTGCCTGTGTCTTTATGCCTTCCCTTTTTTTTCCCCCCCCAATTAGATCTAGCGTAACTTTGCAATTGGCCATTTTAGCAGCTCATTCAGTGAAAATCTGTGGTTTTTCCTGGAACTTTAAGGGCAAGCATGTAGGAAACTTGATCATTCTTTTAAAGAAATGAATTGTACTCATAATGCCTGGTCATACTGCCCTCTCAGGCTGTAATCCACAGGTTTTTAATATCTAGAAAGCAACATGTTTTTCTCTGTGTGACTTGTAAAGATTAACATCTCTAGAGATTGTAATATGGGGGCATATCTGAAGTATATCAACTACCACAAGAACTTGTATTTTAAAGACACTTCAGTCTAACATGTAATGCAATATTTGCAGAAACCATAAGTAATGGTGTCCCTTTGCTGTCTGCTTTTCTTTTTTTTATTTGTCCAGCCAGCTATCTCCACAGTGACCTGCATTATGGGTGCTGAGATTACCTGAGCTGATGTGCTGTTCTTGATTCCCTGCACACAGGCCAGAGAAGAGGATGACGGGTTCAGGCCATCCCTACCAAGTCAGTACAGTGAGCAACCTCCCCAAAGGGCCAGCCATCAGTTTCTCATGAGGTAACATCAGAAGACCCTAGCAGAATTGTTTAGTTGCTGTGTTTACCATAATTGCTAACATCTTTCTGCACTTTCATCACACTTTTCAGTCCAGGGGCAGGACTAAAAGGGAGACAATACCTCACTGAAGATTTTACCAGTTTTAGTGGGTACCAGTATTAGCTGACTCCAGATATTTGTTTTAGCAATGGGCTTGAAAACACTTGGTGAAAAAGAATTGTTTTTCCATAATGGAGGTAGGTATGGTACCACCTGGATATTACTGTGTGAAGTTTACAGAATATGTGCTGCTGATGATTAATAGAAATTCAATCTCCTGCTTTCAAGTAAATGAAGAATTACCTAATACTTTCTTTTAATGATCTCTCCTTACTTGGAAGCTGAACCAGGCCCAGGAAGAGATATTTCATATTCCGAGATTAAATACATAAATGTAATACCTAATAGGTATTTTAGATATTGAAAGTCATCAGCGTGTAAATACAGCCACTCGAGTCCATTTCCAACTGATTAATTATTATTGGCATCTCTGGGTGGCAGTCCTCTGTTCATAATGTTACTTTTCTATGAGATGAAAAATGCCTCATTTTTCTGTGTTTCTGAGGCAGTAGAAGTGCTAACCAAGTGGCTGAGGCAAGGAAAAGCTTGTCTCTATTTCCCATATCTGCCTCCTTTGTAGAATGGGCAGACATAAGGAGTGGTAGCATTAGGTCTCTTGCTTGAAAGAATGCTGTCTCCAGCGTTCTGGTGCAGGTGACAACCATGGGCTGGATGGCCCTTGCTTGCCTTACCCACGGCACCCTGCCCTGCACATGGCATTTTTTGCTCAGAGCTCGACTTCACTGGCCCCGTGGTATATTCACTGTCAAAGTGCATGCCCTCAGGGTAGTGGTTAACTGTGTGCTAACATCCTCTCTGAGGCAATACAGTAATTCATTGCTGAAATTAAAGACAACAGGGAGTAAAAAATTACAAGATTAATCTCCTGGAAAAAAAAGCATTCATGGGTAGTGTATCAAAGTGTGGACTCCTACCTATAGCCGGTTCTGTCCTGCCTTTTCACTGTTATGCTTGTACCGTGCAAGAGGATTTTTTCTTTGTTGAACACAAATATGTCAGGATATCTTCCCTTTCCATCTCTCTCATTGGCAGTCCCAGTCTTAAACACTGAGCCTTTGACAAATGGAGTCTGCAAATGTTCATGGGAAGTTAATATCAAAAAACCAAACAAACATTTTTCAATTTCAATTTTTAGTGTCTTTATATAGCCCTTCTCTTTATTTAGAAATAGTTCTGTTATACTAGCCAGGAACTAGCTGAAACAATCTGCATCTTATTTCAAACAAATGTCAAGTATTAATCATTCAGCAGACTTCCTTGTGTTCCTGCACCAGCTGAGTTGGAAGAAGCTAAGCTATTTATTTTTACATAATTCTATTTATATTACACTTGTAATTTTGAATTTTCTACATAATAATCCCTCCATTTTTGAAACAATGTTGCAGGTCCACATGCTATGCATAAGGTATCTTGCAAACAAGTGAGCTTTTAAATTATAATTGCTTCTTGAGAACGGGGAAGGAAAATTAAATTAAAATGAAGGTAATGTAATATGGTATGTTTGAAGTTGTTTGCTGGCTCAGTTTCTCTACAGTCCTTCTGAATATTTTGTAGATCAAGAAAACAATTACAGTATATAGGTATTATTACTTTTTCCATAGTGATATGCTACATTTGTCTATTTTTTAAAAATTGTAAAACAAAAAATCTGTGAATGTCTTAAAATGGGTGGTACATCTGTAACAGATGCAAAACGTGGGCTGCTTTCATGTTTTCCATGCCTGAAGAAAAGGTAGTAAAGTTCACAGCTTCCTCTGGAGCCTCACAGGCCAGTTGCTCTGTGTGCCACAGAATGTAGATGTTGCTGTCATTATGGCTGTGATAATACTGTAGATGGGAACTTAATGTGAGCTGGGACCAAAACAGAGTTTTAGCTCAGAGAGGTTTTTTGGCAGGAATTTTAATAATGAAAGTAAAGCAATTAAGTCTTCAGACATGTTCTCTGTGTTTTACCCCTACAACCTGTGGTTTATCTCTCCTCCCCATTCCCTCACAGTAAATCTCCAGAACTTTTCTTTCTTCTTGCCAGAATTTAAGGTCACTTTCACTGAATTTGTGTTCATCATTAGGAGAGAAAAAATTGTAGAGGTGAATTATGGGAAAAGATTTATGAAGCAAAACAAAAAGCAATGTGGAGCTAGCTTTTTATAAACAACTTTTTAGCCAAAGCTTATTAGCTTTCTCTTCCTCTATCTATCTATGCAAAGAGAAAGTTTTATATAGACTTAGGCCTTTTCTGTATTATTTAGGAGTCTCTCTGCATGAGATGAAAAGTCAAAGGTGCTTCACCAAGCCTCTGTGTCTCTTGAGTCTCTGTAGAAGAGAAGATTTCTAAGTCTTTAGTCGTGCCATATGTCAGTGGGCCAAACACTACAGAGCTTAAAGGGTTTCATCACCCTGATGCAGCCAAAGTGATGAGAAAATGTACTGCAGAAGAGACATAGCTTAATTTGTTGGTGATTTTGTGCACAAGGATGCAGTTTAGGGGAGTGACTACTGTTAATAAATACTTTTTTTATTCCTACTCCCACTAACATTTATGAACACACAGATAAGTAATAAGCAAGATTAAATCCTGAAGTGTTTTTTCCCTTGACTGGCTGCTAAAAAGCTCAGTTCTTACTTGCTGCTCAATGGTATAACTTACTGCTTCTTAGGATCCTTCAAACAGGAAGCAATCATTTAAAAGCACTGAGGAAATTTATGATGATTTAAATATATAGGATTACTTTTTCACATTCCAGAAAATTCTGCATATGATCTGATTTGTCACATCTGTCATAGACTGTGATGTTTGAATAGTGCAATCAATGAAACCCCAAAATAAATAGTTGAAATAATCAGTCCCAGAAATAACAAAGACATTGAACTGCAACATCTGTGGGACTTATTTGCTGACCACAGTTCTTGGACTGACATAATTTTAGGAAGGAAAAAACCTGTTTTTATGAAATTTTCAATGTGTTGATTAAATAATAAATCCAAAATACAGCCTGCCAGATTTCTAGACTTGGCAATGTTTTAATAATAGTATTGTAACATAAATACGAGATCAGAAGTATGACGAATGTACCCATCAGCTTACCAGTATGGTAGGGTGGTACCTGTTTTGGTTAATGAATATTTAAATTTTTGTGAAAAACAGTGTTGGCGTATAAAACACCTGAGGCTTCAACAGTTTGTATAAATAGTCAGAAATCCTGTTCTTTACTGTTTCAGATGCTCTGAGACAAAATCCTTTCAATATTTCACAATATCAAATGGTGTATGTCCACAGCAGTGACAATCCACATCAGTTTCCTACATTTCTGTCAGCCTGCATATGACACTCATTATTTTCTGTTCCTTCCCAGTTTGTCAGTTCTCCTTCCTGGCCTGGTTGTATTCTGGGATAGCACGACTAGGTCAGCACTGAAATTAAATAGTTTGGGGAGTTGTATAGTCATTGTGGTTTATCTTTTATTCTGAGAATAAGAATATTCTTATTCACTCAGTAATCCCGGGTAGAAGCAACATCCTGTTAGCTTCTGCAAGTATTGCGATGGCACATCCAGTTGAGGGCCCCTTCACAAAAGGGCCTGGGAGTGCTGGTGGATGCTGTGTTGAAACACCAGCAATGGGCCCATGTGGCAAAGAAGGCCAATGGTGTCCTGGGCTGTGTTAGGAGAGTTGCCAGCAGGGTTAGGGAGGTGGCACATCCCCTCTACCCGGCGTTGGTGAAGCCACACCTGGCGTGCTGTGTCCAGTTCTGGGCTTCACAGTGTGAGGCCTTCGTGAGAAACACATGACAAATACAAAAAAGGAAATAAACAAACCAAATAAAAGAAAAGAAAATAGTAGTGTGCAAGTTTAATAAAAGCCAGAGGGAGTAGGTACCTATGGGAACTGCCAGTACACTCTGAGGAAGAAAAACATTGAAACAAAGAGCTTTGGAACAAGAAAATTAAAAAATCAGTGACAAGGTGAAGTTACATTTTGCTCAAGGCATTACAGTTCTCCTTAAGCTGAAAAATGCCTCTTGGCTCTTTGATTATTTGTGATAGGTAAAGTACAGTAGTGAGATTAACCCTGCAACTTATCTGTTTTAGCTTGTAGTATAGATTTTTGAGTATCAGAAATTAATAATGATCAATCTTTTGCCTTTTTAGAATGTGTATTTCTTATTAAAAAAAAACCCCAAGAGTTTATAGTTAAAATGACTTTGATATTTGAAAACGCATTTGAGTCCTGATCATGCCGTGTTGCTATCAAGACTTAGCAACTCTGAAGCCCATGAATATATTAGAGGGGTTTGAAATTTAATATTCGTGTGTGGCTATTGAATCAAGAATATGAGAGATAGTATGTGAAAATTTTTGTGTGGTTATCAAATTCGGAACAGCATGATCATTTTGCTTCAGTAGCTATGTGCTAGAAACTGGCAAAGTGAATGTTTTCTCTTCCAGCAGGAAAGCATTTGGGCAGAGCATGAGTGCAGAGCTCTCCAAACCTAATATTAATATTCTGCATTCTTACACCTCCAAGGGATAATGACAGCTTCAGTTATTTGCCTGGATCAAAATCAGATGAATGGGAGTAACTGCAAAGCTTTTGAATTAAGGTGTTCTATCGAGGAATGCATTTTACTTGCTGTTGCTATGAGAATGTCTGCAAAATTCCACGGCATACTGCAAATAAACTTTTTTATCTTTTTAACCATGCTATATTAAAGCTTGCCATGGCATTTACAAAAGAGAAAAAAAAGGGTTGTAGAGGGCAAATTTTAGGTAATGATATAATGTAAACATTTGTAAAATGAGAAATAGTTTTTTCTTACGCAGTTTCTGCACACAATCTTCCCTTGTGCTTGTATTTTCTCTACAGGTCATCTTTCTGCTTCTAATGAGGCTGTATTTTTTCAGTACAAAAACTGATTTGATATTTATTTGATCTTTGCTAATGCATTTAATACGTTAAATACACTGTTGTTTTAAATACTTTCCCTGTCTTGCTACTTTCTAGAAATGCACTTCAAACTCTATAATATGAAATACCTCCTCAGTCCATGTCAGAAAAGCTAATTTTTGAGGATAGCTATGATGGCACCTCTCTCTCAGACAAATCCTCGCACTTCTTCAAGATTGATGGAAAATCCACAAAATAAAAGTTTCAAAATTAAGAGAATCTTCCTGAAAGTCTCGGACAAACAGTTCATTTGATAAACAAACACAAAAATATTACTTGTTTACTCACTTTTGGAAGTCAGTAGAGATTCAATTTGATTGTGTAAAGCACGGTATGAATAGGATTCACAAATTTAATTAATGTTGTCATCTGTATGAAAATATCTCTGCAGACGTTAAAAGACTGTTGTCAGCTGCTCTACAAAAAGGCTTGAGATTCATTCTCCTGGGAGAAAAAAAGTTGTCATACCACGCTAAAGGTGGTAGGCAATCAGTTAAAGGCAGTAACCCTGACAAGTAGGAGACTCATAGTCCATTTTTTACTAACTTCTTTCTTGGGGAGATTTCCAGCTTTCTACAGGAATAGAAATAGTGTTTAAGAGCAAACTGCTGATGCTCAGATGAAGAAGTAGATGTTAAAATGAGACTCAGAGCAGCAAATGATTTCACGGACTAGATCACTGCCTTTTTAAGAAACTACATCATGCTAATCTACAGATGGTTTTACAGGCAGTAATGGCCAACATTTTAACACTATCTGAGCTAAATTAAAATCAAGGTGGAAGTTTATTGCATTGCCTTAAAGGTTATAACAGTTTAAATTCACGGAGAGAAGATTGATTCATTTTTATGTATATATTATTTAGAGAGCATGACCTTTCAAGCAGAGAATAGTTTTATGTGAAAGCAATGATCTAGGAAATGGGGGTTTCCCATTATTATAGTAGCAACTCAGGAAATGTTATAAAAGGTCATTGATTTATTTCTTCTAAGCATGAAAGTTTCAGCCACAGCTGGAAGAAAAATAAAATTTACAGTGTTGATACTTAGCAGTGCCTGCACATATAGTATAGAAAAATGGTCAAAGACTTAAAGATGGAATAAATTTAGAGAAAGAACTTACAAATGGTTCTGGGATGACTCAGCCTCCTGTGTTTGTCAAAAACATTTAGTGAATTTTTCCCCCAGATGATCCAGCATTGATTGCCTTGTTTCTGATAAGCACATTCTTGCACTAGTAATTTTGATCACCAGATGCAGTGATGGGGAAGACCTTGTCTTTGAGAATGTTAGAGAATGCCTGACCTGTCCCCACAAGATGTGATGCTCACGGAGGTCCAGCATGGTGCTTTCAAAAGAGCTTTTCAGCAGCCACATTGGACTTGGCTTTCATATTGTCAAATGACACTCATCATTTTTATTATAATTTTTACCAAAAGCAAATGAAGTAGCACCCAAGTGAAAAGCCACTGACTGTGAAGTAAGGTTTGACTAAGGGTTAGTGGGACATATCCCCACTATTGGCTCAGGGACAATAACCACCACAACCATTTACCATTTGGTTAATTTGCTGAAGTGCTCCCTGTCTGCTTGTTACTGCTGAGTGGAGGAAAGATAACTATAATTTAAGCAGTATATTTCTATAATAATCTGTGACTGGCTCTTTCATATGGAAGCCCCTTGGGCTCGTTATTGCTGTGAACACTCCTGACTGATGTCCTTGTGAGCCTGCCCCTCGAAAAACTCATGTTTTTATAAGCCACAAGAGTAAAATGTATCATTGGATATATGATGTGTCAGATTTTTCTCAGAGACTCTTGTTCAAACCCTGTCTTTTAAACAACCTTGAGTATCTTTAGAAACTAGTCAGTAGTGTAATTTCTGGATGTAAGTGCAATCTTGCTTTTTGATTCTGAGACTGGGTTTAAAGTCTAAAACAAAATAGTTTGTTTATCTCCATTTCTTTGTGGAAGGGCACTACTTCAGTGCTGAAATGCATATGTGAGCTTTGTAAGGAGGCAACCAGCTGGGGATTAGGGTAGGGAAGACAACTCCTCTGAAACAAATCAATATTCCGTTAACACCTATACTACAAAATGCAGATGTGCAAGGGCTAGAATGGCCAGTCAAAGTTATCACAGCAGCTAGCAGCATCATATGCTAACTCAGTCTTCTTACACTGTTCTCTGTCTCTCGTACTTTTCATTTCCTCTTTTTTTAAGTAATGTTTCTTTCTTGTATTTCATGTAATACTGCATTGTTGAAAGTGGCAGATGTCCACTCTGGGCCCTTTCCTCAAGCGTATCACTGCTTCAGTTCTTAGCAATCACACACTTTCTGTGTCTCAACTGAAGGTACACACTTTTTGTATCACAACTCATCTCCTACCCTTTAAAAACAGCATACAGAAAGTGGGCAAAGTGAGATATGCACAGTGACTGCAGAAATTTCTGCAAATGAAATCGTATTCTCCATGTAAAGGAGTATCCCATTAATAAAGCTACTTTTAAGAATTCCTTGGGTCCCCTTCCGAGATGATGACAGCAGTGATTTCTTGCTGCAGGATTCAGTATGGTTAGTTAGGAGTGCTTCTGGGTCGCCCTGTACCGTGCATGGACACTCTCCTCTGCACACTTTGTGGCACACAATGTTGCAAACTTTTCAAGTTCAAAATGTGTGAAATTTCGCTCTTGATGGAGGATTTCCTGGACTAAAAGAGAGAAAGGGGGCTTGAGAGACCAGCTGGCCCTACCCACCAGCACCTGCAATCCCCGTGCTTGATATGAAAGAGTAGTCAGCATAGTGTGCAAAAGGAAGAGTTGACTGCACAGAAAGGCAACCATTTCTTAAAGTTATAAATTTGTCCTACAGAAGGAACTTTCTCTCCCTGAAGTATCCACAGTTCAGGCCCTTAGGACTTCTCCCATTTCCAAAGGGAATAATGCCATGATGTAGGAAATTCACAGTAAATGCAGAAGCTCTCTTAAAAGAAGTAAAATGGCAATGCCACACCTGTAGGTGCAACTTTCATGCATCCCCAATCAGGAATTTTGCTTTGATTGCTCATAATTAGTCCCAGATCATTCATTTTTAGCTAGATTTTTATCATACAAGCTCTGAATTTCAGAATATTTGCAACCAACAAAAAGTTGTTCGTACTATATTATGGTGGTTGTTCATGAACTCACCTAATGTGGAGATTCAGCAGAGCTTCTCTGTCTTGTAAACCAGTCTGAGTTGTAAACCAGAGGGAGCCCAGCTTGTAGCTATGTCCCAAAGCACATGAGTGTTCCACGTTAGATTTCGGAGCAGTGCGTGGGCTGAAGCAACGTCTAGGGTGATACATTTCCCCCCTTCAGGAAATGCAGAACTGCATGTGTAAGGGAGATATTTGGCTCAGGAGACCCGATTAAATTTAGTCTGGAGAGATTTCCAGAGAGGAAAGACTGAAATTTGGAATGTGTTGTAGTTAGTGGAACTAAAATATGGAAGTTGAAAAGTGAAGTTCTTTCAAAGTAAAGATCAAATACTTCATTTTTAAAGTGCTAGAATGGAAACTGAGGTGCTGTTACAAAGTTTTTATCACCTGTATTATTTTTATGTGTATAAAATAGATGAAATATCTATATAATAACTAGTATCTAAAATATCTGTATAGATATTATCTTTTACCAGATTTTTAAAATGAGTTGACTTAAATCAGTGTGTGCTGTCCAGTGGTATGTAATTTCATCAAAACTCATGCTTTCTTCAGCCAGCTGTGAACCAGTAGCATGAGGTGCAGATAAAAGTTAAATGTCAATTTCTGGCTGTAACTCGTATTTGATTGTCACTGGTCATTCATTCAGCATCTGGGTGTTATAGGAATCATGGGAAATGTTGAAAGTGTGGGCAGAAGACTGAAATAGCTTTTTGCTTTTACATATACTAAATGGAAAATGAGTAGATGAAAGAAGTAGAGAAGGTAAAGGAATCAAAGATGGGGATAATATGGGATATAAAAAAATGGCAAAGGAGACTATAAAACAAGGAGTAAGAAATTAACTGATGTTTGTTTGACATGGTCCAAGCAGTTAGGCTGCCAGTGGGCACTTGAGACATGTGAAAGGTATTAGGAGCTCCCTGGTGAGATAATCATGATGTAGCTGCTTTGAACATGTGTATCCCCAGGAACTGATGGATCACTGAGAGGATATCAGAGGGACAGATCTGTTAATAAGGATGTCTGGATGGTCCATGAGGACATTTGTTGCATTATCTGGCAGAGCTGTATAAGCATCTGTGATTCTCTAAATATCTCGATTGTTTTCTCCAGGATTTGAACTCTGCCATTTCCTACAACAACTGAGCTGCAAAGTGCTGCTGCTGGGCAGCACCTTTTCAAATAACTTTAAGTTGGAAATGTAGAGGTCGCTAATCAAGAATAAGTAATCAGTGACATCTCTAATCTAGTCTTAGAGGCATGCAGTGATGGAGCCTTCACAGCCATTCATATGATCTATGCCATATTATCCCCCTAAAATTTTCTTCTCTGCTGTACTAATATCCCTAATGGATTAACTTTTTTTTTGTATCTTAACATATTCTACTTCTCATGTTCTTTATTTTCTCTTTCAGGTCATATTTTAGTATTTCTGACTTACCGTCTATAAAATCTACTTTTTTTGTACAAGTCTCGTAATCTACCCGAATTTCCACTTTTATATATATCCTTCCCTTTCTATAGCTAAACTCACAGTTCAGCCAGAATGTCCATGCTTTTTTCTTCACTGGGACAGCTTCTACCTTCTCTGTCATTTATTTCCTTGAGGAAATGTCACCTCATCTCTGAAGTTTTTTCTTCAAAGACATCTCTGGGACTTCTCCCATGAGATCTTACATAAAAAAATTCTGAGTTCACTCTTAATAAAAGTTGGGTATGTTTTGTGTTCTCCTTCATATCCTTTCTCTTAACCAGGCACTTTTTCAGATCACGGTCACCCTTACTGAAGCTGCATTCTGCCCTTACTGTTTTCCCTACTGGTAAGACTCAAAGCCACAGGAACAGCTCTCATAGCTGCTTTCTACATTTTTCTATCAAAGTATTTTGAGTGCATCCCAAAAATTAGGCAGACATTTTGGTCTGTCATTTACCTTTTTTTAATGTTTATTTTAATGCCCAGTCCTGGGCTTTAGATGATTCCTTGAGGTATTCAGGAAAAAACACCTCAGCCGGCCAAAAAACCCCATCCAAATGATGCTTTTGGGAAACTGGCCTATATATAGCTCCATTTGAATAGTGTCTTCTCCATTTTTCACCATGCAGCAGGTTTAACTCTTAGCTTTCATCCTTCTTATAAAGTGTTTGCATCTTTAATATGTGAGAGAAGTCTACATCTCTTATTCATTCCCTAGGCAGCCCTTCTTGGACAACCTATTAATATCCCAAAAACTGCTACATATGCCATCATCTGTTATACCAATTAAATCGAAGTTTTCCTCTGCTTGTTTATTCCCCGTACTCCTTGCAAAGCTGCACAGACAGCTAAGATGTTTGGCAAATAAATTAATGCTCTTGAGTGACGTATTGCCCCAATCCAATTGACCAGATGCCATTATTACATAAGATATAATCATACATAGCATGGGGGAATTGCAGCACTGCAGGCTGCGTAACTTCATAAGGGGAGGAAATGCTGCTGCTGTTATATTCAGTATTTGCTGTTGCTGTTAGGCTTTTTCTGTAGAGAAGTTTCAACAGATTGACTTCTCTTTCTTGTCTTGGGAAGGTAGCCCAGGGTGATGGGTGCACTTGAAATAACATGGTGATTAGCTGGAATCAAGAATCTTTGGGGTTTGTCCATGCCTTTCCCTAGATATAATTAAAGAACTTCTGCTGATCAGTGAACTGCACACAGATGTGTCGTCTCTCTTCTGTAAGTGCCTCCTGTACTCAAGGTATTTGTTCTGGTTCAGTTCACCACTCAATTCCTCTTTGGTAACACACTTTGGCTTATGTTCCTGTCCTGTTAACTTCAGTAGGAGTTGAGCATGTACTTAGAACTAATCACATAGACATCTGACTGAATAAAGAGGGTTTGCAGCCTTGTTTCAGTCATGCGCTATTCAGAAACCTGTCTGGTTTAAATTATTCATTTTGTTTTTCAAAATTTCTCTGTTGACTCTTTCCGTGAGGGGAACAGCCCATTTCATAGCCTGCACACAGTGACCTGTTTTTACAAAAGCTGCACAAGGTTTCCTTGCCAGGCCATAGCATGCTCACCTACAGTGACCAGACTCTTGTGGTACAAAGGACACTCTTGTGAAGCATGACACTGCTTGACTCAATAGCACGTACTCACTCTCCCAAACTGGTCTCTCTCTCTCTGGTTACTGTTTTCTATAATCATACCCATATACCATACCCATAAACTACCACCTAATCAAATGCATGTGTACCTTAAAATTTTGAGGTATATATTTTTATGATTTTTATTGCTTGGTGTACAGATAATTGAAACTGACCTGTTTAGATGGTGACTAAAACACTAAAAATCTTTGCCTATTTGGGAACAACAACAAAACCAAAAGTGCGCTTGTTCCAAAGTTACTCTCCAATAGAAATTAATTTCCATAGCAACATGTGGGCAATGTGGATAAAGAGTATCTTTTTATTTAACCTCTAGATTCATTGAATCCCCTAAGTCAAGAATTTTAGTCAGAGCTGGAAATTAACATAGTTATGTGATTTTGTAAACTTTCATCTCTATGGGATGGCAGTTACACAAAATGAAACAACTTTTTTCAAAATTACAGTTTTGCAATGCTATTTATTAAGTCCAGCGTAAGGAAAAGATGCTGCAATGGAATGAATTCTTGTTTATGTAAAAAGCCACAGAGCTTCAGCCAGGCTGTTCGTCGTACAGCTTGAGGCACAGTTAGGTGTTCAGTACTGTTTCAGTGCAAGTAAAGAAACCAATGAAAATGATCCCAAACACATGGGGATGTTTTTGATGTTTTGTTTCTTTGTTTTTAGTTTTGCTCTTGAGAGACTGGCATGCTGTATACACAATACAGAATTTAAATTCAGTAGTATCCAAGCACGTGGAGGTTTTCTAACTGTAAAAAATGCAATATCCACTATCTGTCCGTGGTTTTGAATGATTTTTATTAAGAATTCTCAGTGCTATTCTTTCTGATAGCCACAGATATCTGAAACTGCATTGCAAATGCATTATGGTATACATTCTCCCTCACTTTGTCCTCAATGACATGTTATTTGGTCAGTGTGAACAGGTGGTGGCTGGAGAATTGATAAGGACTTGATGCTCATTCAGGACTGGATGACTTCTTCAGCACTACTGCACAAAGTGATAGGGGGAAATGACAGGAGGAAACAAAGAGCTGGTTTATATTCGGAAGGACATCAGAGGATGCTGTCTTTCCATGCACAATGGGAAAACTCATTCAATGAATTTTATTGCATTTGAAATACTGAAGAAACTCAAAGAACATATTTATCATTTTCTAGGTTGAATTTAAATCCTCGAAATAAGATTGAATATTTCAATAAAAGTAAACATCTTCATCTATATATCAATTTACCAGTTTGACTGATCGTAATTTCGTCATCCTTGGAAGATGATGGCTGAGAAACTAAGGTGTGGTCTCAGATTATTAATTTCACTGCAGCAACTTTCACAGAATATCCCAGGCAACTGAATATCACAGAATATGCCGAGTTGGAAGGGACCCACAAGGATCATTAATTTCATTCATGTCATTTCCCTGAGAAAGTGTGGGTCACTATTTAATGTATCACATCAAATTGCTGAATACACAATGCCTTGCCTTTATTTTTAATGGAACTTCCAACATCAAAAAGGGTAATGACCAGTGTAAGATAAATTGGTACCGTATGTGCTGAACAAAAAGACTGGTGGTGTAAAGTCTCTCCTCTACCCTCTGTGTCATATGTGTAATTGCTGTTAAGACTAATGAGAATGACATCCAAACACTTCCTATTATTTTGCAGAACACATTTTTATTAGAAGCCAGGTTTTTATACTTATCCTCTTCATGGAGTCCAAGTGAAGTCCATGTTTCCAGCAGTAGTGTCACAAGCAGCAAATTTTAGGTTATATACCTTTATGTACTTTTGTAAATAATGATTTCCAGTGTTTAAAAGAGCTTAAAAATTGGGAATTAAAGAATGGAGACAAACTTGCTGGTCATGTTTTAAACTCCTAGTGTATTTGCAAATATTTGCATTATTTTCAGAAAACTATTATTCCCCCTCATAGAGCTGTCAAAATCACAAAACCTATTTTGTCTTCAAAGTGCACGTAAAATGGCACAAACCTTGACTTATGTCTCTAGGAGCTCAGCAAAAGTGTTAGATATTTATGTCTGTACAAGCTACTCTTAGCATTGCTTTTACAGCCTGAATAAAACTTCCACTCAATCCTCTTAGACCCTTTTAACATCTGGTGATACACTGGACACTATGAATCCGTTTTTCATCACTAATTTAGCTCAGGTATCAGAATGTTCCACTTAATCACAGTAATAGTTTGTCTTTGCTGAATAATGTTACTGCCACATCCTCTGCCACAGTTTGCTTCAGTTGATGAAAAATGGTTTGAATCTTACATGTTTGGCTGAGCACAGAAAGAAGTTTACCACTATATGTGTAATATATTGAGACAAAAAACATGAAACTTCTTTTGTCTTGGAGGTTAAATACATGTTTAAGACTGAGAAAACATCATAGTTGTTAAAGCTATGTTGTGTTCCACTTGATAACAAAAAGAAAAAAATATAAGCTCTTGCTCTTAGTTGTAAACTCACAGCTTTTTGATATATTGAGTAGGTCAAGAGAAGTTACAAATGGCTAGCAAAAGTTATTTCAGTGTCAGAAATGACTAATGTGTCATTCAAACCAATATGAGAAAGTTCATTTTCCTCTGTTTAAGTATTCTGTATTATATGTATTCATGACATCACAGAACATTTGATAGAAAAGGAACTTTTGAGTACCAACTACTCTTTTTCTCCAGTTGCAAAGCATTAACATTACCTTTTGTTTCTGGTAGTTGTTTGCCTAACCTGCTTTTAGAGATTTGCAGTGCTTACTACCCATCACTTATTTACTCAAGTATTCTAACATCAGCACAATTAGAAAGGTTTCTCTTGTGTTTTTCTTTGCCACTTCAGGCTACATTCACACTGCACAGTGAAAACAGATAATTTTCTTCCTGTTTGCAGCAGATATTTCTCTTTACTGGTATTTTGAGTTCACTCAAGGAGTCTCCTTCTCTTGCTTAGATTTACTTGCTACTTGCTTCAGTCATTGTTCCCAGGTCATGTTTAGAAGCTCCAGATCGTTCTTGTTGTGCTCTTCTAGGTACTCTCCAAATGGTGAATGCTTTTAAAGTGCAGAAGATGGTTCTCAAGCTGAGACCTTACCAATATTAAACCAAGTGAAAGGGTATTGCTTCATGAAATTGTAAATCACACTTCTCTGCACTCTGAGACGATATTTACCTTTCTTGCTAGGTCATTATTGATGTGTTTAACTTGTGGTCTGAAATTACCAAGATCCTTTGCCTTTGAAATGTTTGCTTCCTTATTTACTTTTCTTTTATTTGTGTTGGTGACTATACCTCCAAAGATACTTTACTTGCACCTAGCAAATAGCATAGTATTTAGGTTACTTTTTCATTTTCTTATGAGCAAGTTACCCTCTAATATACCTCTCATGTTTTCCAGAGTCATGTCATGTTGTCATCAAATGTCATCAAATCAGTAATCATAATATTTATTCTTTAGGATGTTAATGAAAATGTTGAAGATTCTGGAGTGAACAGAACACCTGTACACACTCAACTGATCTGTCCTTCAATTTTGCTAAATTATGTATGACCCTTTTTTCAACATAACTATGAAACCTGTATCCTTTCTGTAGATACGAGATCTAGTGCATATTATCCTAGCTTGATCCTGGAATAATAAGGATTGGGCCAAAAGTATGAAAGGCAAAATATACTACATTCCTTACGCTCCTTCCACAAAGGCAGGTTTTCTGTTGATGAAAAGAAATCAGGTTTATCTAAAGCAATTTATTTTTGGCTTCTGTCTTGATTTATGGTCCTCAAGTTTTATTTTAGTTAGTGACAGTCATTTTCTGTCACTATTTGTATCTTTCTCTGAGTTTAGGTAAATGAACTGATTTGTAGTTCTTATATCCTTTTTTTGCTTTTGCAAAACCCACTTTGTTAGATGCTTGTTACCTCACCTTCCATTATTTTGATGGAAACTTTGAACAGCTCTGAGATTTGCTGACTTCTCCTTTAATTTTTTTGATATTGCACCCAGCAAGTCTGAAACATTTCACTTCCATCGGAAGTCTCCAACCTATGTTTATTTACCCTAAGCCAAGAATTCTCTTTAAGGAACTGTCTAAAGTTTATTTTAAAGATTCCATTTTCCATGACACATTTTTATAGATTTTCTTCTGCATTAGGTAACCTTTTCCTTAGTTTATGTAACTATCTCTTGATATCCTAAATACCACTTGTGAGATGGGCATCAGTTTGTCCCTTGCCCTGTTTGATTTGTCTCTGTGTGCACACAGCGTTTATCTGTAAGTTTTATGTAACCTACTCTACTTTCCAGTTTTTGTATTCCTACCTGAGGCTGAAATCATGGAATAAGATCTGATTCTGACTACACATCCCAATTCTTCCCTGCAGTAACATAGACGTCCTTTCATTCCTGGTTTGTTCCTTTGAGGAATAGCTAGCTTTCCTTAATCCCTTTTGTCATTAGATTGGCCTAACAATTCCCTGAGTTATTGACATTAATTTTGCAATAAATGTTTTGGTCTCTTTATCTTTAAGGACTTGGAGCTTTGCTATTTTTTGGTTACTCATCAAAAATTACTGTAATTTGCAGAGAGGTTTGAACCTGAAAGAGTCTCCCATCTACTTGGTTTCTTGACCTCTTAGAACCCTGAGTGATACTCTATCTGGTTCTGCCTACTCTACAAGTACAACTAAAAGTTCTCTCTCCTTGGTACATCCTCTTTGTAGGGGGATTCTTCAGGCTGTTAATAAAAACCTCACATTTATATAATCTTGTAGTCATGGCAAGACTTATGCCTTTCTGACGCATTTTCGTTACTCTTCCAACTACTGCATTTTGTAAGTGAGCGAAGACCTTTTCATGTCATGTATTTCCTCCCTTATTGACCTCTCCATCTCCTGTGGGGATGTGATGATCTTTTGTGTTACACTGTGTGAATAATCTCAGGAAGTTGCTGCTATGCCAATCAGTTAAAATTTTCAGAATATGATATTTTCTAGTCTTTCCCTCTCATTCACCTTCTATTTATTTTTATATGTCTACACATTTATAAGATCTTTTGCAGATTGACACACTATCCATTTGATTCTGCCATGCAACTTTTACAAATAATCTAAGATCTTACTTCTACTTCTAGTAATCTGCACTGGATCAACATGACTGATCATAATATCTCTGTGAAATGCAGCATGCTGGTACAGAATTCAGGCTTGTTATCCTGGTCAGCATAATGAAATCTCTGGTACTCTGATACGAAATTCGTTGCATAACTTTATGCAATACACTTGTCTGAAAGTGAACTTGACTCAGGGTGAACTCTCCTAACTTAGCTGATTGTCTTCTTGTGGGTCAGGCATGGATTTTAGCCATTGAAGTATAGAATCCGCCTGAAATGTCAATAAGTAAATGGGCAGGATAACAAGTACCAGTTATCTTAACTTCTTAGAAATTTTAAGTAAAACAAAGATCAGAATTTATTTTCTGGTAAGTAAACACAGAGGAAGCCTCTTAAAAATGTCCTTGAACACAAAAAAACCTTTGCTCATTGTGAATCAAAGCTAATTAGTTTTATAACTGCCAGTTTGATTAAGAACAATGTCATTTGTTCCCAGGAGCTTCGGTAATATTTTTTTTCTTTCTCTCTAAGCCTAACAATGTTAATGTTGCACTTATTGTTTCTTAATTTTGCTCTCATCTTTACGACACTGACTAATCATCCAAATTCTATCTGCTACTGTGCCAGAGCCTTCTGGGTAATAACAGTGCCAGTGCTTGATAAGTGGCTGCCAGATAAAGCTCATGTTGTTTCAGGAGAAGCTGTGCCAACTGTAATACAAAAAGTAATGAATAAAGACAGCAAAAGAATATAAAAATTACTTTAACTTTTGGTTATTGAAACTGTGCATGTTCAGATAAATCAAATGTTTCAAGAGGCAATGCATACTAATTTTATTTGCTGTTAAATGAGACAGCAGCTAAAAGAATGCTGTTTTTCTATATATCAAGCACTCTGTTGGGACCTTTAGTGATTAAGTCTTTTCTACATATAGCAAGTTTTCTATTTATAAGAGATGAGTTGGTAATAAAAACTCATTTCTGACTGAAAGAAAATATATATAATTTAAAAAGAAGACAAAGGCAATAAATAAAGAAGTGGAGATGGAATTGCAGTGTCTACATGCTCGTTTTTCAGAGTGTCATGGTTAATCAGAAAGAACTGTGGTTCAGGGAGAAGATTAGAGTACGTTTAAAAAAAGATGTTCTTTGGAGGATGGAGGGATATGAAGGGGGGCAGTGAATTGCATTCTGTACATGGGCAGAAGTTTACTTCATTCACAGGAGCTTATGAATCCCTTTTTTTGACAGCTTTGCATAGAATTAATGAAGCTTCCTAATTCAGTGTATTTGCCTTTGTTAGAGAAGATGCATGCACTGGAGGTGCACTGATCATCCTGTGCATAAAGGTCACTTAGTTTGGGACATCTAGACATGTACATCAGGACATGTCTTCTGTTTTGACAGACTTGAGAATAGTTAGCAAAATGAAGGAATGGAGAATAATAGCTATGAAAGAAAAAGTTACCTTTGAAAGGTTTACTTTAGACTTTTGCTTTACTCTTCAAACATGGGAGTTAAAACTTGTCAGGATTAATCGGTGTCCTTTTGATAGCTGCTCTGCTGTCCTATCAGTGAAGAAAGGGAAGAGAGAGGGAGCTTTCTTCCGTAAACAGTGTTGCAATTCAAGAGTAGCAAATTTTACTATGGGAAGGCTTCTCTGGAGTCCATCTGTTGCCATGATGATTTTTTTGCCTTTTCTTATATACCCTTTTCTGTATTCTCAGTGCTTTTAGCATGTATACTTGCAATTCCTTGGGTCCTGGTAACTTAGCATAGTCCTGGTATTCTGTTAGGCCAGAAGACCAAACATCCTGAAGGCCTCCAGATGGAGGCTGGAAAGCCTTATGCCATCTTGGGGAACCAAGGTCCCTTCCAGAACACATCCTGTAGCTGAGTCTAGGACCATCCAGGGGAGAATACCTCGGGATGGGGGAACATCATGCCATTTATTCAAGTCTCTCATTAGAGCATCTTAGCTAGATATGCTAATTTGTAAAGTCTATGAAATTGTACACGTGAGCTATCATGTGTGTGCATTTTGGCACACTCCACCTTGGCGAAGTGTTGCACCATAAGGATCCTTATTAAATACTGAGGTAATATCCCTTTTTCCCTTAACCATGTCTGGCTCTTGATTTTAAGACCACAGGATAAGGCATCACATCAATGTTCTTAGCCAGAGGAACTGGCTACATTTGTTTTGAAAATGTGTTATGGTATTTTCACAGTTGAATTTTTAAATCATTTGACTTTTTAAAATCAGGTGAAGCTTCTGCACTGGTATGAATCAAACCCAGATCTATCTTTCTAAGAGTGTGGAAAAGTTCCAGAGACAGCATCTGGTTAGCCTTTTCCTTTTCGGAAAAGGATGGTTGGTTTTTTTAATCATCCAATGTGCTAACTAATATAACTTTAAATATTATAGATATCTATTATGAATTTAGGTCTCCTAATCCTACTTTTCTACAGATCAGCCACACTGATGTGTATCTTACTAGGTAGCTGGGGCAAGTGTTGTGTTGGACAGACCAATAAAATGCAGTGAAGCATGTGACAATAATCACAAATGTCCATCATTATCTGTTTTATTACTGTATTGAAGCACTTGACCTGTTTGCCTGCAAGGATAAAATCTCATGTGGGCTTAACAGAGGTTTTATTTAAATGCCTCTGGGGTCAAGTGTGTGTCATGATAAAGTTCAGCAGCTCTATGAAGTCATCTAGTTTCCATCAATCAGTTTGACAGCACTCTGCTCCCTCCACTAACACTTTTCCCTTGCAGTCTCTGCACATATATTATTAAAAGTTATCTTTACTTTTGTCTTTTCTGTTAATAACTTTTCCTATCTTTTCAAAACATGTTTAAAGTGCAGGATGAAGGGTGCTGGCACATTTGTCTGTAACCTCTTTCACTTGCAGGTTTTGTTATTACAATTATGGAAACTTTCATAGGTCATGTACCTGCAATAGCACTGAACCCTACTGTCCTCATGTTGCACATCCTTTGCACCATCTAGGCCAACATCAGGATGGCAAAAGGGGCCCTCAGGGGCCACCTTCACTTAGTGAGGGCCCTCTTTGTGTGCATGCTCATGCTCGTGACACATCCTGGTTCGTTTATGATTGTACAAAAATGTCTTTATAGCCCTTGGAACTAAGGTACAAATTACAGTGAACATCAGACTGTCTTCTATCCATCTCATTAAAGACGATTTTCACAGTGGTAAGAGGTTACCAGCTGGAGCCACTAAAATCGATATTAAATATATTTATAAATATGTTTTCAAATTGTCTTGAAAAGCAGAAGAAGGGTGGCATGACCTCATTTGTAGGTACTATAACATTTTTTCAGATAGTCCGTCTGAAGCAGATAATGCAGCGAGGCATAAGTTTCTTAAATCGCTGTCTGATAAAATAGCAGGTGAAGTGCAATGATGAAAAATGCAGAGATGATGGAACACATCATGTAGTGGCTTATCTATCTGTCTATGAATATACACACACATTACATCCAAAGCGTGGGATCCCAGTTTCACAAATTTTGTAATCAGTATTCTGTTCTAGTATTGTGGCTATTAGGAAAAATATCAAATGTTTGTAATTTTTAAGTCAATAATAGCTTTCCAAATAACCCAATCCTTTCAGAGACTGATTATAACTTTTAATTATTAAAATAAAAAAATATATTTTTATTTGATTGTTGTGGCAAGACCAATATTATTTATTTTGACAAAAAAGGCTGGACTTTGTTTTTCTTGGCCTTACAGACAGAGTAAAACTGATGCTATCTAATTTACTGCTAACCAGTACTGACATAATGTTATAAATCTCTTTGTAATCCTTCTTTCTGTAAACTTTCAGGACTCTGAATGTTACATTTCTTCTCTTGCTCTATGCTATTTGAACCGATGGAAATATTTTATTTAGATGAAAATTAACAAAGATCCTATGGTTTTCTCCTCTCTGCTGCATTCTCTTGAAGTCAAAGCTATTAAAATCACTGGGTTTGGCTACTGTCTCAACTCAGGCCAACTGAAATTAAGTTGTTGATTTTCATTTAGCAGAACCTGAATAAACTAGAACTGAAGTTCAGTTTCAACTGATTGCCTATAGTTCTGCTGTCTACTTTGCCTAACTCTCTCAAGAAAACTACTGAATATGCTTATCAAAGTAGATAAGGTCTATTTTTATATAAGGCATCATGTCATAATGTGTTTTTAAAGTAATTTAAATGGTTACACCCGTTGCTCTGAACAAGTTCTAGCTGTTGCAGCCGCACAAGTGCAGTCTGCTCCCCACAATGTCTAGAAGTACCAGATGGAAACCTGAGTATCAGGAACTTGGTGGTGCAGCTCTGACATAATTTCCAGTGGAATGTATCCCTGCTGCTCTTAACATACAGTTTCTTACTGCCTTTGTTTTACAAAACAGGATGGAGTTTACTCTGCCAGCAAGGAAATGTATTTGAATGATTTGCATTTAGGATGAAATCTCTCCTGTTTCTGTCAGAGCACATAAAGACAGGGTCTCCATAGTGTGGTAAACTGGAACTTGACAATTTGCTATGAGATGTCATTAAGTTATATTTTGCTGATTAATCCTACTGTCTGTCAGTATAGAATACTTTCTCCTTTTCTATCTAGTTGTGTATTAATAATGCAAGAAGATTTTTATAATATCATTTATATCACTTCAATAATCTGTATTCAACAGTACTATTTTTCCCTAATATTCTACCAAAGCTTAGCATCTGTTGGTCCTAATCTCCCATTTGTACTCAGTCTGTTGCACTTTGTTCTGTGGGAACCTTCTTCATTAATCTAAATGTTTTGTGTGCTGTGTTGTGCTGTTTCTTTAAAATTTCAGTAACACTCAAAGAGGAATCATGAGAGGAAAAGAGAAAAAAGTTCTAGAGATACGGGGAGAAGGGTAAGTAGATAGCAGCTTTTCAAAATATTTTCTTTATTCATAAAAGTATCTTGTTTGCAAGAATGAAAATAATATCTTGCTGTGATTCTATGTTTTAATTTTTACTAGTGTCTGTTCATAATACTTACTGATAAAGCACCTCTTAAAAGGTAGGAAATAGGCATTGGAAAATGAACTGGGTAAGCCAGAGCACCACTGTTACAGATTTGTGGTACCTATGGTGCCTTGTCAGAGGGAGTGAAAAACTGTAAGCTCATTTTTATTCAATTCCAGTAATTCAGAAAATTATTAATATTAAAAAAAAAATTCAAATACAGGACTGAATGGAATTTTAATAGGATTATCACAGATACAGACTCACAAATGAATGGTTTCCATCCAATTAGGTGCTAGGAAGCAAAAAATCTCACTGCAAATCTCTGCGATGAATCAGTGTTAGACCATGGCCGGAAATACCTCTGATAATCTTGAATGCAATGATTAATGTACAACTCAAGAGGCGACATTTTATGTCAAAAGATAAGAGCCATTTTAGTATATCAGTGCCTTTTTGGCTCAAACGATGGTGATTGATTCCATTCTTCTGGAATACTTCCAGCTATCACAAGTGAATGCCTGGTTCTTTCAGGAGAAATGCTGAAATAAATCTAAATAAAGCGTCCAGCTGAAAAAAGGGAAACTATTTCAGATGGGACATAGTATCTTTAAAGAAAAAGAGATCATCTTGGCCACTGATTTCTTGTTTCATGAGCTACATTGACATTGCAGTGCACTATTTTACAAACCTGAATTCTAACCATCTGAGGGGATAAAGCATGTAAAAGAACTGGGCCATGTGTATGCAATGTAGAATGCAGAAAAGCAGAAATTAGAAAGTAAAGAAAAGGTTGCCGTAACTGCAGAGGAAGTAAGTTGTCATTGCGTCCGTGCTGAATTCACACGAGAAAATTACCTTTGTAAGGAGATTTCCTGCCCAGAGGAAATGCAGATGATGTTGTAATTAAAGAAACCCAAAAAAATGCACAATACCAGTTTATAATCTTGATAATCAGGATACTATGTTTACTACTAGAAGCTGCAGCATAACACCTAAGAGAAAGAATGAAGGACGTTGGTGAGATTCATAATGAGCATTGCATAAGACTGGCCATGCAAATGAATTTTCAGATATTTTAAATGTCCTAAAGGTGATGAATGAATGTAAGTACACTGTTCTGTTACCAGAACCCACAGCCAGCAGGCATTTCTATGGCATTAGTCAAAGGTCTACACTAAATGAACTGAGAAAGAGGTGTAAGAGATATCACTTAATTTTGATGATGAAATGCAGTAATTCCTTGGGTTTGACCAGCAGCACCACGTAGCTAAACTAGGCAGAATTCAAACGTCTAAGACAGAAATGATTATGAGCTTGCTGGAGAAGGAAGATTAGTTTGATAATGAGCTGAGCTTCCTATATACATTTCCATCACTTACCGATTCTGTGTGTACTGTATAAACCCATGTCTTCTACATTTCAGTATTTGTGTTAGGAGATTGTTCTGTCTATTCTATGTAGACTGGAGGATGGAAGAAGAATGATTTACTTCAATGTGCTGCAAAACTATGATGTTGTCCACAAATATTTGTCTATCCATGTCTTTTTTGTACAACATAAGCTAAAAAGTACGTCCACTAACAGATGATCAGAAAAAATAGGTATGTGAAGTATAAGAGTTGTTCATATATTTATCTGTATATTGTAAGATATGGTGTTATATGCACAAATAATGGCACATATAATAGATACAAACACACACATATATAAGAAATATAGCTTGTAATATGTCCAGTCCATCTGCTTCTCTGTGTCTTATATGAACATTTGCATGAAGCATTGAAAATATGGGCATATGTTCCTCTTCAAGTGAACAGCTGATGTAGCTTACAGAGAGGCTCAACAGAAAGGGACTCAGAGCTGTAGAAATGTGTGGAAATCCATGAGGCCTGTTCTTACAGTATGACACAGTGCCCCAGTTACAGGGGTTTTTTGCAAAATCATATTCTGATAAGAAAAAAATATACTCTCTAGCCAGTTAAGCAGATGGATCCTGGGCTGAAAAGAAGTGAAATAAGATTTATGACGTTCTTTATGGAACGCTTTACAAATGTAGTCATCCAATTCCCGCCCTGTTCTTCAGACCATTTGCTTGTGTCTCCCAAACATCAGGTCATAAAAGATTTGCTGAATGGTGCAAAAAGTATCTGGTCACTTCCGTGTGGGATACTTTCATTTTGTCTTCCTTCCTTCTTTTACACACTCCAGACCAGCAGCAAACTGGCTCTGCCATAGGGAAAGGAACACACCTCAATCACAGGGAACATCAGGAAGGAGGAGAAATATATCCAAAGCACAGTCTTGTGAAGACTTTTTGGGAACATGCAGGCCAACATGCCTGCTGAAATACAGGGAAGGAGAAAACGTGTTGAAAACGTACCAAGAAGTAGTAAATGTTTTCACGTTCCCTAAAATCTGAGTGTGGGGACATGCCTTAACAAGCAGATAGAGTGGAGACAGGGAAGAAAAATAGTGACATGTCAGTAAATAGTGTTGAGGATTTCCCTAGGGCTGTTTCAGCATTGACTGCTATCAACTTGGACCCATTTCCTGTAATGAAGTTTGGCTGTTAGAGTAAGTTTCAAACTCCAACACATGCATAAGTATGTGCTCTGCTGGGTTTTGTATGGACTGTAGAGACCACAGAGGACCTTGATATACATAGGGTATTGAGACAGCTGGGGAGACATCAGCAGTGTGATTTCAAGGGCCAAGACATGAGGTCTGACTGAATCAGCTGTGCAGTAGTTGCTGGATTTAGGATGATAGAAGATTCAATGAGCACTGGTTATGTACTGATACTCGATTCCCTCTCATGATCACGTCATGCTCTGCCTCAAAATCTCTAACTCACAGGCCTCATGGCATGTCCTAAGATTACCCAGAGAGGGGACAGGGCACTGTTTTAGGTCTTACATGTTAAGAGCATGTAACTTTTCCAGCTTATATAACAATATATGTTCATGGAGATGGAAGGCAGATTCCACATCTCCTGAAGCCACTGGAGTATCGGCTCTCAGACAGGCTTGTAGGTCTAGTCAGGTGGCCACGACCACTATAGCTAAATGACAGCTATGGCTTAAAATAGCCACACTCCAGATAGTTATGACATCCTTTCTCGGAGCAGCTGATATAAAAATAATCTTGACAGGCCTGCTTCGAATTGTACCCACTGTATAATATAATATTGAAGATGCCTGTCAATATAGGCAGAAGGAGAAAAATTATTAGACTTAATCTTTTCAAATGCATAATTGTTGAGTTAAGGTTAATGTAAATCAAGCGTCCCTTATAAGCCGCATTATGGGCACATGGTAAGCAAAATATGAGTTAGGTGTCTGAGCCCATCTTGCCTATGTCACCATGAAGAGTGTGTTTTCATAAGATTTCCTGCCTTGGTTTTGGCTGACTTCTTTGTTTTCAGCTTTACTTTGATGTGAGTCAGCTGTGGATTCAAGGTCACTAAGCTGATGTATGCCTTTTGGCAGGGAAATGTTAGGAAGGCATGGTCGGTGTAAAAGTAGGCAGCACACCTGATGACAGCTGGCTGCCTTATACTGCTTCCGCATCAAAGCATGCCGGCTTGCCGCTTACTATCCCAGGCAATTAATCTTCTTATGCTATGAAGTGCTCGCAAGAGATGACTGTTATAGAACACCTAGCCCTGTTATTTCATAAGGACGTGCTAAACCAACAGATATTAGGAGAAGAAGCCTGTGATGCTAATCACAAGTAACATTGACTGCCTAAAATATTTCCCCAAGTATACTTCAAAACTCTTGCTTGCAGCATTACATGGCTGGATATATTTTTTGTCAGCACATGACTGATCACTAGCACTCAGAATATGGAAACATCCCATTCCCCATCAGTCTAGTCTTTTTAACCGTCATGCTTCTGTGTGATGCTTGGTTCATCCTGCAGCTATATGTGAGCCATTATTACCTGCAGTGTCTTCCATTTCGGAACCTGGGTATTCACTATCCATTTCCTTTTTATTCTCCTCCTTTTCTGAATTAAGTTGAAGCTTAGCCTCATTCTTCCTACTGGATTAAGACTTTTACAGTAACAACCTCCCAGCTGAGTGGCAGTGCTACTGGACACAGCTAGCTGCCTTTTATATCCATCATTTCCCATTCTTCGCCCGAACACTGTAATGACAAAAGATTTACCTTGTGTCATACTTTTTTTGACTATTTTTTCCCACAGCATTTGCACTTATACAAACTGCCACAAATTTTTACTTAGTGACTGCAGACTCAGGAGTTACTGGCTCAGCTTTTTGTTGAATGACATTTCAGTTGCTGAGTTGCACATTATGGGTGCTGATGAGTTATTTCATTAATGTCAAACAGGTCATGGCTGAAACACTTCCTAAAATCATTATTTAAAGTAGCCTTTAATCAGATGGGCTTTTTCTAGAAGGCCCTAGATATCCTGAAATTCCCAATAATTACTGTCTATTAAATCCCAGCAGTACACTTCCAGCTGAATTCTGTCAGCCATGACACTCATCTGGGAAAGTGCTTCATGTCACTTACTAAGGAGAATATGTCTTCCTGAAAAGTACGGTTTCTTCAGCCCTATCTGTTGCTTTGTGCCCTCTGATGCCCATGTTACAGTTCAAGATGTATTTTTTAAAGTAGGAAATGAAGTTTATCAGTGTATTTAGTCTAAACTTCAGAAAATATCCTCTCAAATATTCTATATTTACTGTGTTTATTTCCCTCTTCTCCAAATAGCATTTTTTCAATATTCAAGGTGTTTGCAACTCTGATTTTCAAAATCATTTTAAGATCTCGATACTACAAAATCCTTTATTTTTTTCTCATTCCTGCTACATTTTTGTTAACTTACTATATAAAATTAAAAATATTCTGTAAGTAACTGCAGTGGCTAGAGCAAAGCAGTGATTAAGTTTTCTCTCAGGTCAATAAACCCGACCAAAATCCACCTACCAATAGGTATGTGCATGAAGTGTGTTAGGTTTTAGAAGAGCCCAGCTGGTATTGGGGAATATTCAGTTTCCTCATGAGAAATACTAGGTGAAGATATGTTTTTATTAAAAGTCTGTGAAGAAGAGCCTGTTTCTCATTCCAGCAGTAGCGTAGACTTCTGAGTGTTTAAATTCTCGGCTGCTGATGCTGAAAATTCAAGGGAAGATAAACATTGCAGTGGAAAAATCTCCTTCCTAATTGAGGATATTTTGTGGCTTGAAACATCATAGTGCTTGGAATGTTTTGCTAAGCTGTCCTTATTTAGCCAGAATCCAAACCAAAATGCCAGCTGTGCAAACTTATTAACACATCCTTTAGTTTATGGTGACTCATTACACAGGGGCAACGTATGAACAATTACCCTTGCCATTCTGTTCAGTTTAATTATGTGAGATTTGATGAGACTGGTTATTGTTGCAAATGAGGACACAGGGACAGCAGGAATCTAAAACCATGAGAGAAATGCGTGCGTATTCATATAACTTCTACATACAATTTTGGTGAACGGTAAGAACATTTCCGTGGTGTTTTGCATATGTATTGCCTACTCTACCTAAGTGACAGTGTAATTTATGCTACCCGGCTAGAGAGCCATTGGATTGCAATGTACAGCATGCACCTTTTTGTTAAACTTGCATTAAGAAATAGCTTAAATTGTGGATTGTCAAGGTAACCACAAGAGATACAGCCATTTCTTTTCAAGAGATGACTAAGAGAGTAGGCAAGCTATGCCTACAGTGTCAGTCAGACTAATTACAAGAATTCACTGCAGGGTTTACCATGACAGGGTAGAACAATTAAGCCTCTGATCGTGCTTTCAGAAACAGATAATTCAGGTAATTCCTGATACTTCAGCTGGAGACAAAAATGTCTCTGTTCTTCCTATCAGTTCAGCAGTGATCTACAAAGACCCTGAAAATGAAATGTCAGAAGGGTTTAGCGCTTCCTGAAGAAAACGCAGCATGGCTGTTTACTTCTGAATCTTTAGCCAACATTTTCACTGGATCACCCAGGGATGCATTTTGTCCGGGTTACTTTCAACTCCTGGCCAGTTAAATGAGAATTCAATGGGCTCTTCTAATGTCATGTTGCTAAGGGTTAGGAGGAATCAGGCTTCATTGTTTACTGCCTAGCACTCTTTAAAATAATTCATATCTGTCTGAAAGCTTTGATGAGAACTCTCCAAGATATCAGTATTTTGTCCTCTTTATTTTCATAGTATATTTTAACGTGTACTATGCTCTATATTGACAGTAGGATGGCGAAGAATGATGTCCTTTGGTTCTAATGTACAGATAATTTAATGGACTTGGTAATTTTTACTGCAGACCATTTATTTATACATGAGTAAGCATTCAGATGGAATGTCTATCAGCTTGAGATAATAAATTAATAGAAATGGAATTGTATTTTTATGGTATTTTTCTGGGCATCAGAAGACTTGAGTTCATTGCCCCAATCATCCCAAGAATGAATAAATCCAGTTGGAATACCTTTAGGTACCCTATACCTTTTGAACCATTCAAAATTTCTTTTGAATTACTTTGAGGAATCTCTATTACTAAGATACCAGTACATGGATGACTAATCAGACAATACATCAGAAAAAAGTGAGTTCCTCAGCATGTCTTCTCCTCTGTACCTCAAATTGAGTGGCAAAATGGGGTAAAGATCACACATAATATTCCAGTGTAAGAGATAAAACAAAAAGTCAGAGCAATGCTTTGTAATGGAAATCTTCACATGTGCTTTAGATCACATCATTACTTCTGCTCACTGCATTCGTTTCCCTCTATGTGTCATCCTACTGTCGCACTTTGCAAAAGCTTGTTCTCAATTAGGGTGTACAAGGCTATATGTCATTTATCCATACTAAGTCAGTGTGTTCCCTTAATTATATCTGATCCTACATCACTGCAGCTAAAGTGGAACTGTTACATGTAGGACAGTTCTAAGTCTTCAAGCCTAAGGAAATCTTTATATTGGATACTATGACTTACTACCATACAAACTTTACACCATACTGGTGGAATAATCCAATTAAAGCATTCTGTCTGTCACCTCCTTAAATTCCAGTATAAGCAGAAGTCTGTATCCATTTTAGCTCAAAATTCAGGAAATGGTTGCTATGATACTTGAGGCAGCACCTTTAGTAAGAAGGCTTACAGAAATCTGACAGCCTTCTAGACATTAGGGCTGTCTGTCCTTTCATTTAGGGTCAACTAAATCCCATTAATTTGCTAATCAGACAGTCTAAGTAGTTCTGCTAAAATCCCTGTGCTGATGTGAAAGAAACTGCAGTCACAGAGATATCTGAAACAAAGTCAGTTCTAGTTAGTGGGCAAGATGGTTTCCACTGGAATAAAATGAAAAGCTAAAGCTTTCCATTAAAAATAGCACCATAATGCACAGAGAGAAAAAGAAAATTTCACAGACAGTATAATTTTGCCATCTCCCAATTTCTGTGATTCTGTTAGCAATTAATCTCTAAACAAATGTTTGCTGTTTATTCCCTAGACCCGCAAGCAGTCCTCTGTTTCCTGTGCAGAGCAAAGACAATATGCAAGTACTTCCTGAAATATACAAGGACATGGATAGCCTATATTGGTGTAACTCAAGCAAACAAACAAAAATTAAGAAACCCAGCAGAAACACTAAGGGATCAATTAATTTTCATTTGCATGGAATTTACTTGTAAAAATAAGTTAGAGTGCCACGTGCTTACTTGTCAAGCACTGAAGAGATTTGCAATGGCCATAAAAACAAGTGTGGGCCAACAAGTTAGACATGGCAGAATTGTTTCCACGAGATTTGGAAGTGCCAGCTACTAACATATTTAATAGTGTATTCCTCAGATATTTATGAGTACTTGTGAAAGTTTCTTTCAGTTCAGATACAAATGTGTTACTATACATTTCTCACATTATTTTTCTTTATTGTTATTTCTGTTTCCTGCCTGGAACATATAAGAATAAAACCTTGAGTCTTTCTTTGCTGCTACAGACCTTTGTTTTTGCATTTGATTTAGCTGTCTCTCTTATTTTTAAATTTTATTTCTTGCTTCTTATACAATGTTCAATTTCTTTGCCACTTGGGTGTCACGTGCTAATGGAGATGGTTGTGGAAGTGTGGTAATAAGTATGATTATTCTGTGAGCAGTGGAACTGATGAAGCCTGGCTTCCTATGGTTGGAACTATTGCTGTTGATGGAGCTGCTAATGCCACATGAAGTTTTCATGCTGCTGGAGTGCTCATACTAGCTCCCTCTTATATGGCTCTTCAATGTCCATAATAAAATTCATACCATGCTCTTTTTCTTGTCAGGGCACTAATAGGGTCATTCATCCAGCCTATTTTTATGACACTTGTAGGTTGTTTATGCCTTTGAAGCCACTGCCTATCTGTCAAATCAGCTGGAATTGTCCAGAGGGTGTTAAATGGAAAATGTGGATAGACAGAGAATTATGTTTGCATGTAAAAACACATGAAAAGTACTATTTCATGAATCTCATCACTTTTGATAGCTGGACAAAAAATGCAATCTAAGTCAAGATAGGGAGTACATTTTCCAGAGGTATCAGCTATAAAGAAATGTGATGAAAAATGAAAATGCATTGATCAGCTGCCTAAACATAAGAATCAGATATTATTTTAGAAACTCAAGCGTATCCTATCCATCCTCCAGCAGCCTTTCCCTAAGTGTCTTATGTAGCATCTGTTTACAACTGCCCTCACAGCTGTCTTTGATAGCCAGGTCATCTGAAATAAAAATAAATGCCTACGTTTGGGCAATTGAATCACTCCCTTAGATTTCTAGTTCTTTAAGACAGTGGATATCTTCATAGGGATAACGGTGCCTCTCTAACTGTGGCTGTTATGGAAATGACAGCAGTAGTAGTCAACATAAATAACTTTTTCCCGCATTATCCCAACAGAGACATTGCATGTGAGGCTTCTGGAAACAAGGATTTACAGATTTTATAAAACCAGACTGTATAAATACCTGATTCTGTTAATAGCAATTTTCTGTCCCCTTGTGCAGTTCTTAATTTTTTTCCTTTTCCATGAAGGCTTTCCTCTAAAAGTTAGAGGACTTTAGTACAGGAAAAATTGCAAATGCTATCCCTTAGGCTGAAAGCAGATAGTGTCATCCATACAGGATATTTCCTTATTTATTATCTCTTTAGGTTTCAAGCAACATGACTGGAGAAAAGGGACATTAATCAAGTTGTCATCCTTCACTTTTCCCTCAGGTTTGTAAATCACACCACCACTGACATAATGAATGTCTTTTTGTAGGCTAAAAAGTTTCTTAGAAGCTCTCCGAGGATGAGAGGCCTGTAGAGATTCTTTTCTAACTCTGCCTCTATTTAAATTTCAACTAAAATTAAAAAAAAAAAAATTAAAAATTCTGTGCGTTCAGATGAAAATGGAGGCATCTTTTTCAGAAACAAAAGAAACCCAAACAAAACAAAGCAATAAAACAAGCTGTCCTTCCTGTTGAAATGGTTCTCACATGAGAAAGAAGATTTCTGAAGATCACTGAGTAAGAGAAAGGAGCAATAACAAAATGAGTGTGACTTTCCAGGCTAAGAGGGTCATCTCGGTGATCGTTGCCATAGATATGCTCTGGATAAAATTTATAATCCATGAAATTTGTCAAAGGCCTGGAACCCAGCACTTCCACTTGCTCTCTCAGCTAAGTGCTTTAGCTTGACACACTCAGTTCTTGATGGTGTGTCTGTGTTGGAGCCAGCTGACATTGGCTCCATTGGACATAGGGGAAGCTTCTAGCAGCTTCTCAGAGAAGCCACCTCCATAGCCCCCCTGCTACAAAAACCTTGCCAAATAAACCAAATACAGCTGTGGAGCGACACGGGCCTGCCTTGAGTGCTTTGGTGAAGAGGTAGTTATTGTACAGATTTTTCTGAAGCAGACTCAGACTTGACCCTTACAACTGTTTCTAACCTTGTGGATGCATCAGTAATACCCAGTGATGCTCTTTGTTTCTCCTGTATCCATTTATATTTGGCTGTCACTGCAGAGCTTTTTTCTTCATGAAAACCACTGCAATTACATATTTAAAAGCTATAATCCTCACAGCCATTTTCTCATATTCAGTTGCTTTCATTCAGTTTTTCAGATTTGCTGATAAAATCTGTTCTGATATTTGGCCATATTACATCATTATTGTTTGCTGATGCTTAGAGAGTGACCTACTTCTTCAGTTGCTCAGGATGTGCGCTTTCAACCAATGGGACTTCCAAAGTTTTCTTGTAACAAGAGGCTGAAAGTTCATGAGTCTTTGTTTATCTGTTCTTATGTTATCTGTTCTTATGTTTGAAAGATCGTGGTGACCAGGTGAGACACTTGAGGACTGGAAAAAAGCAAACATCACTTTTGTCTTCACAAAGGACAGGATGGAGGATCTGGGAAGTTACAAGGCAGACAGTTTCACCTTGACCTCCAGGAAGGTTAAGAAGCAAATAAGCCTGGAAAACATTTGCAAATACGTGAAAGTTAGGAAAGTAAATAAGCACAGTTAGCATAGATTGATGAAGACGAAAGCAACATCACCAGCCTGAAAACCTTCTATGATGAGATGACTGTCTTGATGGATGTGAGGAGAGCAGGGAGTACTCCTTATACTGACTTTAGCAAGGCTTTTTGTCTCCCATGACATCCTCATAGACAAACTAATGAAACACTGGCTAAGTGGAGAATGAGGTGGACTAAATAGTGCAGCTGCACTCAGATGGTTGTGGTAAGTGACACAAAGTCCAGCTAGGGATGAGGAACTACTGGTGTGCTGCAAGGCTGGACTCTGGAACTAATACTGGTTAGCATCTTTGTTAATGTCCCGGTGAGGGGACAGAGAGTATTTACAGCGAATTTCCAAGTGATACAGAATTGGAAGGCTGTAAGTTGGTGTATTAATTTGGAGCATATTAGAGATGCAGTAACGGGTAGGGTTTATTTTCTCTGTAGCAAACATGATTATTTGAACATTTCTCATAATGGGTATGCATATAGGCAACAGCCAAAGGAAGAAAAAGAATCAATACGTGTTCTAACTCTTATGTTACGGTCACTTAATCAAGTAGTTGAAGAATTTTACTATTGGTATTGTCAATTTGAGCTTTGGGGCTAACACTGAGGGGCCCTAAGGACAGTATTACATCCCATAATATTGAGATGTTATTGCTACAGAGGCATTTTGGAGTAAATGTCTGGAATGTTTAAGATTCACAAAGGATATTTTTGTATGTCATTTGCATGTATTTGACTGCATCAAAAATGGTTCTTAAAACTGGAATGAGCAGGTTGTTTAAGATAATTTTCTCAATGCCTCTTGAAAGTGCTCTTGGAGAGAGAGCAGGGAAATTATATTTCAGAGCCAATCAGAAGTTCAGCAGTAGCTGTACACATGCTGGGCATCAACCTTTTATTCAAGTAGTTGCACTTGTAATGTCAATGAATACAGAAAAGAAAAATAGAAATAAGGCTGTTATGAGAAAGTCATATTTTCATTTGCAGCCGACATAGCCCTGCTGTTTTCAAATAATAATATTAAGTAGCTGTTTTGAGCTAGGACATATAGGTCTGTTATGACCCAATTAAAAAGTCTCTTAAGCTCTATAAAGTATCCTTTAAAATACCATGTATTAGAGGAAACTCTGTAAAGAAAGAAAGAAGAATACAGATAATATTACACCCTTTTAAATGCTGAGAATCCTTAGTTGTGCAGCTTTGAATAGATCTCTGATGTGCGCTCTGTACACACTGTACAGACCCCGCCCATGGGAGGAGTGACCCTCTTTGCTATAGGAATTTCTTGAATGAGAATAACAATGTTCATGATTTCTGCTGTCAAACAAAAAGGATGCTCACATAACGTTTTGGTGCACTTCTGGATAAAGGCAGGAACAGGAAGCTGTTGCAATTGCTGGTACCCAGCAGGAGCAGCCTGTGGCAATAAGCCAGCTGATGTGATCCTACAGCCAAGGGTTTTTTGCAGCCCAACACAGGCTTGAAGGCCACGCTGGATGTGCAGCGCAGCACGGCGCAGGACTGGGTGTACTCAGCAAAACTTTTTTGCTGGTCACGAACTCTTCTGTGTAGTATAGTCTCCCAGTCAGGATCACCACAGTGATAGCTTTTAAATATCCATCATAATTTATTCAAAAATCATTTAGGAGACTTACTATATTGATTTTACTCAGGCAATGTCTGTTTAATTTTGGTGACCCAGTTTTACTCTGTTGCGTTATATGGTATATAAATTTCCCGGGCAACTCCTTTTTACTTTAAAAGGATTAGCTATTCTTTTCTAATAAAATGTGTTTATGAACATAAACTTATGTTCAATATTTTTAATTGAATTTTAAACATGTATAATTTTCAAAAGAAATAGGTAGAAAAATAAAATACAAAATACTCCAAAATGTACTTGATTTCAGTATTAGATTGACATAAAAGTCAAGTGGAAAGTTGCACTGATTGCAAACTGTCTCAAACACTTTTATTTTTCAAGTTGTGACATTAATTTAATTTCACCTGTTCTAAAGTAAGATGTTATTTTGGTATTCTAAATATGCGAAGTCTTATCCTGCTACTGAGCAATTATAAAAAAATAAAGAAACAAACATTACTAATAGGAAAAGAATCATGCTTTCAGTGAAACATTAAAGATTTGCAGTGATTCTGAAGCCTGGCAATGCAGTACTTCTGAGCTAAACTTTCCCAGATGCCTTGTACTTCCCATATGAAATATGCATGAAAGAATGAAAAAGCACCCTCAGCTAAGATGTATTAGGTTGTCACTACTAATCGCAGTAGACACGTTCGTTCTTTGTTGCACTGAGAAAATCACTCCGGCATAAAGTCGGAGGCTTCTAATGGAAATCAGTTCAGGAAACCTAGTTTTCGACTTTTTTTAAGATTTTTCTTAAAAGCTGGAAAGAGTAACAAACAAAGAGATTGAAGCAGGCAATGGAAAGAACCGTGGGCAATCGGTGAAGATAACTGTTGTAAAATATCTCTATTCCAAACACAGGACAAAGCAAGGAAAGCCTGTGCAAGGCCAAGCTAGAGACAGCAAAAGTGAGGCAAATGAGAATTTCAATTGTCACAGTTGGACTTTTTTGCCACCGTGAGACAATGCTGCAAAACCTGAACTGCATTTAGTGTTGGTTTAAAATAGAGACCTTTCAGAGGCCAGGGGAACATGCCAGTTGCTACAGTAATAGAAGGGCTCAAGCTGTGTTAAACAGGGTGAAAGCACAAGATTTTATTTGCTATGAAGGTGATTGCAGAAGTGGTGAAAACAGATAAAAAGTAAAAACTCTAAGTGGCAGAGCTGTTGGCGTGTATTGAGCAGGAAGGCGTACTGGTGGTTTACAAATAAAAGTCACTGTGAAGAGTTGAGAGTTTACTTCAGGTCAGCTTGTAGATTTGTGGAGTACTTGCCAGTTTTGAGACTGCAACTTGCTTCAAAAAAAATAGTATCTTGTGCAGGAGATAGTGGTGGAAATATCTGTGTTTGGCTTAGTCTTTGGCTTTTTCATGTTGCCTGAGACTCAGCAAAACAACTGGTTGGTGAAATATTGAAGGCCTTAATTACACTAGTGTGCATTGCTGTTATTTTCCTGCCTCTCCTGTCCTGATTTTTAAAGGCTGAGAGGTGCTTGACTGTAGAAATGTTGTCTTGACTGCAGTAATTTTCTGTCTGTTTTGTAGTATCCAGACTGCTAGCCCCCAAAGAGGAAATGTATGAGAGGATGCTGGTGACTAAGTTTAATCAAACATCTCACAGTGAATGCCTTAGTTCTGAGAGCTTCACCAGAGGTACCATTTTGCTTCCTTATGCACATAAACAGACTCCCTGAGCAAATGGCCCTGCCCATCTTTTGACAGTATCTTTACTGGCAGATGGATGGTACTGTATCTTTGGGCCTCAAGACAGCAAGGGAAAGAGCATCAAGAAGTGGTGAAAGAGTTATTAATTTGACTACAGTTAAGAAAACAGAGTGTGCACTCTCAGTGGGACTGATTATTTGCCGTGGTTTTTTAATCCAGGGACCAGATCTCCTTCAGAAGGCTGGAGATCATGAAAGACTATTATTTATATAGCAGTAGTTAAAGATGATGGTTTACAAAGTTGTTCAGTCAAATCAAAACTTCTACAGGAAGGTGCCTCAAAAAAAAGGCCATCATAACATTGATTTTTTCAGGCTTCTGCAGTTATTGTGCTTTAAACAAGCACTTTCTTTTATATATAGGAAGCCTGGAGATGTGCAGCACATCAACATTAAAAAAAGCCAGGAAAGCTGACTGCTTGTGGAGGTAAAATAAGCCTAAACTTACAGTATTGTTTGGATCTCCAGTAAGACGAATCATCCATTCTTCACTTTTAAAGGTGTACTTCATGGACAATGAAAAAAACCTCTTGAAACCAATCCTTTCGTCATCACAACAAGAGAAAGTGCCATGGTGAAGAGATCACACCTTTGTCATATCTAAGGAAGGATCAAAAGCAAGTTACTGTTCCTTTTGTCTTTCTACCAAGCTAGAACTTTCTATTTGCAGTATAATGTGCAGAAAGCTGTTTCTTTCACTTTACAGAATAGACATCTTTGGTATATGTATCAAGTTAAATAACCACTGGCATCCCAATTTCCCCTAGCAGAGAGTAATGACTGTGAGGAGGAAGCTCATTATTAGTCACCCAAAAGAGTGTGAAAGAATGGCTTTCTGAGTGGAGAAACCAAAGAACAACTTCAGAGATCTGAGTCAACTTCAAGTCCAACATTTTTTGGTCTATGGCTATGTCTGCATTGGCAAGTGTCAGGGAGAGTGTGGAGCAAACGGTGGTGAGGACTGAGTCAGAACTCTGATTTTATGTTGGATTCTTTTTTTTCTTCTATATTTGGGCTTCCCTCCCCTATTTTAATTCTAGTCATATCCCATGCGCTAACTGTCCATTAGCAGTGGGAGAGCACTAGCTGTGCTCTTGGAACAAAGCTTACCATTTAGTCTCACCCAAAAGAAGTGCAGTTCATGGACTCCATGACTCACTTAATGAAGTGAGTCAAAAAATGGTAATGCAAGTGGACCCACTGACTTCTGCAGAGAGGAGTCACTTCCTTCCCCTCCATAGAGTAGGTCCTGCACGGATCAACCCTTCCCTCAGCTGCAACAACCACAGTAACGAGCAATGGTGGTAGAAACTGAGTGTGATAGTTCAGTCTGGAAGAGCCAGTGTCATCTCTTCAAGGCTGGTGTGCAGGTCCTTGTTCCCAGCCTACTGCCTTAGGAAGTTGCCTCCTTATTCTATTTTTCAAGCCAAGGCTGCACATATAATTGACTTATTTTTATAACTCAGAGTAAATAACTGGCGTTCTTAAATCAGTACTGCTGTGGTTGAACTGACAGGAAATGTAATAATCCATAGAATTTATAGTATTCTATATCATTTTATGAGGGTTTGCTTATCTTCCTTGGAATTATAAAATCAACAACCTTGCAGTGATTGTCTTGTAAGGGCCAAAGGGCAAAACACATCCTTTCATAGATGAGGCAATTCCCTGTTTTATTAGAAACTCCAGTCATCATTTTCACCTTCAAACAGATTCTTATGGTTTAAAATGTCCAAATTTATCGGTATTGATTCCCCAAACTCCAAATTTTCTAAACTTCACAGATCAAATATTGAGGGACTGGGTTTTGTTTAATATTGACTCGAATCAAATCCTTCATTAAAATATTTAGTCAACATTCCAGTTATCTTTTAAGTTTAAATTTCTATTTACCTCCAAACATTTAAGTTCTCTATATGTGTACGGTTATCACAACAAGAGGTTGCTGACACAATTTTTTGTTTTTTAGTGTGACTGAAGCATAGGCTAGTTCTTGTAAAAGTGGAATTGAATTTAAGGACCAAGGTCTGGTCAGCTGCAGTTCAGAGGTTTCCATAAATATCCTGTTTAGTAATATGAATAATTTGTTTGGAGTTGGGTCTGTATTTTGCAGTAGTTCAGCAGAGTGAGGCATATATTGGGTTTTTATGGGATTTATAACTACATAGTTTCTATAGGAGATCTTAGAAGTTGATCTTATTTGTTAGTTAGAGAATGGAGTCTCTTGATGTCTCCTACAAGCATCTGTTTTTTGTTTTTATTGAACAAATAATTTTGAGATGTCGGGTCTGAAGAAATGGTTTGTAAAGGACTGAAAAAGGAATTTTCTTCAGACCTTCTAAAGTAGTCATCACATTATAAAAGAGTCTCTAGTTGTTTCTTTCTCACTGATCTAGGAAACAAAGCAAAGGAAAAGTAGAAAGATATTGCTTTTTGTACTTTTCTTTCCACAGATGGAATTTGAAAATACAGTGTTTTACTACTGTTTATTATGAACGTGAATGAAGTTTCACCTGATACCCCTTGTTCATTAGAAGGTACAGAATATAGTCAAGCCAATCGTTGTTTTATGCACCCTTACATATGTGTGTTCACATTTCACAACCTTGGGTAGAAAGATGGAGAGCTAAAGGCTGGAAGGAAACCCTTCTTGTTTAATACAAATTCTTTGTCCAAGCTTACTGTCCCTTCACTGACTCACTATTAAAAGGATTTTCCCCCTCAAATATTTATAATTTGGCTGTTTTTTCATTTAGCCTTTCAGGCAAGAATGGCAAAAGGCCGAAAAGGGACTATAATAGCCATGACTTTAAACAGTACTACAAGCCTTGCCTCTTATTCTACTGTATTGGTTGCTCAAAAAATACGAGACTGAAATAGCAAAATTACAATAGCAAATCATTAGCTTTGTTTGTATTTGCCAGGCCTATTTTTCGTGATTAATCAGCCCAAAATACTTACCAGCTAATCGTTTTAAAACGAGTCACTTCACCATTCTCTTTCCAGATACAGAGCTGAAGAAATGATGAAGGGTGGTGATCAACACTAATACATTTCACAAATGATATACAGCCTGATAAAATGACTTCTTGTGGTCAACTGGTCTTACCTTCTTATTCATCATAATCTCGTTTTGAGCAGGAACAAGCTGGAAGGTAAGCAGACAAATGTAAAAGTATAGAATCTGGATGAAGATTTCCTGCAGCCCAGCAAAGGCTGTGGCTGAGTGGATGATTTCATCTTCAGGAGTGAGAGATTATGGATCTGGTGTGCAGAAACATCATTTACTTTGCTATGCAAGCAACCAATTTTTTATATGTGACCAGGTTCTGGAAAATGACACAATCTTATTCAGAGAACAGGATGCCTCCCACTCTGTGTCTCCAGAAATGTTGGAGCAGATATCTGATCTTTAACTGTATTAAATCTAAACCTCATAAATTCATAAAAGCAGAGTATGAAGTATTTTTGAATCTACTTGTCCATAATGAACTTCAGAACAGTCCAACCATTTTGTTCATTAATTAAACAGTTTGAGTTTTGTTCAGTTAAGCAAAAAAAAGCATGAAAGACTGGAAATAAATAAGGCTAGGAAGAAGAAAGGAGTACTGGAGGTGAAACAGAGGTAAGAAATCACAGTACAAAGAGAGAAGAAGGGGAATAATAAAAAGCAGGGAAAAATAGACAAGTAATATGATGAAATAATACCAAAAATACATTTAAATTAATGTATAAATTATTTTCTATAAGCATTTATAAATGTAAAAATATTTTTTTCTCTCTAAAATAACACACTGAATGTTAAGTAAAAGACTGAAGGAAATAAGTTGCAATGTAAGATCCAATGTAAGGAAAATAACTTTGGAAATAGTATAAATAAAACAATTTGTTAACAATATTACAAATAAAATATTTTAAAATATCAAAGTGCAGAGTGTAACAATTAAGAAAGCTGAGCCAATGGTTTTATGCTTTAGTGGCTTTCAGAGACCTCAAAATAATTCTGAATTTTGTGAGGCGAGATTTTGGGGGTTCTCACCTGCATGGAAATTGTGGTAGAATTGGAGATAGAAAAAAACTCTTAGACGTTAAACACTTCTAAAGGTGTAAATGTTTTCATACTTCAAAAAAATTCAGTAAGTAGTTTCAGTCAAATAAAACTGAAAAGAAGTAAAAGTGGAAAAGCTTAAGTTCTCATTTGTGTTTGTACTTGAATTGATTTGATGCGTAACACTGAAGGGTTCCTTTACAGAGCCAGGAAAGGCAGCAAATGCTGGGGGCTGCCTGACCCTTGCTATTGCATGCAGCCTGCCTGCCCTCAGACAGCTTTCATAAGAGTAATATTAGCCCCAGGTTCCCGGGACAGCCTTGCAGGGACCACTACAGCAGCTGCAAGCCAGGGGCTCCGTGGACGTGTTTTAATGCAAGTCACAATAACACCAGAGAACCTGGAAATCCAGGGACTTGGTAATGCAGAGGACAATCATTCAACCACAGAAGTGAAGACTGCATCTCAAAATGAATACTTTAAAATCAGACTGATAACATGGGCTGAAATTAATCTCTTTTTCAGGCTCTCCATTATGTCTGTTCATCACTGCTTTGGCAGGAGTTGTTCAGCAGCGCGGCAGTTCCCACCTGGAGCTGCATCGCCAGCCAGGGGAGCTGCTCCTCTTGCACACTGGGCTCTCTCACTGCTGCTGATGCTTTAAAGCCTCGTCCTTCCATTGCTGTTTTCTTACTTCTTCCTCTTTAGTGTTGCACCTCGCTGTTTTTTCAGTCATCCCCACATCCCCCTGCTTTCATTTATTCAGGATGTTTTGACTTACAGCTAGTGTTTGAGGACTCTGCTTTTAACCCTCCTCTCTTGTGCATTTGGTCTTCTGGGAAAATAACAAGAAATAGTAATAATTGTACTCATAATAATGAGCACAATGTGTCCTTCAGACATCTCCAAATTGACACTTTTCTTTTATTCCTTCATTTGTTCTTCCTATGCAACTTGAGCAGAATGTCTGATCATTATTTAATTTTTAAGACTGCTAGTATATTTTATAAATCCCACATCATAAGAAGAATATGTTGTACATGCCTTGTATCATTCCACACCCATTGCATCTCTTTTGCGTCTTCTCGGATACATTGTGTAATAATATTATAAAATATAGTCTTCCAATATAAAGTGCTTTTTCTAAATAATCTCTTCTCTGCTCTGCCCTTCTCTATATTTTCCAACAGTTTTAGAGATGAATGGTATAGCAACCAGAAAAAAAGAAAGTATTTTTTTTTGCCATGTCTAAATCTTACATGCAAGCACTATTTTTTTTTAAAGTGAGGCATAAGCATCAGCTCTAATTGACAAAACAAATGGAAATTCTCAATTAAAAACTTTCCACAGTATTGATTTCCAGAAGTTGGAGAGTACACTTTGTAAAGGGCCATTTGTTGTGTTGAATATTTTTTGTGCATTTCCCAGAGGAATTGACAACCAGCATCTGTTACAGATATGAGGCTATTAAAGGTAGCTTGAAACTGGTACTTAGCAGTCTTCTCCCACTCCAACAATAATCAATCTTTTTAATGAACTGCCGTGTTAATTGGCTGAACCTTCAGCTGGAATAACATTTGTAAAACATACTGTGGCTTTACACCAAATGAAAAGTTAGCTTTTTTGGCTTATTTATATTTCATCATCAAATTCGAAATTTCTCATAACCACTGTTTATTTGACTCCACTTGAACCTTATGGTAAAAAGGCTATTTACAGTGGCACTGTCCCACATGGCATCCTTGTCTGTAGAGAGACATGGATTTGAAGAATGGACCTCTCAGTGGATAAGGAACTGACTGGATGGTCACACTCAAAGACTTGCAGTCAATGGCTTGATATCCAAGTGAAGGCCAGTGTGGAGTGGTGTTCCTTGAACCGCCACTTTTCAATGTCTTTATTGGTGACATGGACAGGGCACCGTCAGCAAGTTCGCCGGCAACACCAAGCTGTGTGGTGCAGTCGACACGCACCTTCCAGTACCTAAAGGGTACAAGAAACCCAGAGAGGTACTTTTTCCAAAGCATGTAGTGATAGGACAATGAGCGATGGTTTTAATCCGAAAGAAGGTAGGTTTAGATTAGGTATTAGGAAGAAATTCTTTACTGTGAGGGTGGTAAGAAACAGGTTATCTGGAGAAGCAGGAGATGCCCTTGAAGTGTTCCTGGCCAGGTTGGATGGGACTTTGAGACACCTGGTCTAGTGAAAGCTGTTCCTGCCCAATGCAGTGGGGTTGAAACTAGGTGATCCATAAGGTCCCTTCCAACCAAAACCATTCTATGATTTCTGTGAGATGAAAACATGGGAAAACGGACCATGAAAGAGTGGTTCAGTGATTGAGACAGATAACAGAACTAGATTTGAATGGCACCAGCACTCTATCCTTATAGCTGCCTGCAATTTAGACATTGCTATTTTGTACAAGAAGGCAAATGATGCTTGCTAATACCTTGTTTTCTCTGCTCGGTGAATGCTTGCAGGTCAACATGGTCTGACAGATTTTTCTTCTCACATTGGAAATTTAGTTTCAAAGGAAGACTCAGAATTTCTGTGACCAATTTGCATTTCCTCAGTCATCATGCTACAGAGTACCATCTCCATTTTTTCTTTTCTGTTTTTAAAGCTCTCTGGCAAATTCCTGAGGTGCTCAAATTACCACGTAAGTGCAGCATACTCAAAAGGAATAGATTTTATATATTGCTTCTCTTACACTAAGCCTGTGACCTGACAATCCAATGCCTCATTTTCCAACTTTTTATGATTGTTTGACTGATGTAGAGGTACATTTTAAAAACTAAACTTTTAAGCTATGTTGTTCTCTTTAGAGAACTTTAATTTCTGAGTTCTTCAGGAGAAAGGATGCAAGGGACTCTTGTCAGCAGAAAAATAGTGTTAGCTTGTTGTGGGAGAATGAGACATTTGCTGCAGCCTGAAAAGAAGTGGGCTAGACTTGCCTTCTCATATCCACAGTATGGAAAAACTATATGAGGAAAATTCCCTGTTTGAAGTGATGTTCTTCACCTCTTGTAATCAGAACTAAATCAAAAGATCCACCTTACTTCCTAGACCTTCATTAGTTGTTGCACTGAATCTCTGAAAACCCTATTCACAAAATTAAGGTTCTCCTCAGCCTATCTCTATTACCTATCATCCCATGATATGTTGTGGTGTGACAGGAGGTGAAATAAAAGCTGAGTACACTGACATTCTTGATGGTCTTTCTAACTAAGGAAAATAATTCTTCAGGCTTCGTTTGAGTCTTTGATCTTTCTAGAACAACTGAATGAAGAACAATGGTATCTTGCTGAATTTCAGCTATAAAAGCATTTCCTGAAAAAACTCCGCTTCTCTAAGTCTTTTGTGGTCCTATGCAAGTTTCTGGTTTGATCTTGTCTCTTTATCTAAAGGCTGATGGGGAAAAAACCGCAAAACAAACAACCCCCACAAGCCCCTCTTCATCAGCAGCACCCAATTACCTTCAAACCTCCAGATTCCTGAAGACAGATACTATGTGCTCTAAAAGTATCCAGCCACCATATCTTCTCCCCATAGGAAGAGCTTAGTCAATGTATTTTGACTGCATCTTTCATTAACAGTCACCTCTTTGTCTCTTCCATTTAAAAACCTACACATAATTTTCAAATTCTGTTCCTGGTACCCTACTTGTTTGACACAAACTCAGAAAAGTCACAAAGTCTTTTTAGACTAAGCTCTAGGGATCAACAGTGCGCTTTTCAGTTTTCTACCTTAGGCCTGGAAGCAGTCACTCAATTGTACCTTCCACTTCAGCAGTTTTTTCTCATTTTAATGTGTCTTAATAAGGGACACATTTCAGCGGCTTCCAAACAATGCTATTTTCATCTGATTAAATGTGTATTTAAGCACAAATTTACAGCTGTTCCATATGTAATTAAAGTTTCCTCTATTAGATGTTCCAATATTAAGGTTCAGACCCATTAGCCAAAGTAGTAAAGTGAATTATAATACTCTAAAGCAGTAGCGAACACCGAAATCTTATGGCTATCCATACTACCCAAACAAAACAGAGGCCCTTCTGTCCAGACATTCAGATAGCAGATTTACGGAGCAATCAGCCAGGCAGTTATCTCTGCTAACTCACATGAAGCTACATCGAGGTCTGCAGGTCATCGTCAACATAAATGCTTTAGGCTAAAATAAGCATTTAGAGGNACACCAAGCTGTGTGGTGCAGTCGACACGCACCTTCCAGTACCTAAAGGGTACAAGAAACCCAGAGAGGTACTTTTTCCAAAGCATGTAGTGATAGGACAATGAGCGATGGTTTTAATCCGAAAGAAGGTAGGTTTAGATTAGGTATTAGGAAGAAATTCTTTACTGTGAGGGTGGTAAGAAACAGGTTATCTGGAGAAGCAGGAGATGCCCTTGAAGTGTTCCTGGCCAGGTTGGATGGGACTTTGAGACACCTGGTCTAGTGAAAGCTGTTCCTGCCCAATGCAATGGGGTTGAACCTAGGTGATCCATAAGGTCCCTTCCAACCAAAACCATTCTATGATTTCTGTGAGACGAAAACATGGGAAAACGGACCATGAAAGAGTGGTTCAGTGATTGAGACAGATAACAGAACTAGATTTGAATGGCACCAGCACTCTATCCTTATAGCTGCCTGCAATTTAGACATTGCTATTTTGTACAAGAAGGCAAATGATGCTTGCTAATACCTTGTTTTCTCTGCTCGGTGAATGCTTGCAGGTCAACATGGTCTGACAGATTTTTCTTCTCACATTGGAAATTTAGTTTCAAAGGAAGACTCAGAATTTCTGTGACCAATTTGCATTTCCTCAGTCATCATGCTACAGAGTACCATCTCCATTTTTTCTTTTCTGTTTTTAAAGCTCTCTGGCAAATTCCTGAGGTGCTCAAATTACCACGTAAGTGCAGCATACTCAAAAGGAATAGATTTTATATATTGCTTCTCTTACACTAAGCCTGTGACCTGACAATCCAATGCCTCATTTTCCAACTTTTTATGATTGTTTGACTAATGTAGAGGTACATTTTAAAAACTAAACTTTTAAGCTATGTTGTTCTCTTTAGAGAACTTTAATTTCTGAGTTCTTCAGGAGAAAGGATGCAAGGGACTCTTGTCAGCAGAAAAATAGTGTTAGCTTGTTGTGGGAGAATGAGACATTTGCTGCAGCCTGAAAAGAAGTGGGCTAGACTTGCCTTCTCATATCCACAGTATGGAAAAACTATATGAGGAAAATTCCCTGTTTGAAGTGATGTTCTTCACCTCTTGTAATCAGAACTAAATCAAAAGATCCACCTTACTTCCTAGACCTTCATTAGTTGTTGCACTGAATCTCTGAAAACCCTATTCACAAAATTAAGGTTCTCCTCAGCCTATCTCTATTACCTATCATCCCATGATATGTTGTGGTGTGACAGGAGGTGAAATAAAAGCTGAGTACACTGACATTCTTGATGGTCTTTCTAACTAAGGAAAATAATTCTTCAGGCTTCGTTTGAGTCTTTGATCTTTCTAGAACAACTGAATGAAGAACAATGGTATCTTGCTGAATTTCAGCTATAAAAGCATTTCCTGAAAAAACTCCGCTTCTCTAAGTCTTTTGTGGTCCTATGCAAGTTTCTGGTTTGATCTTGTCTCTTTATCTAAAGGCTGATGGGGAAAAAACCGCAAAACAAACAACCCCCACAAGCCCCTCTTCATCAGCAGCACCCAATTACCTTCAAACCTCCAGATTCCTGAAGACAGATACTATGTGCTCTAAAAGTATCCAGCCACCATATCTTCTCCCCATAGGAAGAGCTTAGTCAATGTATTTTGACTGCATCTTTCATTAACAGTCACCTCTTTGTCTCTTCCATTTAAAAACCTACACATAATTTTCAAATTCTGTTCCTGGTACCCTACTTGTTTGACACAAACTCAGAAAAGTCACAAAGTCTTTTTAGACTAAGCTCTAGGGATCAACAGTGCGCTTTTCAGTTTTCTACCTTAGGCCTGGAAGCAGTCACTCAATTGTACCTTCCACTTCAGCAGTTTTTTCTCATTTTAATGTGTCTTAATAAGGGACACATTTCAGCGGCTTCCAAACAATGCTATTTTCATCTGATTAAATGTGTATTTAAGCACAAATTTACAGCTGTTCCATATGTAATTAAAGTTTCCTCTATTAGATGTTCCAATATTAAGGTTCAGACCCATTAGCCAAAGTAGTAAAGTGAATTATAATACTCTAAAGCAGTAGCGAACACCGAAATCTTATGGCTATCCATACTACCCAAACAAAACAGAGGCCCTTCTGTCCAGACATTCAGATAGCAGATTTACGGAGCAATCAGCCAGGCAGTTATCTCTGCTAACTCACATGAAGCTACATCGAGGTCTGCAGGTCATCGTCAACATAAATGCTTTAGGCTAAAATAAGCATTTAGAGGGAGTTCCAGGTAGAAGGGGTCTAAAGGCAGGAACTAGAAAGACAGACTGTGGAGTGCCTGGAAGCCCATTCATCCATACTGTGTATATGCATTCAGAGGTATAATTTCTGGCCAGATAGTATCTTCTCAACAAATTGTTATATCCCACACTACCAGCAGTTGGTTTACCACCACTTACTCGCTTTACCACCTCTAACTCCCAGGGCACTAGTGAGATATGAGGGCATCCTTCAGAGTGTAATAGTAACTTGGGCCTAGATAAGCAAGACCATCAACATCTGAATGCAGGGGCAGCAAAGCAAGACCCTTCACACAGCTCCATGGTGCTGGTTTTCTGGAGCCACTGAATGTCATTTCTGGACATTTCATGTTTCTGGAGTCATCATTCGTTAGTATGGTGGAATTGCCCCATGACAAACAGCCAGTAGGTGACTGACGGCTGTCACAGCTTGTGTCCACTCCCCCATATCTGTGCATAACCCCTGCTGTCTCCTTACCCAGATTGTCAGCTGCCTCTAGAAAATGGAGCTTCTGCAGCATTTCTTATATCAGTTTCAAATCAGCTGTGTTTCATCCACGGATAAAGGAAGGAGTATGCAGAGAGCAAAGTTAATTAGTTTATGGACTTAATCTACCTCTCTCCAGAGAGTTGGCACAGACAGTCAAATTTGTATCCCCATACACATCATGTAAGCTGGTTTATCAGATTACGCGTTCTTTTACATTTAAATGCCATAAAGACAATATTTATGATAAATGTTTAGTAGAAGGAAGTCCTTCCAGTGCAGCACCTCTGTGTTTGGAGCAGCATAGAGTTCAGTTTGAAATAAGACAATATGTCTTAAGTAGCAGAGAAAGCTAGAATACACTGGAGAAGGCCTGAAAGGATAAATATTAGCATTTCCTCAATGTTATGCTCAATAAAGACACAGACCCACAACTGTGATATGAAAAAAACAAAGAAAACCTGAACTTGCTATAATGCTGTTGCTGTGCATTAATCAAACCTGCCCTAAATTGTTTCAATCCCAAAGATGAAAAGAATGTAGAGGCTCCTTAATGTGTCATGTTACTCCCCACTTCCACAAGTTTATTAGAGAATGAAAATTAATGATCTGTCGTTGTCATATGACTCCTGGTGCTGCAGTCCCCGAAGTAGTGTGGATCTTTATAAAGCTGGGAAAACTGTCAGTATACTGGGGAAAATAATCAGACTCTGATATGAAGGAGGTGGGTGTTGTCATGTCTCCCATGGCTGGTTGCTTGAGGAAAAGAGCAGGACATTTTGCTACGATAAAGAAAACCAGAGATTTTTCTTCTTCAGGCCCCAAATTTCTGCCAGCAGAGGCACCTGATAACCCTCCCAGAACCTCTGTGTCACTGAGCACACTGAACATGCCAGCCTGCCTGAATTCAGCTGTCAGATGTGTTTCTCCTTATTTACCTTCTGCATTTTCTTCTTGCAGCCTCTGTCATCCACATGATAATAGTGTAAAACTGCACTGCTCTTGACAGAATTTTTTTTCCCCTTCTGTTAAATCTGAAATGAAATTGGGGGTTATATGACTCTAACAGTTATTAAACCAGGACTAGAGAGAGGAACAACATCAATCTTCAAAAGAAGTTTTGATAGGGAATAGATGACTGCTGCATAAGAATAATACCTGCTGATAAAAGACCTGGGGAGTTTGTGCATAGCTGAAAGCTGTTTGTAGCTGCTTTTTAAGCACATCTGGAGCCAATATTTAGCAGGAAGCATACACATGGCAATCATAATAGCCCACATTAAGCCCATCAACCAGCCTGGCTAACACTGGGCGTAAGAAAGAGAGATGATTGCTCTTCAGAAGTGCAGGGGTCTCTCTTGGGGTAGCTGCTCTGCAGCAAAACACAGAGAGCAACTGTTGCTTTCATAATGGTAATAAATTCTTCCCAAGACTTATTATGCCAATAAGCAAGTCCAAATCCGAAAGTACATTCAGCCTGGAACAGAATACATATGACAAAAATGACAGCTATGTTTCTAATATTCAGTCAAGTTCATAACATTTTAAACATGTCCTGAATTTTTGGTATTCATAAAAAGATGAAATTAAAGTCTGTAATAACCTGTGTTTACACGCTTTTGCTGCTTAACTTAAATATAAGAAGGCAATTTGAACATTTCTAACGTTTCATTTTTCTGGTGCTATATCCCATGAATGACTTCTATGCTTGGTCACTGACATTTTATCATTTTTATGGTACTTGATTCTATCTTAAAAAATAGCATTATATCAACTTTCTCTGCAAACTTATAAGGCAACAGAAAAAGGTTTTTATATTTAAATTCTATTCTGCATGCATTTTTTAATTTTATAGTTCAGAGTAATAATTATTTCACTGGATCTTGGAAAATTTTACAGAGAAATTGATTACTATTTTTTAATAAAGATGTTGCAATGTTTTAAATTTGTCTCTACAGAGATGATAATAATACCATCTGTCCTCTGGTTTGTAAGAGACAATAAGAAGATAATTTAATTGAAGTTGGACCACAGATTTATATAGCAGAAGTAATTTCAGAAGAAATTAGACCTAGCAGGATCCTCTTTTCAGGGGAAAACATTAATTTCATCAGAAAATATCACTTTATGAAAAGAGTACTTGTAAAGAGAAAGAAAACCCCTTGCATACTTTTCACATCAATATTTTGACAGGGCTTCATCTTTCTAACCCATCTGTCTTGTATTTCAACTCAAAGTATTTTATTTAAATGTAAACTAATTATGCTTTATTCATATTTAATTGTAGTGGAAATCTTTAAAAGTAAAATCAAAATAATGTTTTAAAATTGCCTGAAAAAATTTTTTTTGAAACAGTTTCTCTTTCATTTAATTTGGTTTTGACCTAGAACAATTTTTATTATGAATAGATAAAAGATAAAAGTTGTATCCAATGAATTACCATAAGCATTGGGAGAACACTCTCCAAAGAATAATGAATGTTCTGTTATATTAAAATGCATGCCTACGTAAGGAATCAGACTGAAATACTAACCACTTTCTTCTTTGTTAGTAAGAGCGTACCTTATGACGTTCATTTCTTATTGTCCAATGAAGATGCCTATGTGTAGTATAAAATAAAAATGTCTGTTTAAATGTAGTTTCTCTTTGCTGAGAATCCAAGACAACTGCACATAAAATGATTTACTGGGTCAAGACAAAATTGAAGAAAATCAGGGTATGTCTTAGATAATTTTTAATAATTGTCAGTAGACATCATAAAGGCAACTCAGTAATCTACTTACTCCTTAGCATCTCTGATTTAATTTCCCTCTGCAGCAAGGTTCTGGGCAGTGAAGACTAAAGAGCAGCTGCATGGTTCTGTGGAACTGAGGATACCTTTCCCAATAAATCTGTTAAAAACATTATGAAAAATAAAACAGGCTTTTCTCTAATGTCTTTGTGAGATGAATGTGAAAGTTGTGAATAGGGTATGAGACATTACCGAAACGTATTTCTCAAAGGGCTTACAAAAGGGTTAATATCATGTTAGATTCTTATTTACTGTACGTGTAAGAGGCAGCAGAAGAGAACTATTGCCAGTATTTGCCTTTAGAGAGGGCCTCATGTAAGTGTCTAAAGGACATATGTCTTAGAAATCAGCTCATCTTTATCTTGAACAAAGTTGAATATTCACAAGCACACTCTTTGACCAACAATACTGTGACTCACAGAATCACAGAATCACCAGGCTGGAAGAGACCTCTTAAGACCATGGAGTCCAGCCCATGCCCTAACACCTCAACTAAACCATGGCACCGAGTGCCACATCCAGTCTTTTTTTAAACACATCCGGGGATGGTGATTCCACCAGCTCCCGAGGCAGACAATTCCAGTATTTAACCACTCTTTCCGTGAAAACTTTTTCCCAGTATCTAACCTGTATTTTCATTGGTGTAGCTTGAGACTGTATCCTCTCGTTCTGTCAGCTGCTGCCTGCAGAAAGAGACCAACTCCCACCTGACTACAACCACCTTTCAGGAGGTTGTTTCTTACAGGATCCTGTTCAAAGGAAACCTTGAAGCGAATTACTTGAGAAGGGTTGAGAGAGGAAGCCCTTCAGTTTGCAGCTGGGCAAGCAAAACAAGAGCTCTTCCATGATACCATGGGTGTGTGTGTTTCCATGTGTGCGTGCACATATATGTGTGCACACAGAGAACAGGCACCTTTGAAACCTGCTCATGTACTTTTCTCCAACTCAAGGCCATTAGACAATCGTACATCACACAGCTTTTCTACGAATAATAATTGTGCGCCTCAGCTTTTCAGAAAATTAATTTTTCTGAAGTAGATTGCAGAATGGGACTTGGAAACGTTCTCCTAATTTCCAACTATATGGTATGTTACTAAGGGAACTATGTTAAAAGCTTACTGGTGTACACTCCAGTTTGCTTCCAGATAATTCTTCCCTGTTTCTAATCCTCTATTTGTATCTATAGTATATCCAAAACCAAAAAACCTAAAACCAAACTCACTCTCATATCTGAATATCCCTTCTGTATTTTGTGAGGAAATAACTTCCAGCAGTGGATTGCATGAGTAGGTTTACTTTCTGGCATAGGTATCCATAGGATTGCACCTTGAAAAATTCTAAGCCCCTGCTCTTTATCTGCTCTGGACCACATGCAATCCGCTGTTTGTTTTACAGAAGGAAAATGCAAAGCTTTTAGCATTTTAGCTACATTCTTCAGAAAAAAAGTAGAAAATAATACTATTAGTATAATGCGTGTCCTTCCATCTCAACTGACCTCCACTGAATTAAAATTCTTGTTCTGGCTGCTTTTATCCCAGTCATTTTTTTTTTCCTATTTACTGTGTCCTTGAGTTACTTTCCTGTCTATGACATATTGAGCTAAATGAATTGTTCTGTGCAAAAAAAAATTAGATTTTCATGTAGCAAGTGCTGCTGCCACTTACAGCGCATAATAAAGATTAAAGCAGGCGAGAAATTTATATTGAAGAGGAATCTAGTTTTATCACAGTAAATTAATCTTTTGTGTTTCACTGATCATTAAAAAATAAAAGAGATGGAAAAATGTCTGAATTATACAATGGCATCACTTAAAATAATGAACACAACTGAAAAAAAACCCTCTCTTTTCCATTCATATACTGTAAATGCAAAAAATAAGAGGCTCAGCTTTTGTCTGAACTCTTAGAAATATCACCACATTCATAGGAATTGTTAAATTGAGCTTCATGATCACTTTGGATTCACTCTGAACATATAAATGACCTGCCTCATAAATATAGAGTAACTCCTGTCTTCCTCACACATATCACTTCTCTTAATTCAAAAGCTGTCACTGCAGAAGCACTCACTGTGATTTTTGCATTTTATCTGGCTTTATAATACAGACTGAAAGCCTTTCCTGAAGCAATTTCTAGCTGACTGCTAGATGAGTAATGATTAAACCAAGAATATTGTCAGTATTGATATGTAGCCAAGGGGATCCTTACCTGATGAAGGAAAACATCGTATGAGAAACATCACCTTTCTCGTAAAGATGTTTCAGCAAATAAATAGTATTTAAAGTTCTAAATATGAAGGAACATCAAGAGGTCAAGTTTATCAATAAAAAGATGTTGTTAGAAGAAATTCAGAGAGATCTGTGCTTTTCAATGCATATGTAACTGACAAAAAGGATGTAGATAGAAAGAGGACAAAAATTACTATTACTATGTAAGGATATTACAAATAAATCTGTCTTTGAAGGAGAGAAGACCATGCTGAGTAAGCTGACAATAAAATGATAGAAACCATCAAGTACACTAGCAAATACTGTAAACGAGAAAAATCAGTCCTAACTAAACATTAAACACTAATAGCACTAAAATAACTGTTCTACCAAGGACGGACTGGTCATGGCATATGACCAGATACTTATGTGACAATGTCAAAAGAACCCTGAGTTAATGCTAAAGAAACAGCACATAAAGTAATACGAATTATTAGAGACTAGCCAGCAATGTCAAAACATCACTGTACAGTTGTGAATGCCTATGATTCAACTGAATATACTTTCTATTCTCTATCTAAATGAGGCTATGGCAAAGTAGGAAAGGCACAAAGTAGGACAGCAAGAAAATAACTTCTAAACTTCTGAGTAGACTAGTTTTATTGAGAACTCTTCAAACTGGTAAGAGACCCTACATCTCAAGACAGAAACAACAGAAGTCTTTAAAGCAAGAAGAGGATGCTGAGGAGGTGATGGGAATGCTTCTGCACTGTTTCTCAAAATGCAAAAAGTGAGGGGTAGCACAGCATGTTTACAAGGAATGGCAGCAAATACTGTTACATATAGCCTACATAGCTTTTGACAAATCTTTTGCTTCAGGGTTTTTTTGTTAGATCAATGTATAAAGACATCCAAAGAAAATTGAGGCCATTTCATGGAGCATAATATGTCTGTATTTCAACCGTCTGGATACGGTTTCCACAGCAGAAAACTTTGCTTCCTCTTGGACTTCAGTCTTCTACTTTCTACAGGCATCCACTTTGCTGTTGACAGTAATGAGATACTGCCTATGACTGACTTCTTGTTTGGGGCAGGGTTTTTTTTACTCCTGCATGCTATCATTGAAGGCAGCAAAAATTCAAATCAAGAAAGTTGACCCAGCAGAAAAGGGCCTGGGGGTGCTGGTTGACAGCTGAACATGAGCCAGCTGTGCCCAGGTGGCCAAGAAGGCCAATGGCATCCTGGCCTGTATCAGCAATAGTGTGGCCAGCAGGACCAGGGCAATGATTGTCGCCCTGTAATTGGTGCTGGTGAGGCCACACCTGAAGTGCTGTCTCTAGTTTTGGGCCTCTCACGCCAAGAAGGACATTGAGGTGCTGGAAAAAGTCCAGAGAAGGGCAACAGAGCTGGTGAAGTTTCTAAAGAGTGAGTCCTGTGGGGAGCAGCCAAGGGAGTTGGGCTTGCTTGGCCTGGAGAAAAGGATGCTCAGGGGGGACCTTATCACTCTCTACAACAACCTGAAAGGAGGCTGTAGCCGGGTGGGGGTCAGCCCCTTCTCCCAGGCGACAAGTGACAGGACAAGAGGAAATGGCCTCAAGCTGTGCTAGGGGAGGTTCAGGCTGGACATCTGGTGGAGTTTATTCACTGAAAGGGTTTTCAGGCATTGGATTAAGCTGCCCAGGAGAGTGGTGAAGACACCGTCCCTGGAGGTGTTCAAGAAATCGCTGGATGTAGCACTATGTGTCGTGGTCTAGTTGATCATGTCAAAGGTTGGACTCAAAGGATGATCTCAGAAGTCTTTTCCAAACGAAATGATTCTGTGATTTTGTATTATTATAAGATGTATCTTAGCCAGTAAATTTTGCTAGCTGAAAAGTTTCAGAAATAGAAATGTAAAGCTCACTCTCCATAAATTAGCACATAATTTAACATTTAAGAAATTATTTTATATTTAAATTCCGTTATCTGACCTGCACTGTCCTTATCTTAGCACGACTTCCCTTCAATGTGATATACTCAGAACAAATTCTTGCAAAAACCACCAGAATATCTACCCAGATAGTTTGTAATACAATAAAAATCTATATTGCAATGTGACCCAGAGATTTAGGCTCACTAACTAGGACAATGCTCAGGGTTGGCTGACGAGAATTGAACTTTTTACTGACTTACTGCTTGGTAGAGGAAGTATCATAATAGGCAATGGAACAACCATCTAGGGAAAGTATTCAGAAGCCAGAAAAAAATAGGCTTTAGAATATACTGTCAATAGTAGTTGAAAAAATACTGGAATTTCCCATAGTACCAGAAACAAATTTAAACCGGTAGATTGAAAGTCAGACTGGTCTGCATTTAGGACTTCATCAGTTTTTTAAATCACATTTTAGATACAAGTCTCCATATGCCGGTCAGTTGTCACTAATAATCTGGTCAGCATGAAACATCTTGATTGTATTGCAGAAGGGAGACTGGAAACTAATTGAAGTGGAAAAAGATATTCTTTTCACTGGGGAAATAAAGAAGAAAGGAAATATTAGGTTTTGTGATGTCATTCTCTGGGCTTCCAATTTTAATAAAACAGATGGTTTATAAACAATCAGATTTGAAATGTAGCTCAAAGATCAGACTTCTGCCGTCTTCTCAAAAAAATTAAGGTTAACAGCAATGTTAAACAAGCCACATTCTGAAACATTACCATAAACCAAAAATATATTATATTATGGAAAGTAGTAAAGTAGAAATAAAATAAATTAGAAAAGTAAGAACTGATACTTATCATGTAGAAAAACTATTTTTGAGAAGCACTTCCTAACATCTTATGAAACTCACTGTCCATGCCTAATACAAATAAATTTTCTGTTTTCTATGTGCACAAGGCACCAGCCTGTAATTTTCTGCTAAGTGCCTGGGAGCATGCGTGCCATTCCAGAAGCACAAGGACTTCTGCTGAATTGTCAAGGTGTGAGCTCAGTATGTTTTAAGGTGTGCCGTGCTAGCAGGGAAATGACACTGGTTCCCAAGAGAACAGGGACTGGCCTTGGAGGCAGAAGCAACTAAAAGCTGCTACAGAAGTGCTGCCACAAGAAAAAAAGGCCTTCTAGGTTTTAGACAACATCAAAAGAAAGTTTGGGCTGATATGCATTGACCCATAACTTAATAGGATTTAAAGGTTGAGGTAGAATGAAATCTATCTGCTGTGCAAAGTCCTGAACCCCACTGAAATCACTGTCTTATTTTATTGGTGTGAGCATGTATTACACTCAAAATATTGTTTATGGGCAAAGTAGAAATACACATGTGTATACACAGACTATAATTTACTCCTACTATGGTAACACTACTATAATGGAAATCTTCAGAATCTTGTAAATATATAGTCCAGATTCTGAATAATAGAGAAAAAACCCAATAATAATAGAGCTAGAATTTTTATACACACTCATGGCAAGTTGCCAGCAACTGGAATAATTTTCTGGAAGGAATGTAATGTTCATTCCGATAGTTTCTTTACTTTTCTAATATTTTACTTTTCTTTACTCTTCCCAGATTAATTTTTATGTGTTTACTAGCACAGTTTAAAGCTTTATTTCTTTCTTGATTGATCTGCTCTCTATGTCTCACCTGAATGGTCTATATATGATATATTTTATACGTGCTAGATACAATCTCTTTGTTCTCTTTGTGACCTTTGAAACTAGTTTTGTACAATTCTACCTTTTTTTTTTTCAACAGAGTATCAGTGATATATTTATAGCTACGGGATTTCCATTTCCAAGCACATCTGCCCATGTCTGTGCCACATCCTGCAGCTTCACTACTCAATAACCCTGCTTTGTATCAGACATGTATTTCTCAACATTACATCATTATGTCAGAGTCATAAACATCTCATTCTGCTTACAAAAATTGCTACTTGCTGCTACCTATGTAGAACTGGGATTGTGCCACACAAAGATGATAAAACCAAAATAAATTTGAGATGCCTCTTCAGCTCTGGTCTCTCAAATTTTACTCTATCTTCAGAAGAATTTCTCAATCCCAGCCACTTACATTAGGAAAAAAATCTACCTGAAATGCAAGAAAAAGTGTTTTAGAGATTTTTAAGACTTATTTTCCTGAACATTTCAAATTGACTATAAAACAGCCTAATCAAAGTCTGTCCTACCAGGAAAAGTAGTCCTATTGATTCATTATGTTTTCCAGCTAGGCTTTAGGACTCAAAACAGTGATATGCCAAACAATTTTTAAATCATGAGTTTCTCTTTTCAGAGTCACTTGAAGCTGTGGCACACAGCAATTCAAAAGTGCACAGCCCATTATTTTTCAAAAAAACCCTCTCCAAAGTGCCGTGCCTCAAATGGAAATGATTTGGCCAGCTGTAAACCTCTACTTTTAGTGCAAGAAATGGAACATGGAATTGGGATTGCTTCATATGCCACAAAATATTCTGTTTGATGGTAAGTCCTCCCTAAATTCCTTCTAATTTTTTTCCAAAAGAGGAAGGCGGTAGAGGTTAAATCCCAGATTACCCCCACCAGTGCAAAAATCTTCAATACCCTCCTACAGCCCTTTGTTTCTTAAAATAAGTTATGTTGCTGGAAAAGAACAGGAAGCTTCATTTGTAGGCAATCTCTTTTAAATCTTACCGTTTGGAGTGCAACAAGGTTCTGTCTAGAATAAGGAACAATCTTATTTTCTCCTGTATATATGTGGTCTGTGGCACTTCTAATGACTTTTACTCCATGTCTTTCTCAAGTGATAGAAACTGTGAGACTAGCTGGCCAGGGCTTTGATGTGAATCTGTCTCTCCTACCATGGTTTTTAGAGAAAATCAACAGGCCTTTAGCTGCAAAAAGCCAAATTCTATTACATGAGCAACAGAACATTTTCACATAGCAAAAGCTCAAAATAAGGAAGATAAAATTGAAATTAAAGTTATTAAACTTCATGCCAGGGAAAATACTGTTAAACATCTCCATCCCAGGCCACAGTGCATTGTCCTTACCTCTAGGGAGTTCCACAGCAGCTCCCATATGTCAGCCAAGTGCTAGCTAGGGAATTTCTTTCACTCTGGCGCCCTTTCCAGTCCCTGAGATTGAGCTTACATAGACACATCAAACAACTCTAGGAAATATTCCTGATCTCTGTAAGTCACTGATTTGCCCAGCCAAACTTTCAGACCAGTCACTGACTGTGCTTGGTGTCAAGCAAGGCTATCCCTGAAAAACCCTGGGTGTGCTTCCAGAGCCAGCACAGCTGAAGACCATTCCCAAAAGATGCACTGGACCCAGTTACCACATTTCAGAAGGTCTCATAGTGCAGACAGGGGCTGCTCCATGCCAGCTGAATGTAGTGACAGAGAATGGTATGGCAAACATCAACATAGGCTTAATCTTTCCTGAGACTCGTCTCTGCAGAGCCTCTAAGCCTTAGCCACCACACAGGTGCTGATGGATCTGCCCATCACACTTGGTGGCTCCCTCCCCTCACGAGCAGCATCCAGGGCAATCTCTGTCTACAGTCACAGTGCTTCCAGCACAGCCAGTATTTTTTAAAATTTACCTGTCAAAGTAGTGGACAAAAAGAAGCAATTGCTGGTTTTTTATTTATATATAAAATGAAGGTGGATAATGAGTACTGTGGCTCAGTTCTTTAACAGAGAATCTCTGTGATCCATAGTTCACTTACCCAGGCTAACACTGGGTGTTGATTTTGCATAAGTGAGCACTTTCTCTCAGGTTTGGTAGGCATTTTATAGAGAAGCAGAGAAGGAAGAAATATTGCTGTATGAGACATTATTTGCTTGCTGGGATCTTCTCACCATAGCAGTTTTCCAACCATGAAGAAGCCTAAGGCATTCATTGTGCTTAGGTCTGTCGTTACCTCTATCTACAGCAATTTGAGAACTGAGACATCTGGCTTAAATAAATCTTTAGATATTATGAAATACTTGTGTGAAACTTATTGACCCGTGGTATATAGAAGGTCAGACTAGATGATATGATGTTCTCATCTGTCTTTTGCTTCAGCAAAGCTGACATTTCCAATAATGTTTTGTTCAAAGTATGTTAGAAGCACTGATGAAATCCCCTTGTGATGTAAGTTTTCAAGGAACTCTCCAGGCCAACCCACAGTTATATCTTTTATGATTCTCATAAATCAAGCATCTACTTCCAAAAAATATTCAGTTATGTGAGAGCCACAGACAAAAGAAAACACCAATATACCTCGCATCTCAAATCAGCTACCCACTGAGAAAGCAAGACATCTCTTTTTCAGGGCTGTGGAATTCTGAATAAGTAAAAAGAGAGAAATGCCCATAATAAAGGATAAAGAATTCAGTATAGGAGATAAAATCTTAACATGACTTTTGAGCATATGTATATGTGTTTTATATTAATTTACTTTTTCTTTTTTTGCTGAATCTGCGCTGATGTTCAATGGTCATGAATGGGTTTTCATCGAAAAGGAGCATATAGAAAAAATTAAACATTCTTTTAACAAAAATTTAAAAATGGGAAATTGCACTGGAGCTATAGCAGAGCATGGGTATACACTGCGTTTTAAAGAAGAGAAATTATGTAGGTATAAGGAGAAAACAAAACTAAATGCTGACAGAACTGACTAGAAAGAAATCTCTTTAAAAGGCGATGTATCCATTCTTCAGGGCAATGGATATTAACCCTATTTTGAAGTGGTCTTGTTTTTTCCTTTTGCCTGTACTTTTGTTTCAGGTTAATGCTTCTCTAATGCTTGAACAAAGTACAGCCTGTTTTCTTGCATTTAGTCTAGGTTTTCAACCAAACAATAAAAAAAGAGAGAAGACTTTGCGCATTGTGTTGCAGAGAATAGGAAAGAATCTTCCTGTGGTAGAATTTAACCTTAAAGAGGATATAAACCAGATGGTCAGAGAGGACTGAAATGAGAAAAAGGAGAGAAGTAAAAAGTCAGAAAGGGACCAAAGGAAAGAAAATATAGAGAAAGCATAGGTAGAGAAAAAAAAAAATTAACTGTGAGAGTTTTATATTTCTGCAAAAGAATTGCAGCAGCTACAGTAAAGGGAGAGGAAGATAAAAAATTCGTTAGTGGCATGAAAGAATGAATTTTTCAGGTCTTTGGCATACTGAAATGGCAGAATTTAAAACAATGAATATATTTTCTTCACCTACAGCAAATCTTGAAACCTTGAAGCCAGCTGAAAAATATATGAAGATGTTTGGACAGGTCTGCAAATAGTGCCAGAGAAGTCATATGAATTCAGACTGAGGGACTGGGTTGCATGTGAAGACATGTTTTACAGGAGTTATTTTTTATAACTTTTGAAAAAAAAAATGTTTAAGGAAAAAAAAAAAAGCTTTAAAGCCCTTGGTAAAGAGCATCCTTAGTTTTGGAGAGAAGCCAGAACAAACTTTTGGAAAGGTGAAAATTGGTGAGAGAAATCCCCACACCAAATGTGGGAGCTATACAGCAACAGGACCAGCTATCAGTAGCATCCTCTCTGCTGCTCCTGCTTACAGCATGTCTGGAGAGGGATTAACAACAGTGGGGCTGCTGCTAGGAGTGGGACACATGGCTCAGGTGCCCCAAATGTTCTATGTCCTGACCAATAGTGTTAGGAAAGAAGGAACTGTGACATAAGGAAAGTTTTCAGGTATGCTCTAGGAAGGCTGCAGGCAATTTAGCAGTCAATGCTTTTTGTGTTCCTGCCTGAAAACAGGCCTTGCAGGAGCACTAAGGTGAAAGAAGCCTCTTTGAACAGAAACACTGACCTTTTGGGGAGAATAAAATAATGAGTGAGATGAAGTAGGCGACAGGAAGAGCAGGCTGAATCATACAGTGCTTAAGAGACTTATATGTGCGCAGTTATCCATACACCCACTGAGTCTGGCTTGGTAAAACTCCTACTACTCTTGACTACTTTTATAACCACCAGTGATCACATCTTCCCCGACTTAAAGTGTCTTTCCTTTATTGAATTCTAGGGGATTTCTTTTGTTGTGGATCTCTCACTGGGAACTCTGTGAGGTACTTAATCTTTGATACTTCAGAATGGAGAAAAAAACCCCAGAAAACAACAAGATTTTATTGCAACACAGAAGAGAAGACATAATTTATATAAGGAATAATTTCAGACCCTGTGGAATAAGATGCAGAGAAAAAGCCATGAAATAGGAGATAGAATAAAAGTAGAAAGGGAGTGAACCCAATCTAGAATTAATCTGATTTTATACTGGGGACATGTATACTTTGTAAAGCTAGTTATAGCTTTATATCTAGTTTATAGATTTATATCTGTTTAGGTTTAACACCCATAAAATTAGAATACATAACTAGGAACAAAAAGGCCTAAAGGTTAAAGACTTTTCTGGTTGACTCATGGTTTATAACTGAAACTTGATATCTGAAACCCAGGACTATAGACAATTTCTAAGTTACAGCAGCTACAAGACCTAATCAAGTCTAAGAAGAAAGAAATTGATAGATTAGCTAGTATGACGTGTAAGGTGTCTCTAGTCTTAAAATTAGTGAAATTATGCCTATCTCACAGAAGAGTTGGCACTATATGTTGTCTCCTGAGGGTGCTTGTCAAATACCAACACTGCTGCTAAAACGGAAAGTTCTGGCTACTCCTGGTAATATCCCCTAGAGGCAAACAACAGTGACTTAAAGTAACACTGACAAGAAAAGTGAAATAACTTTCTTAAGCTGTGAGTAGCATACTCAGAAACATTTAACATTTTTTTTGCTTTGCTATTGGTTTCTTAAAATGTGTATGTCTGCATGTGCATTGTTCCATAATGAGAATTTTTCTGCCTATGTTTCCATGCCTACTTAAATTTAACAACCTATACTGTAATTCCTCTGAAATTATAAAGATGAACTGATTTTGAGCTCACCACAGAGATTCCTCACAAATGGCTTTTCAGCACTCTGTGCATAAAAAGAACTTGATTTTGAACAGCCCAGTGGGGTTATTTGCACTTATTTAAACTGAACTATGCTACTGAATCAGAATATTAGAATAATGTAGAAAGCCAAAAAATGTACAAAGCTGTGGAGGATCAAGCGTAATTTCTGGTATTTCATTGAGCTTTGTAATCAAGAAAGATAGTTTTTATTCCACCGTTTCTATAGAAATATCAGTCAGAGTTTTTCCTGCAGAGTATTGACTAAAATACACTTACCCAGTGAAACAAAATTTAGAAACTACATATGATCAGATCGACTTTTACCACTTGATTCCTAAGGCTAAAATAGTAGACTAGAAAGTAGTATAAGTAGTGAACAACTGTATCTTCTGAATAATTCTGATTTACCAGAACCAGAACCAGGGACTTTTCCAAAGTCCTTTACGTAATTTTGCTTTAAATTCCATACACCTCCAACATACTTCGAGCAAACAACATGAGGAAATAATATATGACTCCTTTAATGTAAAAACTCATTAATTGTGTTAAAGAAAAATGGTTAAATGTATTTTACAAATGGTGTTTTAAATATGGAAATGTTGATACTAAGTAGTCGTAAAAAGAAAATCTAATGATACGAAATGTTGTTGCTTATATTTTCCTCACGTGAATAGATGCGGGAAACATTCATCAAGTCTTTTAAAAAGCGAAAAGGACAACAGTGAAACCATAAGAGCCATTATCCATCTGTGGAATTTTAAACTTTTATTTTGTGGCAAATTTATTTAGAAATTAGTGCCAGTGAATTTAGTGTTATTCAGTGTCCATTGGTCTGATTTTCTCATCAACTTTTTGATTAATGAAGTGAATCTGTATTATGTAATTAATTTTGATAACTCTAAGCTTTGTCAATCAAGACAAAGCAGTGTTAATTTTATTATTGAGTATTTTTCCCTTACTTTATATAGCTCTCTTTCAGTTATAATTGTGTTTACCTTTCCTGGTAATTTCACAAACCAAAATAACCTGCACAAAATCAGTGATTTAGTTAATTATTGAATGTACTGAATTAAAGCCACATTCCAAGCTTGCTACATTCACTGAATGTAGTCATTAAAGGTATCATGTACAGCCTCTTGACAGTGCAACCCATGAGATTCTGTTGAAATTATGGTAATGCAGAATTTTCTGTCTTCAACACAGAAAATCAATGAAAACTCCAGGTTTTATTGTCCTTTCATTATTAAAAAATAATTTAAATAACCAAAAAGAATATCTGCATTTTACTGAAATCATACCACTTCAGTCCAACTCTGTCTAATGATATCCTTCAGTTACACTAATTCAAAATAAAAGGACAGAGATAGTTCTGATGGTCAGGGCAGAATAAAAGGATATCCTTTTCCTTCCTTGTCTTTCTGACTCTCTCATCCTCTGATCCTTGTTAAATTGCTTTATATTTCTAGTACGGAATTTGAATGTCAGAACTGGAAAGGAGAACTATTAATGCACTCAATTTTCTTTGCTGGAGTTTGAGGGGGAGAAATACAATGCATGTTGTCTACATATGACTTTATGGCTGTGCAAATCCAATACAAATATCCCAGTGCTTATCAATGTGCTGTTCAGAAAGCATATATTAAGTGTTTTTAGAGAAGGAAATGGATATGGAATCATGTCTGGTTATTGACTTTCTTTCTAATTGCTTGCTAGCAAATTGTACAGAATGATTTTTTCTTCTAATTTAGTCTCTATTGTAATGACTCTAACTGTGTTTTCCATTATTGTGGCATTTTTAGATAAGGAATTATCCCTTTATAAAAAGAAGAAAAAATAAAAATATAAGCAGAAAAATTATCTTTGATGCAAAGAATTTACAAGCTAAATCAAAGGGGTGAAAAATGTAAATAATGTTTGGAAATACTGAGAAAACAGTCACTAGTTAACTGTTTAAAGTGTTTGGGTGCTGGTAGGTGGATACATGATTTATACAAATATCTTGTATACTTCTTGCTCAAGTTTCATAACAGGTGATAGAAGAGAGAATCTATGGATGTCAGTGGTTGTCTCCAGCTAGTTACAGGTATTTCCCTGCTAATACTATTGTGAAATTAAGAAACACTTGCTGTCATTGTCCAGGTAATTTAGCTAATTCACTTTGGACAAAATGTGTAAATGTGTCTTTGCTGGATTATTCATTATGGTGAGACATTCCAGGCATTACTCTTCCCACAATGCAGTCAGCCAGTGAGCAGTCACTGTGGACTCTGGCACATCGATAGTTTCTGCTTTTATTAGTTTTCATAAAATTAGCTGGTCGATTCTGAGCATAATAATCTGAAATCTGTGGGATTCTGAAGGATATCTTGATCCTAGAATTATTTTCTTAATTCCTTTCTTTTCAAATTTTCTCTCTGTTTCAAATATGGTCTGTAATGTACAATCAAAAATCCATCAAATCTTATTTTTTAAAGAGAATGAAGTGAGTCAGCTCTTAAGAAAGCAGTCTTTTTTTATTTTGCTACTCTTCTCTGTATGTAATATTCCTTATCACTTCATAGCATTTTACTAGACAAAACCAAGACCAGGCTTTTGCTCCCATGCTAAGATAGTCCTGAGGCTGAAGTGCAGATGCAAAACCCAATGATGTCTTTGAGTGTTTTCCTAAGACACATGTTATGTATTTTCTGAAGATGTAAAGATTTTGGTCATATTCCTATTTTGAGAACGTTATTCCAGTCTGATTTTAAGTGCAATGAAGATTCAAGATTTTGATTGCTCTTGAAAAGATGTACAGTCCAGAGCATTTCCTCCAGGGTCTTTCCAAGAATTCTGTTCACAAGGAATAATTTATGACTCTGGAGATAGTCTTCTATTTTGTCTGCCTGAACAAGTAGAGATAAGAAGTCAGCATTACCAAGCATTTGCTTTTTAGTGTTGCTTTCTCTTCCCCAAACTACAGACTCATAGAATCATTAAGGTTGGAAAAGACCATAAGAGTCCAATCATTGACCCAGCACTGCCAGGTCCATGCCTAAACCATGTCTCTGAGTGCCACATCTACATGTTTGTTGAACACTTCCAGGGATGGTGATTCCACCACTTCCTGAGCCTGTTCCAATTCTTGACCTCCCTGTCAGTAAAGAAATTTTTCTTAATATCCAATTTAAATCTCCCCTGGCACAACCTGAGGTTGCTTCCTCTTGACCTATCACTTCTTACCTGGGAAAAAAGGCCAAACTCCCCCTGGCTACAACCACCTTTCAGATAGCTTTAGAGAGTGATAAGTTTCCCTCTGAGCCTCCTTTTCTCCAGACTAAACAACTCAATCTTCCTCAGCCTCTCCACGTAAGACTTGTTCTCCAAAGCCTTCACCAGCATCATTGTCCTTCTCTGGACATGCTCTAGCACCAAAATGTCCTTCTTGTAGTGAGGAGCCCAAAACTGAGCACAGGATTCGATGTGTGGCCTCACCACTGCCAAGCAGAGGGAAATGATCACTGCCCTGGTCCTGCTGGCCACACTGTATCTAATATAGGCCAGGATGTCATTCATTATGGGGCCACCTGGGAACACTGCTGATTCAGTCTGATGTCCTTTGCCACTGAGCAGCTTTCCAGCCGTTCTGCTCCAAGCCTGTAGCATTTTACATCTTAAACTCTTGCAACCATGTTGTATTATGGCCAAAAAGGATGCTGTTTATGAGTCATTTTAAATGAGTGACAGTTGTAATGTCCAAAATGATGGAACCACACACAGTGCAGAATGGCTGAAGGTGGAGGGATCCTGGAGACTGCCCAGCCCAAACGTGGCATCCACTACAGCTGCCTGCAGCAGGTTGGTCACCACTGTTGTATTCAATTGGGCTTATGGATCTCTTGAGGAAAACCAGCTCTGCACACATAATCTCAAGTCAAAACTAAAATATTCATGGAGGAATAACTTGGCACCTCGTGTTTCTCATATACTTGAGCTACCCTCTGGGGAAATATTTTGTCTCTTTTAATTAAACCATTGCTTAAATTAATTTAAAAATTGGCTTGAAACAATTTCCTTGTACAAGTCTTCTTTCTCATAGGGAAGTCTATTTTTCCTGTGAGAGACAGATGACAGGAAAAGCTGCGTGTTCTCTAGAGAAAAAAGGTGAATCCATACATTTTATTAAATGCACTCAGTTATTCTCACTCATATGCAAGTATTAATTTTGTCTGTGCTGAAGATTGCTCTGATTACTGTGAGAATCTGGTCTTTTTATTCTGGGAACGAATTATTAGTGAAGATAATTGGTTTTTACCACGTGGTTGGCTGGCTATGTGAATGGATGGATTGAACTTCAAAGCCAGGTTATATTCTCTGTTCTGCTTAGTATGAAAGCAATTTCAGTCAGAAAAGATAAGCAATGAAGTCATTTAGTGCCTTGTCACTCCCGTGTCTGTTCCAGATGCAGTAATAATCTCTTACTTGCTGAGGAAAACCTAAGAGCTGTATTTGAGAAAAATGGTCTTTTTGTTTTATAGGCAACTGATACCTGGCAATATGTGAATGCCTTGAAAAACATTAAATTGCCTCATATACAAGAAAAAATATTAAAAGAAGAATAAAGTGCAGGAAATAGTTGCAATTCTGAAACTAATGAATATGCAAAGTGTTTAAAAGATCATATTGTTCAGAGATGAGAACCTTGTTCTTTCGTTTTCAAGTTTTTACTCTCTTGACAGCTGCAGGAGTCAAGGCTGACAACACAGAGATGGTGTTTTTCTTCAAAATGCGTCTTACGTGGTTCCACCCGGAGCATCCTCCTCTCAGTAACATCTGCTGCACTCCCAAATGGATCCCCATGTGAAGTGTGTGCATCCACCTAGGACACTATGAGGCACTGGTGACTACCAGCATTCCTGCAGGCTCAAACACTGAAAATTACTTCACAAGATGGGTATATTACTATTTCTGTAGTTGCTATGTCATATTTCTAAATACAAAAAAAAAACCCAACAAAACAAACCAAAAAAACAACAATCAACCAAACAAACAAAAACCCAATTAAACAAAAAATCCCCAAACCCAGAAGACCAGAAAGAGACAGAAAATGAGAAAAAGATCTTGTAGAATTTTTTTTTTAGCAAAATCTTACTTAATTTGTATAAAGAAGCAGATTATGTACTGAAATCTGAAAAGTTGGGTTTTGAGAGCAAAAGAGTTTGTAGAAACAATGATAAGAAAGGTAAATCTTTCTTTTTTCCCTGAGTGGAAGCTCAGAGAAATAAGCAAAGATGGAGAATTCCAGCAGATACTAATTACTACCTCAGGAAAATAAAGTGAGAACCCTTAGCTCCCTGAAGAGCCCTGAAGTCCCTCTTTGCTTCCAGAAGAAAAGTGTGTCATGCTCAGCTGAGACCTGTCCATTTCACATCTGTGCAAATATTGAGTCAGTAGAAAATGTCATTTTTTCCTCTTTTAGGGTCAGAAAAGCCATGGTGGAATTAATCTCCCCTAGTTTTAAGGAACTAATGGATATCTAGGCTAAGCTGTTTTTAAAGGCTTTTTTTATTCTCAGTGATGTATAGGGAAGGGATGCTTTGCCCCAGTACAGAAGTGTCATTACCAATCGAGAGTAACTACAGAATAAATCTGATTTTCAATGATTTGCCATCTTATTACTTTGATTGTTTTGCTGTCTTTTATGTAGGTTTTTTTAATTTTTCTTTGCTGCTTTGCGTATTCTAAAAGGTACAAATGGTAGGATTAGGAAAAACACATACCAATTCACAAAGTCTACTAAATTAAAAAAAGCTATTCATTTAATCAAGCAGTCTCAACGATGTTCATTGTGTAGGACTCTCATTCAAATCAATGAAAATATATGTTCATAAACCTGGAAGAAATCTATGAGGTCTAATTATAGGCAGCTTAATTGCTTCTAGTAACAGCACTCTGAAAAAAAATTCACAGCTTTTCCTACGACTGCAGGAATTGATTCAAAATTTTCATTACAATTTGTTAAAACAGAAAGGAAAGCTTTTAGTATTTCTTGTATTAAGAGTCATTTATAATTAGTTACATGTTATGTTTCATGGAAATAAAGTTTTCATAGCATTTTTCAGATACATTCCGCTCTCTAAAAATAAAATATAGCTTTCTCTAGGCGCGTTATAACACAAAATATGTTAGCAATGTCCTATTTATCACCACATTCTTACGTACTATGCATTTTGTATATATAATGAATTTTTAGAGATTTATAGAACCATTCGCTTGTGAAGAGTGCATAGTTTTCAAAGCTATATTTTTCAGGACTACATGAAATTTACCTGTTGCTTGTATGGATACAACTAATGATAATAATTTCAATAATAATGATAATGCTAATAATAATAATAATAATAATAATAATAATCTCTGAGAAGGAAAACTTACTGAAAGCTTGTCAGTTTTAACTAGATAAATTATACAGGTTAATAATCATGTTAGATAATAATCTGATAGAAGTCTTGTTCGTCTTGTATATTGAGGCCATCAAATCACTAGGGTAATACACAATTTTCTCAAATATTAATTGCTGTAGCTAAAATGGACACAGAATTTTGACCATGTAAAGGTTTTCTGTTAGTCAACAAAAAATATTTTATTTTTTAAGTACAAATACAAGATATCTCATGAAAGGTTAATACTGATTTTTATGAGAAAAACACCGTTATGGATTAATTAAAGGATGAAGCCCTCACTCCTCTTTCCCCCTCTGCCCTCTTCCCTGTAAAGGAAAAAATGTGTTTTGTCAGCAAGAAACAAATAGGCCAAAAGGGAGAGACTAACACAAGTGAAACAAATATTTATGCAGGGTTTTGTTTTCTGCATTGCTGAAGGGTACGAGTAATATTTAAGTTTGAAAATTTTACTTGATTCCTTTATTCTTTTCTATTTAATTCTATATGCCATGCTAACTAGAATTTAAAATCTATTTATTTTTAAGAACCAAGATATATCTGTGAGAGTCCTTAATACATGTTTACGATGTTAGTTATCTAAATATTTACAGGAACATTCCTAAGATAATTTTTGACTTTATAAGTGGTTTTGAGTCCACTAATTCTGTTTCAACAAGTTTTGGAAGATTAAGATGTTGTTAAGTAAATCAAATCAATTTAATGAAAAAGTTATTTTTATGAGATGCTCTGTTAATAAGGCAGGTGATAGATGTAATCTGCTTCAGTTACACTTGTGAGACTATAGGCAAAATTCATACAACTGTATGAAGACACTCATGGTCTAGAGATCCACATTCAGTTTAATGCCCTTTCTTTGAGTCAATAGAGAAAAAAAATCTTGGAAGCAACTCACATCATTTTAAGAAAGTTATTCAGAGCTGACCAAAGGAGTTGTGCGTTTAAAATAACTGCTCTCTGCCAACGATAAAGACAATATAAAGTGAATAAATATCTGCATTGAAGATGTTAAAATGGGAACAAGATGAATTGTACCATACTTTAAATGATATTCTCATAAGGGAAGGAGAGCAACACAGTCCAAGCTGAAGAACTGTTAAGGGGTGGTAACTGGGTAGAGAAAAAGGAGTACTGAAGTTATTGAATTGTTCTGTAAGCATAATTATTAATAATTTTCTGTTAAATTTGATTTATTGACATTCTGTATATATTTATCATCAAGAGACTTTTTCATCAAGGCATTTTCCCTACTAACTGACTATATGATGAGCTAGTGGATGTTCATTACATTTGCAAAAGACAAATGTTATGTTGGGAGAAAGGCACTACCAGGACACTGACAGAATCCAAAGTCACCTTAGCAAATTCAAAAGTGTTCTGAAAAAAACACAAGATATTCAAAAAGGACAAATGTGAAGTTCTGCACTTAGGTAACAAAGCATACACAACATGAACTGGAGAACAAGTTGGGCAGCTCCTCTTCGTAATTAGAGCTGTTGGTGACGGGAATTAGAAGCTCAAGATGAATCTAAAAAGGTGTTACTCTTTCAAAACAAGCACAATTCTGTAACTCTTCAAAAAAACTCCTGTTTTATTTAGGGAAATAACCTCTCCACTTCATTGGGATGGGTTTATCTAGGGTAGCGTGCAGTCTGGATTAGTTCTGGAAAGCCTTTCCAGGAAGAGCGTAGACCGACTGAAGACAGTGTGGGAGACAAAAAGATCACAATCTAGAAAATATGGTCTGTGAAGCCAGACTGAATGGACTCCACATTTAGGCACTTATTTATGGAACTTCACCTATCTCCCTTGACTTCTTAGGACACCTGCTAAAGGCATAAAGATTGGTTTTGTATGTTCCAGAGACATTTCCTCTTTTAGTGACAAACTTCCCTCCTATGGAAGTTTCCTATTGAAACAACTTTTACTTGTGCTTTTTCTGCAATTTGCAATTTCTGCAATTGGGCAAAATATCTAGCAAATAACATAAATGGAGGGTCCAGGCCTTGACAAATTCTGTGTGATGGATAAACTATGCTGGTGTTAACTTACTCTTATCCACAAAATTTTGAGCTTACTCTTAAACCAAAGAATTTTCTCCAGACCTGATTAATTTCCCTTTGGAGGTGAACAGAATGGTCTCCTTATGGCCACCATGTTTCTGTGATTTGAAGACTAAAAAATAAAAACCAACATGAGCTATAGCTGGAAGTCTTTGAAAATTGACAGAAAAATGATGAGGTGATAAAGCACGTCAGCATGTACCAATATTCACTCCATGGGTCCAGCTACCACCTCTTTTTGCTTTTATGATGAAAAATATTTCAGTTTGCAAAATATCACATGGTCGTAATCAGATGCCCTAAGTCGGGTTCCCTGCTGTTGATCAACAGCTGGGAGCTAACAGAAGCACAGAACGAGCAGTAACAGTTGTTCCGTTTTTACTCTACCCTATAAAATTGAAGTACTTCACAGAATTTAGAAAACAGAGGTAGTCAATATGATTCTAATTTTGAAAACGTACCATAGAATATGGGATACCTTTTGGTGAAAATTATTGTAAAAACACTTTTTTGTTGTTTGTTTGGAGGTTTTACTTTGGGTTTGGTTTGGTTTGGTTTGGTTTGGTTTTGGTTTGGTTTGGTTTGGTTTGGTTTGGTTCAGTTCGGTTCGGTTCAGTTCGGTTTGGTTGGTTTGGTTTGACTGGCTCTAGACTGCAGGGGATAGATAATGACATGGTTATTCATGTTTAAACAAGGGCTTTTTTTCCTTAAATTATTTCATTTTTTCGTGAGTTGCAAGATTTTTTCCTTAAGAGTAATTTAAGGAATTTTCAAAAAGCCAAAGGGAATAATTGGATTACATAATTTAGGAAGTATTTTGTTAGAAATCAGAAGGAAATGTTACATTATGGTGTTATAATTGTATTTACAGCTATCGAAATTATAAAGTATTTAACGGGAAAACTGTTAAGATAAGGGCAATTAATTTGTTCCAGATGGAAATGGATAAAGGGAATTTTGATTGGTTTGTGATGGACAGCTTGTCTTCCGATAAATTAAACCATGTATTTTCCTCCCAATTCTCTAGGTAGTATGAAGAAAGTAAAGGCCAGCACATTAACATTCTGGTCTCTGCAACTTCGGAAATGTAGCCCGATGAGGATATGGTAAAAGTCTCTTTTTATGTCTGCTTCATTTTGTTGGAGAATCTTTAATGCCTTTAAAGACTATTCCTCAGCCTGAAAAGTCCTTTTCATCTATTCTCTTGGCTTTATAATTACTATCTCTCCCATTCCTATATGACAGGGCTTCAAACAGTAATACTGCTGTTTCTGGAGTGAACACGAAATTCTGAGGTCTGGTGGCAGCTTTCATTAAGTTCAGCTGTGTGTCGCTGGTGTTAATGTGTGTCTTTCGGCAGTTAATCATCTTGAGTGGAAAAGTTATAGTTTCTTCTCTGATAAATAGAGGATGTGAAGAAGAAAGCTACAGCATCTCATCATGGGAAGCATTTCTAGACTAGAAGGCACAGCTCTTTCCCCAGAAAATCGCCTTTAGCTACCCAGCTGTATCTGGTTGGTGCAAGAAAAGGAATTTCTAGGCATATGCCTTTCTCACGGCCCAATAACTGCACAAACTAGCACAGTCATACAAGTGACCCTTAGGTCAGGAACAAATCGCTGAAGTCTTTCCTGTTAAGGAATGAAATGGAGTGAGACACTGGCAGGATGCATCCCTAGACAGCAGGGATGTTTCCTTCTGTTTTCACCCACTTCACCTATTGCATACTGAATATCTTTTGTCCTTTCACTCCTTTCTAATTCAACAAATCTAGATCCTTGCTCAGTTTTGTATTTCCAGGGAAAAGAAAAGATTTCACACCAACAAATTGCTACAATTTTTAAGCAACTTGCTTTCCACAGCATAGCAGTTACTTGTGAAGACAAATGGCATCACTCTGAATGTCCTCCCCTTCTTCCCCCAGCTTTATATGCTGATGCCATATGGTGTGGGATATCCCTTTGGTCACTTGAGGTCAGCTGTCCTGGCTGTGTCCTCTCCCAGTTTCTCATACCTGTTTGCTGGTTGGGGTGGGGTGAGAAGCAAAAAAGGCCTTCACATTGTAAGTGCTGCTCAGCAATAATGAAAATATCCTTGTGTTATCAACACTGTTTTCAGCACAAAAATCCAAAACACAGCCTCATACCAGCTACTATGAAGAAAGTTAACTCTATCCTAGCCAAAACCAGCATAGACTAGTGAAAGAATAATTATATTTTCACTTGCCTTTAGACACGTTTAAAAATTTTCTCCTAAAACAAAAGACAGTGAAACTATTTTATGAAAGTAAAGGAAGCCGAATTAACGTAATCACTAAACATTTCTAGCTACCATTTTCATGAATTTAGGCACACGATACCTGTTATTTCAATGTGGCACATCGCCCATAGAGTTGACTTTCTAGGGGAGAAAAAAAAAGCTCTAATATTCTAGTCTTTAAAAACCAAGATATTGAATGCTTAACATCCATTGGTTTTAAAGCAATCTGCGGGTGTTCAAAATTTCATTGAAAGGGAGTTAGTCACTACAGGATCTGTCTCTTATAGAAGCAGCAAAGGAGAAAAGTGGCAGTTAAGGGACAAGAGGAATGTTCAATTTGAACATTTCATCAAGAAATACATACATAATTGTACTGCATAAAATTCAGAGTGGATGCAGAATAACACTAATTTTCATGTCAGATACAGCAGAAATCTCAGTGTGATTAATAAAAGAGAGTGATAGAAAAGGAGAATAAAATTGCTTGGCAGTTTCATATGGAGGAAAGAGATTATTTTTCATATATTATATTTTTAAAAATCTTAATTTTAAACACCATAAAAAGGAAATGGAGAAAGACTGATAATATAAGTAGTTGCCTCAATGAAAATAAGGTTTTTAAGATAAAAGGACCCAGTTTGAGTCATCTGAATTCTGAGCCTTTGAAAACTACACTTTGCAGCAATTTTCACACCAATAATTTTAACAATTACACATTAGCATTTTGAAAGAATGGAAAATATAAGTGAGACACATGCAATGTGGTGATTGAGATGTGTGAAGGTGAGAAGAAGCAGGGTTCATTCTAGGATTAACCTCAGCAGGCAGTAAACAGCAGAAGACCTCTGCCTCACGCTCTGCTTCTGGTGGTTCTTGTACACCAGGTAATATCTGTGTGCTCGCAGCTGTGGTGCCCCTGGACACACTCTGCAGCAAACACAGCAGGGCTCATTCTTCCTCTGAGAGCTTTACAGGGTGAGACACGTCTGCAAGTCCTCTTCAGGCAATGCATTGCCTTACAGGCCACTCTTTTTCCTACGGATGGAGCTGTCTCACCACCTTGTAGATGTTTTTGGGACTATGGACTGGCACACCTACCCAAAGGCAGTCCTTCAGTCTCCAACAATACCCTTGTCTGCACTACAGTATTTTAGAATATTGTAATATTTTCCCCAAGAATGATAAAGATCACAATACAGGTTCGTTTCTCCTAAATTTGCCAGTCTCACTTCCTTTTTGAGTATTGTGATCCTTAGAGAAATCCAGCGGTCTTGGCATTCCTCCCAGGCTGGAGAGCACTTGGAAAGGTCATCCCCTTGATGAAAAGGCAAGTTTTTATATTAAATGTAGTATTTTTTGAGTTTCTCCTGATAGAAGTGAATAACTTTTGGGAAAAAAATAGCAAAAAAAAAAAGAGGTCCTTTGATTATTGGAAGGAATCAGTTTTTAAAAGTATAAAGATATCATTTACAAAATAAGGAGTTATGTTTAAAATATGAAGGAAATCAGATGATAATTTTAATGATCCTTTGTGAAAATAAGATTTGTGAATGTATTTCTTTTTCCTTGAGGATAAAGCACATTGACTGATTCTAAATATTGTTATAGTGTCATTCTTTTGCTGTACCTCTTTTGTTTCTACACATCTATTTTCTAGATTGTCGACTTATTTGTGGCATTCTCCTAGACCATCGTGGTTCTTCCTGGCATCCATATTAACTTGGTTTTCTGGGAGCTTTGTTTATTTGCTTTTGATGTCAGTGCTTAGAAATGGGATGAGTCAACTATAATATATTTAAACATTGCAAGGAAAACATAAGACTGATATTTTGATACTTCATGAGCCACCCAAGATATGTTTTCAAATCATGTCCTTTTTGTTATACTATGTGTACCCTTCTGTGTGAATTCTCAGTTCTGTAGACTACACACACATAAATAAGGCACCTTCAAAGGTTTCCCTCTTAGCTTTTTTTCCTCCATTAAATCAATTATTTGTCCCAAATCTTCTGTTCTTTGTTATTTTCTGCCTGAACTCTCTTATGAATAATTATGATGTTAACTCAAAAAAGAGGTTTGTTTTCTGAACTATTTCAAGCCAGTTTTCATTTGTTTGTGTCTTCAACCATTACAGACTGTTCATTTTAGCTTTCTGTACATTTTTTTCTGAAGGGTAGTTTAGAACATGTTCCCTCTTGGGTTCCACAGTGGATTACACTGGATTTGGAGCTGCCTCCTCCTGGAAAGATTTATCCCAGAAAAGAACGGCCATTAATTCCAACCATACATTGTCAAGAACTCAAGCAACAAAAGTCAGACAGAATTTCCAGCAGCCTCCTCCAAGAGTCTCAGCCTTTGTTACCCTTCAGTCTTATGTTACTCTATCAGTCTTGCTGCCATAAAAATTGTCAGTCCACAGAACAACCTTTCCTTTTATCGCTGTTGATTTTAAAGAAGTTTTCAATTCTCCTCTAAATCTCTTATTTACCTAAGTGGGTAAATAGGTGGTCAAAGTATTACTAAGTCTAGCACATCCTAAATTTTCTTTGGGTGATTTTTTGACCACTCTAAGGTATTCGGCAAGCTTCTGCCAAACAGATTGAGACATCTCCTGTTGAGTGTTCACCTGTTTTCAAGACAAATCAGAGAGAATTGTTTTCTAAAAGACAAATATGCCAGATTTTGTAATTTTCTCCAAATATCTCGAGATACAAAGGCTTTTGTGTGTCTGACAGAGTTCTTCTAGACGTTAATCATCGTTCTAATGAGACTGTCCAACACTTCCCAGCCCACAGACAGCTGTGGCAAATGGCACAGCTAGTGCCTAGGCAAATCCCTCCAAACCATTTTAATGCAACAGAAGTAATTAACTCTATTAGCATGGCTGGATCTGTCTACACTTAGAACTAATCAACCTAATTGTCATGCTAAAAGAATTAAACCCTTTTGATGAAAAAAATGCATCTGGATTGGTAATTTGGGGAAAAACAAAACCTGTTGAGTAAAAAATACATTGGGACAGAGTTAAAATATGCTTGTAATAAACTCCAAAAAATGTAAAGCAAATAAAAATTTTCTGAGTTGTTTTAAATCCTAAAGCAAATAATAAAAGATATTAAAATTATCCTACTAATGCCATTTAAACTACAAGAAAATATGTTTATTTAGAATTTATGAGTTCACAGGTCTTCATTTAAAACAATTCAGAAAGTGTTCAGTATCAAATGAGCAAAGATTCAAATTCCATCTAAAGGCAGTGCCCAGTGAATAGTCCCTGCAACTGAAACAATATCTGAGTACTCAGTTCTGAGGTATGTAGCATCGCCTCACAGCCATCATTAGATTTTGATGCAGCCGTATGCAGTGATGAAAGCTGAGCAGGCTCAGAAGATGGGAAAGTGGACTTTTAAGTGAGGAACCTCCTCCTGGGACTGTCCAGTAGATCACTAAGACATTTAGCACTGTGTTTTCTGCTATCAGACAGGTCGAACTTTTACCCCAGCACATTCACATAGATCTTGTGAGGAAGTATTTTTAGCCTGTCTTACAATCTACACAACTACTGCTGCATAAAAAGGGATGGACAGCAGACTCAAGCACTGTCTGCTGGTTGTTCAAACTCTCTACACAGTTTGGGACCAACTACCACTGTCTTGGTGCAGAGGCCTGAGTCAGAGTGAATACCCTACATAGGTATCCACTACCAAGACATAACCCAAACAGGCTCTTTCCACACTCTTCCAGCTTTAGAATTTATACCCATTAATACCCTAATTCATCTACATGCCAAGCATCAATGAAACTCATGCTGCCAGGTTCATGTTAGAAACCATGACAAGCTATTCACATTATCTCAGAAACTCTGAATTGACAAAACTGCCCTAAAAAGTGATGGTATATTGGGCCTAGGTGAGTGATACATAGAACCCATGGGAGGCTCAGTGTTGGTCAGTTTGTGCCACGTGGCTTCAACGCCAAAGAGTGATCTCTGGCTCTATTTCATTTAGTAAAATAGATGCAGCCATACTTATTTTGCTTCTTTTTCAAAAGTTTGTACATCTGATGCCTTCTTCTGTTCAGAACCTCTCTTAAAAACCTCACTTTTTTACTCATCTTGCATAGAAGAGAGAATGTAAGGTAAAGATACATACCTGATAATCTTGCTGCTCTGAAATAAGACATTACAAATTCTGGTCAAATATTGTACATGACAGCTTTGTGTTTACATACTTCTTAAACTTTATATTCAGAATTCCACTGTCAGGTTTCTGGCAGTCCTGCTCCACCACTTCACCTGCCACACATCATCTGAAAGCTGAGAGACTTTTCAGGAGGATTTCAGGAAAACGGATATCAGGGAACTAACAAATTGATAGCCATGGATAAGGACCACTACAGATTCCAGAAATCCAGGAATACAGTGGTCACATAGAAGAAGAAAGAGAAAGTATTTTTTGTAATTGAACACTGAAAGGCATTAAAAATTTTGAAATGTTTTCTTTTTTATTATAAACCATCAGAAAAGCAATTAAAATATTTTCGATGTAACATTCTTTCCCCCTAAATTTTGAATCATTCTCCTTCATGTGCAAAATCAAAATTGTTGAAAAAGAAAGTGAAGGTGAGAGAAAAGATAAAAGAGATAAATGAAGAAAATCAGGCAAATACCCTAAGAATAATATTTAAGAATTTCTGCAGAAATTTCATGCTCTTTCAAGCCTCACAGTTTAGATATGTCCTTTTACTTCCTTATTCTGACCAATTCACAACATTGATTCAGACCATAGACTGAAAAAAAAAGGTCTACTTGGTAATAGAGCAAAGATTTCAGAAATCCCATCTCTAAATCCAACTCAAGCACATATATCAGACAAGAGTAAAAAGAATTTATTTTGTTATTGCCTCAATAACTAACTGATTATACCTCTCTCATCTTATTGAAAAGCTCTTCATGTCGGAGACACCATCAGTAATACATCAACATATTGAGACTCCACTGACTATGAGGCAAAAAGGTAAAATGAGGCTGCTAGAAAAAACAAAGCTGAAGGAACAGCCGTGGTGTGTTATTAACTCCAGTCTTCATCTCTTTGGGCTACGATATGCTTAATTACCCTGATGTCAGGAAGCATTATTTTTCTCCTTTCCCCTTGCATTTCAAATCATCTGTGTCTGGTACACTGCATTATTTCCTTTAGTTAAAATTATAGTTTTTAAAAACCTTGTTTGCATACCTTTCTGTCTGCTGACTTTAATAGTTTGAGATTTTGTAAATTGGAGAGAAAGAGAAAAAGCATATAGGTAATATATATGAATATATATGTCTAATGGAAGAGAAATCATTATGATCACTTAAACAGGATTTAGTAAGATGTGATTTAGACGGAGCAAATGATACAAGAATGCACTACATTCATTTTGAAGTAGCAGTCATCCAAAGTCACTATGCCATAATAGGCAAGTCACATAGAATAAATTAACAAACATCAAATACAGCTCTCCTCACATCAAAACCATTGGCTGAATTAACATCAGGCTACTGCAGGAAGGACAAGAATCATCCAGCTGGCTCTTGAATTATACAAAGACACATTATCACCTCATTATGGCTGTGAAGTAATAACTGAGAAGAGCTAATTTTGAGTGACAATACATAAATATTCAAATTTCATTTGTATGTCCCTAAAATAGTGATGAGTAAGAAGTAGGAGAGATTGGACTCTATTAAGAAAAATGTTAAGAAGAAAATTTACATTTACCTCTTGAAATTATCTTGAAGTACATATCACATGTTGTGTAAAAACTCAAATATTTTCACCTTCATAGGGTAATGTTTAGCTAAAATTCTGTTAAGAGAGAGTAGAGAGAAACTACTCATGAACATCTGCTCAAGCAAAACAAGCTTTGTTCTAATATTCTTTAGGACTAAATTTATTCACACAATATGAATCATGATTTTTGATCAGAAGACTCTCTCTTGTAAGAGAAAATGTCAGAAGTGTTTGTTCAAGCCTCAGTTTGCATTGGTATTTGTGTTTCTAGTCTTTATCTTTTCCAAATGTAATGAAACAGGGAGCAGAAATAACACAACGTAAATTAAGTACCACACAGCATAAATAACGAATTACTATGTACACATTTACAAAGTGATCTGTGTGAGAGGTACTACATGAACAAATGCCAGGCTAAGCTCTACAGGCACAAACCATACCTTGAATCAAGATGATAAACAAATGTATCATCAAAGCTTAATCACTAATTATTCATGACTGCAAAACGTGATTTTGTTTGTCAAGCTAACTGCTGTGAGTCATTTGCTTGCTTTGAGTGGAAGAACTCAGAGAAGGAGTAGAAGAACTTGGAATGATCAAGGCATTGATGCTTAACTTAAGCTAGTATCTTCTGAACTCAGTGGAATTATGTCATCAAAGAATATGGGGAGTTGGTCCATGTGACACTTTCTTACAATTTTACCATAATTTCTGCATTTGTGCCTTCATTTTGTGTAAATTGATTGAATCTTTAGGACTGTGTTGCAGCACAAGGCTATATGTTGTTTTTCTCATAGAAATGCAAACTTATAAAGAAAAAAAAATAAAATCCATACAAAGGCTGCAGATCAAGCTGTAACCCAAAATGCAGAAATCTATAAAGTGGTCTGGGTGCCTGTTCATTTGAAGAGAACAAAAAAACCTGGTGGTTCACTCTTCTGGCATTGAGTCAGAGATGTACCTGAGCTCTGAATGCTCTGATGTTCACCCAGGGCGTATTGCAACAGGGTTCATTTCAAAGGTAGAGAATAAATCAAGCACAGACAAGGATCACCATCTGTGAGGTCTGTCTGACAAAATCTTCATATCCACTGGTAGAGCTCTGCAGACTATGGTGGTGTACCAGAACTGGGCTGGTACAAGTGTATCATGACTTTTTCATACAGCAGAGTGTGTAGCACAGGGCAGCAGGGATGCAGCAATGCCAAGTGTTCTTCCCTGGCTTAGGGACACAGCAGAGTGGGGTAAGTGCTGTCACAATTAGCTGCACAGCCATCAGAAGATGACTTCTGATGTCAGAAGGTGTTGCCTTCCTATTTCTAATGGCATAAACACCAGGAGGGCATGACATGGAGAACTGCAGCCCCTTCAAGGACTAGATCAAAATACACCCCCAATGTCCCAGCATGCTCTAAGTTTGGAAGGCAGTGATATTTCCCGTCAGCCCAAAGTTTTTATACAGCTCTTATTGATCACCCAGTGCTTAGACCAGTTTCTGTGGGAAACTCATTTTGTTTTGACTTGCTCTCTCTCTGATGCCTCTTTGGACGTGAACAGTGGGTTTAGCACAAATCCTACTTACAGTAAATGATGGAGATCAGAAATAAAGTTACTGCATCTTTCAGTTTCTCTGGTACTCTGGGAACAGCCCAGCTGTTCATTCTCTAGCTTTTTTTTTCAGTCACATAAGAGAAATAGGGCAGTTTAAGCGAGTGCTGAGGTGTTTTTACCCACACTCCTCGAGGGAGTTGAAGAAGAGAGGCACTGAAACACACACAACAGTCTATCTCTCACTCTGTTGAAATACTGCAGGCTGTGTAAGTCTGTCTGAAGTGGCACGTCATTCCGCTTAACTCATCAGATGACACTGTCAGTCTTTGGTAGAAACAAAGGCAGTTAAAACACAGTATGTGTTAAGAGCAAACAGGCCAACTTCACAATTAACATGAAGCCTAGTTGAGTCTGTCACTGGTAAAATGTACATATAGGGCTTAAAAATGGAAAGAGGTTTGATTCGAACTTCTGAACTGAAAATTAAAATTCGAGTAAATTTTTCATGTCAAGATTTTTTCCTTCACCAGAGTGTGATAAAAATATCTATTGAAACATAACACACAACAGCTCGTCTGTTCATTGATTAAACCTTACTCATGAAGGGCAGATAATTGTACTGATTTGTTTTGGGACAGCCACAGACATAAAATATTCTACTGAAGAAGATCTTAACATCTCTTTTTATAAGTTTTGCCCCACAGTTTCAGCAGTCAGTGAAGTGTAGAATTTTCTAATGGATATTTTCAGACCAAGGAAAAGTTTTGCATGGAAATGTTTTCTAAGTATGGGTTCTGTGTAATGCAAGACTCCTTTTTCACAGAATATGGATACAGGGCCTTACATTTAATAATAATACAGAACATGTGAGGGCTTGTTAATTAAATGTATTGTAATGCTATTTTCTTATATAAATCTACTTAGTTTCAAAATGTATTAATCCAAGCTCTGTTATTACATGTTTATTGACTCACTTTATTTTTATTAATTGACTTGATTGAAAAACCACTGAGGCATCCAATGGAAGAGATAAGAATAAAAAAAATTAAAACTGTTGCAATTTACAGCATTGTATTAAGCTCTTTTATAATGGATAAAAGCACCATAATTTTTCTCAGAGCAAAAATTAATATTTATTTATGATAGCTTTTATGAGAACAGAACATTTTTTTTTCTCTGAAAAGACCTCTTGAAAATTGCACATGTAATTTTGGTATCAAATTTCGCTTAATTTTTGGACTTTTCCCTCTACATTATGTCCTCCTGACCTTGTCAGTTCTGTCTGCCATTTGTAACTTCAAACTTACAATTTACAAAGGTGTGCCCTAACTCTAGAAAAATAATGGAAGTATTTTCTAGGAAATGCTTGTATGTGTCTCAAGATCATTCAAAGTCTATTTATGAATTGGAACAACTTCATGTTTTGGAGCTGATCTCTATACATATAAAGGCACTTGCATTCATTCAAAATACTATGAGTGTATGTGAACCCCAGTACGTAAAACTGTCCAACTGAACAAAAACAATTCTGAAAGGAAACTGGAAATTCTCATTGGCTATTCTGGGACTTGTATCTACCTGCACGTATAATATATCTATATACAACGCTTTCCCTTATAAAAAAGGGAATCTTTATTTCAGCTTATTTTAATTCCCTATCAAATATAAATACTGGCTGATTTGATGGTATCTGGAGATGATGTGCATCAATAACTCGCAGCCCAGAAGGCCAAATGTGCCCTGGGCTGCATCAAAGGCAGTGTGGCCAGCAGGTTGAGGGAGGTGATTCTCCCCCATTGCTCTCATGAGACCCCATTTGGAGTGCTGCATCTAACGCTGGGGACCCCAGCATAGGGAAGATGTGGACCTGGTAGAATGAGTCCAGAGGAGAGTCACTAAGTTAATCAGAGGGCTGGAGCACCTCTGCTATGAGGACAGGCTGAGACAGTCGAGGTTGTTCAGCCTGGAAAGAGAAGGTTCTGGACAGGCCTTAGAGAACCCTTCCAGTACCAGAAGAGAGCCTACAAGAAAGCTGGAGAGGGACTTTTTACAAGAGCGTGTACCGAACAAGGGAGAATGGTTTCAAACTGAAAGAGAGCAGGTTTAGATCGGCTATTAGGAAGAAATTCTTTACAGTGAGAGTGGTGAGGCACTGGAACAGGTTGTCCAGAGATGCAGGGGATGCCTCACCCCTGGAAGTGTTCCAGGTTGGATGAGGCTCTGAGAAACCTGGTCTAGTGGAAGGTGTCCTGTCCATTGTAACAGGGATGGAACTAGATGATCTTTAAAGTCCCAAATCTTAAGCCCAAATCATTCTATGATTCTAGGTGAACACTGTGGTCATCTTCCACAGAAACACAGAAGGCAACTGCTCCCTTCCACTGTCCCATGATGTCTCCTCTTCAGTCTACTTTGCTTGGCTTTGACCATGAAAGGATTTTCTAGTAGGAAAGGGGCACGAGTGTCCAGTGCAATTTACACACCACTTTGGGCATATCTAATCTCTGTTTCATCATCTGAAATATACAGAAAACCATTTCTACCAAGTTTTGTATATAATGCGTGCTTCATTAGTGTCTTAAAGCTACTTTGAGTTCCACAGCTGGTAAATGATCAAATGAAAGTAAGTATAAATTTGTGACAGTAATTTTTGGAATAATAGTCCCTCAAATCCCATGAAAGCTCTCAACTGATGTTTTAAATCAAAAAAACAATGCATAGGTAGATGTATTTTTCCTCAGTTTGAATTTCCTCCCACATGCTCTTTCCTTTTAAAAGCACACTAGTTTGTTTTTTTAACTCTATTATGTGGAAGACATGAGATATGCTGCTTCTATCTATAGCAGTGCTAAATTTTTTGAGGGCAACTGTATTATAGTGCAGTTCTTTTATGTGTACTTCTTGGCTCGTGTTCGTAAAAAGAGGCAATATAAATCAAAATAACCTTTGAAATATTCACGTATAGTCTTAGCCAATTCTTTCTCATGTTTACATTTAAGGACAAGACATACGTTTGAGAGACATACATTGGCTGAACTAATTCTCTTTCTTTGCAAAGTTTGTCTTGGAATTATCAACAAACTTCTAATGAATTTAAAAATTGGCTTCTCATTCTGAATACAAGTAGCAGTGGAAATTAATATACAATGAGTTTCAAACAGTGCATGTCCATAAATGAATTTTAAAGTTTTCAGGAAATTTTCCTAACATGTGCCAACATCAAGTAAACCGGTAGAGAAAAAGACCAACAGAACAGTTAGAATAGATAAATTTCCACAGCTGGCAGCATATGGATGCCTAAGCATTGGTACATGATCTAAGAAATAAGCACCTGGAGGAGTGAAGTTATTTTTATAAAAAGAAAACAAAACAAAACCAAACAAAACAAAAAAAGCAAACAAACACAAAGCCACTAATTAAAGGAAGAAAAAAACCCCAGCACAATCAAAAACTCAAGCAAAATAAAAAAAAGCCCTACAGCATTACTGCTAATGTGCACAAAACAAAGAAAGTTAAAGTCAAATATGGCAAACAGCTATCCATTCTTCCCCCAGGGCACACCATGACAGCACTGACTCAATAAGCATTTGTTCTTCTCTGACGAATGTATGGCTCTGTTTCCAAAGCATATTTATATGACTTTGATGGCTGCTCATGAGGAGCCCAGTGGTTTTTTTTTGCACTACGCAGCAGGAAGAGGCGCTTGGTGTACTGGTGTGAGCAGAGTTCTCGCCCTGGCGTCACAGTGCGTGTATCCAGTGCCATAAGCACTCCCATAATTCTGAGTTCTCCATTCATACACAACCCAAAGGGAAAAAAGTCCTAATTGGAAATGCTTTTGGTTTTTCATGCATAATTGAATCACAAAAAGTTCACAGCTGCTAATCAAAACTGGAGTTTGTTAGGGGGCTTAGGTTTGGCCAAATGCAGACAAATTTCCAGCAAGTCTGCACAAGCCATGTAATTCTAGAGGTTTTTCTGCCTAATTTCAATTCCTTCTCCAAAGGAAGCAGAAATTTCAAAATGGAGTTACACTTTTCCCATCTTCCGTCTGAAGAATATTGGTTGAAATTACTGTCATCAACACTACTTTACGATAATTACCAATTCATGCTGAGACAGTCTTTTAGCATAGAATATTTCAGTACAAATGGTTCCATTTTAGCAAAGACCTATCCCATTGAAAACAGGATCTTTCTCAAGTAATCAGTGAGACATGAGACTAGGCAGTGCTGGCTGCCCTGCTGATAATATCATCAAGAGTATTACAACTCAAAGAAGTCTAGAATAGCAGATTTGCTTTACTGAGGTAAATTACATAAACTCACAATTCTGCTGCTGTATTGCAATGGTGAGTTGTAATGTTTCTCAGAACTTGTTGTAGTGGCTTCCTCCAACAAAAAGGGTTTAAGAAAGAATTTGGTTTGAAATAGCTTTAAAATAGTTACTCTTTTGAGGAAGATGGAACCAAGAAGACCAGGTCAACAAATTATTCTACTGCTTTAATTTGAAGTAATTCCATGCCTGTTCAGGTTTACTGCCTGCTATTGGACACTTGACACAACTCAGAAAATTTACTCCTTCCAACCAGGCTCTTTGTAGGAGCAGATCTAATAATACAATGATCTTTATAAAGAAATCTATCATTTGTTATTTTCACTATATAAAGTAAGATTTGAAATGTAGATATCAAGACTATGAGACAAAAACTACTTCCAAAACATAAACGCTTTGACAGAATTTTTTTTACTACTTTAGTACACTTCCACATTTTGAAGTGCTATCAGAAGGTTAATGGCAATAAGGGATGAAGATGGACACTTGATTTCCCTAGTCTACTTTGCTGCCAGGCCTCTTGTGCCAACTCTGAGCCCAATCTACAGCAGAGAAATTATTTAAAGAAATTAGGAAAACAGTCTTTTGTCACAGTAGTGGAGCAGTAGTAAAGAATATAAAGAACTTAAGAGACATAACCCTGGGATTTAATAAAACACTCTTTTACCCTCTTCAGTGTACTATAGCAGAATGTGGTCAGTCTTTCAGCAACTCATGACCAGAGAAGTGGAGGTTATTTGCTAATTCAAATTATTCAGTGTGTCACAGGGAAATGCAATTATTAACTTCCTCCATCTCTACCCGTGGCATATTCATATCAGCCTCTTTGCCTCTGTCGTTCTACACAACCATGTCCCAGTGGTGCTTGTCTTGGCTTTTATGTAAAGCAGCAGCTGACTGAGAATCCAAGACTCCTCATGTTTTTTTCCTTCAGTGGCAGCCCTACATGATTTTGGCTGAAATCGGTGGAAAAACTCCCACTTACTTCAACAGGATCAGGATTCATCCTGGTTGAAACATCAGAACTTATATCAGAGCACAAAGGAGCTGAAGAGCTAGTGGCAGATGGTGGGGATGAGCCTGCCTAATCCCAGTTTGGTTTATCAGGAATATTGTATAATGTAAGGGTTTTGGCATAATTTAAAGAGGAGTTCATATGAAATACATTAAGGAAGCTGGCTATTGCTGTTATTTTTCATGCTAGTGGACATCTTGCTAACTATGAAACAACTGTGCATGATTTTTGGCCTAAAATGTTATCTTATCTATGAGGAAGCACATATCATAAAACTTCTCAGTAATGAATGCAAAATTAGGGCTGGGCTGCTTTTACTGTACAGCAAATTTCATGAATGCCTGGAGTTAGCTGTAAAAATGATACATGTATAAATCTCACAGGCTGAGGTCAGGCAGGACTTCTTACATGCTTGTGAGCTGTGAGGAAGGGTCATCTCTCAAGATGTGCAATCCCTTTTCTCTCTGCTGTCCTATTTTAGTAGCCATCTTGCTCCTGGGCAATAGGAAAAAAAATCCACAAAGCTATGGCAGTTCAATGGATAAGAGGGAAAGGGTTCGGCAGACTGTAAAAGGTTTTTCCTTTTTTGTCTAGGAAAAGTCCTTCCTTCCTGAGTCTGGCTGGAGAAGTCTCCTGCAGTGAGTCTCCAGTGTGGTGGGTGCTGTACACCTTAGAGATGTCCAAAGGAGCTTCCCACAAAAAAGAGGATTGTCCAAAGAACTCAGATGAGAGCAAGGTGTCTTCTGGAGCCCCCTCTGAGCAGGCAAAGTGAGTGGGGAGATCTCACTGATGCAGAACACATGGTTTACAGCTGACCAAGCCAGCACAGGCGGTTTCTGAGGCTGCTCACTGCTGGAGATGAGCATGCAAGAAAGAGCAGTGGTGTGGGCTGGGGGGCTCTCACGGCTCCTGGGACATTTTTGAGGATTGGGTTCAAGTCACTGTACTAAGCTAGTACAGTGTCATGGCATCTATGCTGCTTTTAAGAACAGAGTTTGCATCTAATACATCTAACACTGTGTTTAAGTGTCCTTGGTGGCCAAGGCCACTGGGGCATTTCAGAAAAGCCAAGATGAGAGCAGCATGTAGGAAGTGTGGGATCCTGGGATTGGTTGCATGCTATTTCCTCAGGTAATACGCTGTCTCAGGCACTCCTTAGGGGAACACTGCAGCTGGACTCATACAGATAAGCTTACACCCATTTTAAGGATATTTTTGTGGAGTCCATGTGATCATCAAAACAATATTTAAAACTAATAGTTCCTAGGCTGTATCTGAAGTATTGAGCATAGAAATAGCATAACCAGGCATTCAGCCAATATGAAAATATATGAAAGTTTCAGTTGTGCCATTTTCCAGCTGAAGATTAGCAAGATTAGCAGTAAAATTTGCACTTCTCGCTGTTGTTTACTGATGCCCGTGACTTTTAGGCAATGCAGTAACACATCTGCTGAAGAAATGGAAACATTCAAGTGCTGTCAACTTTGTGAGCAATGCCATCCATATGGGTTATATTTACTCAACTGGCTTATACTCAGTTTATCATTACTGTTAAGCATTTTACACAGAACATGATATAAAGGTCACTCAGACTAGCTGGATTCAAAGGTAGTAAGGAAAACAACCTTGTATTAATAAATCATAATAATTCTGTGTGTGCAATGAGATGTATTTTTTCCTAGTTACCAATAATAGTATTTTGTAAGCACCAATAAAGACACTGATACCACTCACTTCATGCAGAGGAAATGTAGAAATTTCCAGCACCATAATGCTCCTGAGTGCGTTATGAGATTGAGAATATTTGTACCTGCAATTGGTTACTCAGGCATTAGCCCAAAGGAAGTGACATTTCGTTGATCTGCATGCTAAACACAACAGCCATTATTCACACTTCTTCAAAGGAATAAATATAAAACTGACTTCTGGAAAAATAATTTCTTTGAGATGACTTGTGAATTCTGTTAGTAGCTTGTGGTTCTCATCGTTCTGATGATTGGTTTTGATAGGATTTTCTGAATTAGGAAAAAAGAGATAAACATGCAATTTAGTGAATGGTGGGAATTTAATTAATAAACTTCAAAAAAAATTGACTAGTTCATTTAAGATGTGCCATGTCAGAATAAAAGCTCACAGGAAGGCTGTGAAACATTATATCTAAAAGACAGAAATAAATCACTTAAATGTATGTCACATTGCAGCAAATTGCATAATCAAAGTAATGCAGTGATTTTTAAGACTACATTTCTGAAAGAACAAATACAAGGAGTATTTTGGGGGTTTTTTTATTCCTTTTTGGGTTGGAAGGTCTTGCATTTAGAACATGCAAAAGTGTTTTGTAACCATATGCATTAAAAAATTACAGGTAAAATGAATTTAACAACCTGCATCTCCACCACAAAAATTCAAAGGTAAAATCTACTGCAAATTACACAGAAATTTATTAGAAATATATTTATTTGCAAAGAGTGTGTTGTTTTGTGTTTTTTTCTGAAGAAAGAAAGAGAAGGATTTTATACTTGAAGAGAACAGTCCGAGACTTGCTTCATTTCTCCTTGATATTATGAAAGTGTTTTAGCTTTATAAAGAAACACTCAGTATGTGAATCAATTGACCATGCTATGTGTTTTGTGCCTTTTGAATGCCCGGGTATATTTCAGCTGCTCTGCATCATATAGCACTCTCTAACTCCTGTTACAGATTTCTCCCCTCCTCTCCAAGGATGGATCCGATGCCCAGATCTGACACAGCAGCCTGGGTTGCAAAAGAGCTGTAACGAGGATAGAACCATTGAGATGGGAGTATCCATAGCTCAAGCAGACAGATGCACTCCTCCACTGAGCACTGATAGGAAGTAAACAAGGTGAAAAATGGAAAGGCCAAAATTCTGTTTATTTACCTGAAATACTCTTGGCAATATTATTAAGAGAACCCATAAGGAAAGTCATCTTGGCCTATAAACCGTAATGGATTCTGTGATGACAAGAACCAAATCTGCTGTTTTAAGATAAAAACATGAGCATGGAAAATGCAGCAGGGGAACAGAGTTTGCAGTTCTCTGGAGTGTAGACATAAAGGTCTGGTTCATAACTCTAAACCCATTCACATTCTTCACAGCAGCTCATTTATTTCTGAAAATAATGCACCGTGCAATGAATCCAAAGAGGCTTTCCTAAATACCACTCTTCACAGACCTCACTTGGGTGAAGGCAGTGCCAAACATGGGATATTTTGTTCATTTAACCTCTACAGCAGAAAATTTTAAGGCATTGTCCCCGATTTACATGTCATAGCGGAAACAGTCAGAATTTGACAGTAATTTCTAAAACCAACTGTAACATGTAGCCCACATACATAACTAATATGAAGGACAAGTTTACAAAGCTTTGGAATCACTCTGCAATCTTATTAAATCAGTACAATTGGGACATATGAAGTGTAGTCATCCTGTGTCTTGAGATCTCAGCTGATGGGTGCAGACCTTGCAGAGTGCTCAGTGGACAGTCTTGAGAGAATTGCCTGCCATGTGTGTGAGCAGTAACTTGAAGTTTTGCAACTTGGGGTTCACCTAAACTGAAAATTTAGGAGAGAGATTATGAAAGGTAAGAAAGAAAAATTGAAAATTATTAATATAGAAGCTTTTAGATAGCTAAACAGATGCAATTATTTCTATAAAAGAGCATAACTACAGATTAGAAGACATATTGTAAGACATATAATTACCATTCAGAATAGAACAGCTATTTTAAAATTAGGAATTTTACATTAGATATTGTTGTCAGTTTTTCTAGCACAATAAAACTGCTTTGAGAACTGTTTGCATTAGTAAAAAAAAAATTACATATAAAGAAAGCCCACATAATTAGGTTAAGAGCCCTAATAAGTCCAGATTTGTTAGAAATCACATTGCATTTTATTTATTCTATTTAAAATTCCAAGTGCTTTTGTATTTCATTAACTGCCAACATTATTATAAATTTGCCTGAATACTTGAGTCAGTAGACAAATTTTCTTAAGGTGGAAAAGACATATTTAGGTTTTTTTCCACTGATATTCTCATAAATTGACAATAATGGTCTTTCAACCTAATTATTTGGGGTAATTTTCTGCGTTTCTATGTTTTCTTATCTGGGAAATCCTTCATGTGGTTATCTTCCATGGATTCCACTAAAGTTTGTTAATTTGGTGTTAAGAAAAATCTGTATTTGATGTGGATGTTTCTATTTCTGTTGCTGAAGGATTTTTACTTTGTTGTACTCTAACTTAGTTGAGGATCCCCTCTGCCTTTGCACATCATCCATAAGATAAGTAAGGCTGACAAACAACCAGGTCGTCAAAGAGATCTAGATACCTTACTGAGATTAAAATATACAGGATCATCCTGGACAGAATAGCACTTCTTTGACCTGTCCTATCTCCATTTCTACTGTTTTCAGGTATTTGTGGATCTCCATGGTACCTCTTCATGTGCTTTGTCTCTGGGCAGTTCAATAGAACTTGTCCTTTCCTGTGTTCTGACTTCATTTTAGCTTCAAGTGCTGCTCCAGTTTCAGCATGCATTTACAAGTTTGTAATTACTGATAGGATCCAACCCCCTCGCTGCCCTTTCTACAAGCACTCATTTTGCCTTTAGCAATCCCAGGAGCTTCTTTCTTGTTCAAATGTAGTTTCTCCCTTAAGTATAGCTCCATTTTCAGTTACACAGATAAATTTTGGATTCGTAATCTAAGTAAATAAATAGGCAAAAATTCACAACAAAAGTTTGTGATTTTAATATCTTTTTAGCATTTCTTTTTTAAGTATCTACAGTTGTGGAAACGTAACAATTATAGGAAATTTGTATCCTTGTCCCCTTTACTCTTTTTTTTCCCTCCTCCACTGAAAGAAGGCAATCAATTCTATAGGTTTTCTGGTGCACTTTGGTAGAGTGCTAGCAGAAGCAAATAGGGAGGAATGATGTTTGGAGCTTTCAGAGCAGGAACACCTCTTTGGAAATTCTAACAGGACATAGGGACGGAAAAGATTTCTTCACCAAAGATAATAGTGTGGCTAAATAGAGCAGCTAAGGTGAAGGAGCTGTTATCACCAGCTCCATTCTCAGAAAACTTGGAGGAGCTGCTGTGTCATTGTTTCTGAGATCACAACATTGAAAACATATGGCAAACCTTGTGAAATACCCATTACCTCTCACTCAGCACTGTATATCAGATTAGTAAAAGATACTTCATTTATATGATCCTTGTGTCCCTTACTCAGAAATCTATCTGTATCTACTGTTGAAAAGAGAGACCTTAACACCAGCCCCAGAATAGTTTCTGCATTTCAGAGCGCCAGCAGAGGAGCACAGCTGAGTCCCTCATCAAGATAAGTATGAGCATATTTCATGAAGCACAGTGCTGGTCACACAGTGCTCGGGAAACTTGAACACAAAGTAAATAATAAAAAGTTCAGATGCTGTCTATTTCAACATTACTGAAGAAAATAAGTGGAACATTTCATGAAAAAGCAAAGCTAAACCAGAAAACTTCTAATCGGTTTCTTCCACAAATGCAGTGGCATCATATCAATTATATAAATGTTCATCTAGCGAAATTTTAATCTGCCAGAATGAATCTATTTTATCAACCTTGAATAAATAACCCCATGGAGGTTTTTTGTTGGTTTGGTTTTTGTTTTTTTATAGTTCCTTCCTGATCCTAAACTGTGTTAACAAAATGACTTTGAGTGCCTAATCAGACACATCAGTCAAGCACCTTCAAGCACTGTGCCACCCCAAGTATGGATACCCCTCACTCAACAGCCAGCTGCAGTCAATTGCAAGTCCTTCAAAAGAAAAGATGTATGTGTAGAGGAAGAGGAGAATTTACAAGTCAAATTATGGCCCTGACTCTTATAAGTTGATCAGCTGAAGCCCTGAAGAATGAGATCTGATTATAATCACAGTCCTACTGTAAAGTTGAAGTGTTACGAGGGCATGCTGAGGGCAATGAAATCTATCCTGCTCTATTTGGGCTTAACAGATGAAAAAAGAAGCAGGATGACTCAGTCCCCATGTGTTTGTGGATGCAGGCAGAAGAATGCCTCCCCAAACTGAGGTTAAAGAATAACTGAACAAAATGTGGGCTTGCTTTATTTAAAGTACTGGTTTTAAAGTACACATCTTTTTGGATATGGAAAAAGAGAAACTGATTCAATTACATGAGCACTTCTTTTGTCTTTTATCCTCTCCTTTAGCTGGGAATGAAGGCAGAGTGACTGAGAGAGTGAAAGGAAGAGGTATATTCACAAAATTTGCAATGTACTTGAGTTTGAAATACTTGATATTTAAAAACAGGCTTGTCCATTCAAATCTGGCTTTTATTGTTTCATTAACACTGCATATTTTTTGAGTTATTACTTCTCTATGTCTCTGCTCCTGACTTATTCTGTTTTTTACTTTTATTGAGATGCATCTCTCCCCCTGGCAGAGGAAAAGAAGATTTTATTCAAGGTAATTATTAATTAGGCAATTATTATTTATGTTAGTTCAGCAAAATAGAGACATTAGGTCTAGACCAGCACCAGAAATTATTAGCATTAAATTGAGGCACAACATATAAATAAGCCCTGCTCCAGAAAGTTTGCAGTTCAGTCACAAGACGAGAAACAGGCAGCAGCAGATGAATAACTGAGGCAGTTATTGCTCGTGCAGTTCAGTGTGCAGACAGCACTGCTTATCTGTTGTCAACAGTTTTTTAGGTATCCTGGCAGACATTTTTCATGTATTTCAAGGCTATTTGCCATTGGAATGAATGAGTGTTCGGAAGAACCTAATGAAGGACAGATAGAACACAATGTTTTCCCTTGTTTTCCCTTTAAAAGTATTTTTTATAAAATGGTGTTCTTTTTTTACCCCTCTCTTTTGCAAAATATTTGTGCCAGTATTTATAATAATGGGAGATTATGTAATTTTTGAAAACCTCAACCAGAGATATATCTGTTCTTCCTACTATTCATATTACCAATGGCATACATTTTTTTTTGTCAGCATTTTGCCAGTCTGTTGTTCAGAATGTGCCAGGTGGCTTTTAATGCCAGCTGAAAGCCATCTTTTGAAATTATTTATCCAGGAAAATTCACTGTTAAACACAGTGAGACATGACAGCAGTCAATCAGCCACCTACAGCGCTAAGTTTATATCAGAACCATCAGGAACTGAGAGGAACCATTAGGAACCTAATCGTGTTTGCACTCTGCTATGTGTCTTCAGGTGAAGGACAACTGAGGATAGTCACAAATTTGTAAAAATACAGGTGGTATTCGGCCAAAAGTTGTGTCTGAACAGCATCGTCTTCCTTCAAGAAATGTCTTAATGCAGCCCAGATATCCCATCGTGTTGTTAAAAGAGTGATCAATTGCTGTCAGCTGTCCGAATCCTTCACCGTTCATGACTTGTTTGTTTACACTTTAAAACACACCTCAGGGGAAATTCCTTCAAAAGGAGGGTTAAAAACATGAAATGAAGACGTAGAATTAGCTGCTAATGTGTTAGTAGCTTAGTTAAAAAAGTTTTCCTATTACTTGTAACTTCTTGAAAATAGTAAAATAATTCTACTGCAAAGCCCAGGTAAGGTCTGTCTATACAATAATTACAGTGTATTTTCGAAATTGTGACACTCATTTTGAAACAAGTGTTCTGAGAAAAATCAATGTGTTTATTTGATCATTTGGGTTCTGTCAACCTATCCAGAGCAGTCCTATTTCCTATGCTTATTTTTGAAACCAAATTGAAGCAAATGATCCATCTAGGTTTCACTGCATAAATTACTAGTTGGTATTAATTGTTAGTCTGACTTTTTCCTCAGGTAATAAGGCCATTGATTTGGAATTAGAAAGATACTTATGCAGAAGTTCTAGATGTCCCGTAGCAAAGCTTAATCCACAGAAAGCCATCATTTGGGTAGGAGCAATCAATAACTCACCTTGGATAAATAATGCTATTTACAAAGCTTCTTTTCACTGCTGTGTTCAGGGACACCAGGCAATATATCTGTGGTTGTCTACAAAAGCCCTAGAAAATGCCAATAATGGAGTTGCTGTGAGAACTGGTGAATCACTGACAGAGAGAAGATGTTTCTCATCTCTGTTCCCATTCCCAGCACCAAGGAAACCTAATAGAGCAGTGCACATAAAAAGTTGTTCGTTCCTTTTCACGAAACCACCGGATTTTTATTGAAACTTTTATTTCTGAAAGTTTCACAATGATGTTGCAGATGTGGATTTAACTGTAGCTTTGGCCTGTCTATGCTGCTGTAGGGAAGGTGCAGAGAGGGCTCTGCTGCCCTATTTATCTGTGTCTTCTCCTCAAACTGAAGATTTTTGTAACTAATTTGTCAGTCTCTTTACTGTCAGAAAAGAGGAGGTTTGCTATCTCAAGCTTTTAAAACCTTTAGACATACCCATTATGTCATGTTCTTTGGCTATCTTTGGTGTGCTGCTTGAGGAAGTGCAGTTGGTCAGGTACACTAATTTTTAGAAATATTTATTTAAGAAACGGGACCATGAAGATTAGTAAAGCCTGCTCTGTGCTTATGATGCTTCAGTCAAGAAACCCTTTTTAACAGATGCCTCATAGATAAGTTTTCAAATTTACTAGACCCCTGTACTACCAAATGAGATTCTTGGCTGGGAAAAACTTGAGAAAGTCCTTTCCTTTGTATTGTGTTTTTAAAACTGAAAGTTGTCTGGAGCATAGGAAGATTCTTTATCCAAATAAAGTATAAAATATAGGACCACTATCAGTGCAGCATGCTTGTTGAGAAGGGTTTCCTTTCAGAACTGTGAAGTACAATGAATATGAGATATTCTTTCCTGATTCAGTTTTCAAATCTTCAAATGGAGAGATTTGCTGCATTGTAAAATTTATTTAATAGACATTGTTTCTTCTTGGGAGAAGCAAGAACAAAGTACATCCAGGAATAAAATAGGTTCAGGCGATTTCACCAGTACCTGTCAAATTTGAGCATAAATTATGTTTGTGTACTCAATAAAAGAGTGGTGCTTTGGTTCACTGACTTTGCAGAAAGTATAATGTCATTAAGCTGACCTTTTCACTGAATAACTGAGTATTGTATCAGATATGTCGTATCACATTAAAATATTACATAAAATATTATTACTGAAAAATAATAAAGACAGTGAAATGTAAGGATGTCAAGTGACAAATGTCTGTAAACTGTTTAATTTAAGCCTTTGTGCACACCTCAGATAAGCAGTTCAGTATCAACAGGTTGATAAGCTGACTTCCCACAGGCACGTAGGAGAGCATACCTGCAGATGAGCTGCCTTATCTGTAGGAAAGCTGTTGCTTGTGACATCCTCACCTACAGTCCTAATGACAGCAGAGAATTATTTAGAAAATGAAACCATTTTTTTAGGATGATGAAGTATGATCTCAGGATGAAGTACTTCAATTCTACCCTAGGCTGTATGGCTGATATGGCTCTACAGCTATTGCACATTTGGCAGATTTTGGGAGCAGAATAGGTTTTGGCAATTCTTCATAAGTCCATATCTGTGATCCTCTAAGAATTTGCTGGTTTATACTTACATGTTTACAGTGGAATGGTTTTATATTTTGAGAAATAGAAATGGAGAGAAAAGGACAATAAAAACAAGAGAAGAATTGAATTGCTGTAGTAAATAAGGCATAAGAACATGAGCTGATGACAGGATAAAGCAGAACAATGAAAGGCCCTTTTGTCACTCACAGCCCGAAGTCCTGAATATACATATTTGAGCAAGTGAAGCCTAATTTTTAATTCTGATAATTAATTTTATTAAATATAACCATTTCAGATGTTGCTGCTTCAGAGTCAATATTATGAGAAAGTGAAAGGTGTCAGTTTTCAAAGATAAAAGAAGATTAAAAAAGGCCTGGAAATCAACTAAGTTTAAAAAAGGCATGGCACCATTTCAAACTTGCCTCCTAATATCTTTGAAATCATAGAAATGTATTATTCTTCCAGCTAATTTTTAAGTAGAGAAAAAAAAAGCAAACAAAAACAATTATTCATTTAAATATTGATTTCGTATTACTTTTTGAGTTTTTTTCAAGTATCAGAGCACATTCAGCCCATCAATAACATCTGTTAGTGTGGCACAAAACAGTTGTTGGATGCTTAATTTGAGAGAAAGATGAGGAAAGTACTTTTTTTAAAAAATCCTTTAAATAAAAGACCTAGAACAGGAAATAATCCTTCTTCCATTGAATATGTTTCTGTATTTCCAGATAAGCCAGCTGGCAATCATGAGGGTTCAAAATTTTCTGAACACTTCCCTCCAAGTGTGACTGTCCTGGTAGTCATATTACAAAATGTGACAATTACCAAGAATTGTATTACAAAATTACAAAATTAGGAAAACTTTGCCTTCAATTCAGATCTCAAATATGGAATTAAATTTACTCTAACCACACAATCACAATTCCTTTTTAGTTATCAGCACTAAATTGCTGCCAGTAAAATAATAGTCATCAGCACCACCTCATGAAGACTTCAGAGGTGACCTCCTAGCAAATATTGTTCATTTTAGAAAGTATACTGACAGTATAGCCTCTTGTATCAGACACGCAAAGTTATCACTGCTGCTATTCAGATTATGAAATTAATGGACCAGAAGCATACTATCCATTACTCAGAGATGGTAATATTTTTCCATGATGCTTAGAAACTAGTGCAGTTACTTCTCTTTGTACTAGTGTGGGTTTTACACGTTGGTGCATGTGCACATCTCACTGGCCATCAAATTTCTTTTGCATCAGTCTTGAATGTGAAGCCCACAGATCTGGCTTTCTTGGGATGTGAAGAGCCCTGTAAGGTCCTGGGATTTTTGTGGGTTTCCTTGTTTTGTCATGGGTTGTTTGGAGTTTTGGGTTTTTTTGTTTTGGTTTGGTTTGTTTGTTTGGTGATTTTTTTAAATGTTAATATAGATAGCAGATGTTCTCCTGTGACAGATAATTGATGTTTAAGTGATAACAAACTGCCTGAGAGTAGGAAAAGAATCATTTAGCAAAATGTAGCTGTGGCAGCAACCAGCATACTATTTATCACCTTCTAGTCAAATGAGGCACTTAAATTTGAGCAACTTCAACAGTATAATATGTCAAGACACTGGTGAGGCAAAATTGTATTCTTTTATGGTTTTCCTAATACCATTCAGGTGACTACAGTTATAAACTCCACACAAATTCTGCTTTAGAATGATTCCACATTAAACTGTAGCCCTCAATCCTTAAACAAGAGAGGCCCCTTAAACATCATAAATGCTGCTGTACTTCCTTGAAAAACTATTGCACATTCTTGCCAATGGGTTGAGATTATTGTTGAAGTGTCTTTTTCACTTCAGAATAACTGCTACATCAAATAAAATGTTTTCAGTTTCTTCTAGCCAAGTTGTGCTCAAATATCAAATGCATAGATAAGCAATTAATCATACTTTCTGTTATTACATACACATATATGCAAAACCAATTTAAAAATTACATTCAGTCCTTGATACTCTACCTTTAAATGTGTCTCTCATAACTTCAAAACAAAACAGAAAGCCAGCCATTAGAAGTGTAGGTTCTTAATCTACAAGATACTCAAAAGCACATACATCTGCCAGCCATCCAGGAAAGCATGTATGGATGAACTCTCCAACTCGTGCAGAAAACAATAGAAATTACCTCATCTGAGCCAGCTGAGGGTATGCACTATCATTAGAGTGTGTATCATCATAAGCTGTTTACCACTTGCAAAAGATTCTTGTAAATAAATCACTACTAGATAAAATTGAATAGAAATGCAAGACACAAGTTTATAATAAATTAAAGCCAAAGATGAACTTTGGCATCTATATGAGAGGAGAAAAGGGAAGGCAGTGGAACGCTATGCAGACTCACAACAGTGTACAGATTCTAAAAACAAGTCTACAGCTTTTGTGCCAGATCTGGTCCCAGGTTCTTTAATATAGAAATTCAAGTCTGCAATTATTCTGCTCTGCAGTACAGCACAGTCAGTAAAGGTTAATATATGTACAACTTTCCAGATACATAAGCTCAGTACAACCCTACTAAAATGTTGAAGATTCAGTACAGCAATTTGGCTCTCTGTGTTTTCCTTTTAATTTATGTTTATCTAATCTATCCTCGACTAGTGCAATATATGAAGGGTTTGCCTATTAAACAGAAAGAACCTCTAGTGGCTTGAAAAGTTTTAGCTTGTGGTTTTTTTTCTTTTTTTTCTTGAGTTAATGTCAAATTTTGTACTCTGAAAGATAAGCCTGTCAACCACCTTAGTCAATTTAAAAAAGCAGTAAGGCAGAAGAAAAAGAAATATATGTATACACTGAGAAAATGTACTGCATCTTATTAAGAAACCAAAAAAATTAATCAGTGGGAAGTTCATGTTAATCTTATATTTTTATTAAATTATTAGTTTTAGATGATTAAATAATTATCTTAGGATAGAATAATTCAAACAAATTACATTGTGAAACCTAAATGTGAATTATTTTCTGTTTATTTTTAATTAAAAAAAATTATTATTTTTTTTAAATTAAAAGGAAGGAAGAGTGAATTTTCTTTCCACCTAATACATGTCAGAATTCCTTTGAGCAGATTTTATCAAATTACTTTTGAAAAATCTTGTAAACACAGGCAAATGCAAAACTAATTAGTCTGATATGTGATGCAATGGTCCTGCACCCGTAGAGGAAGTACAAAACATCTGGAATTAAAAGGGTTAGATCGCACGAGTGACTCAGGCCAGTTCAATTTCCATGATAAAGAAATACTTATTATTGTTTTATGGAAATGAAAACAGAAAGTCGAAGCAGTATAAAAATCAGATTATGACAGATTGAGAAAGGGTAATCAGGCTAGCTAAAAGTCTTCAAATTTTAAGGTAGACACAAAGTAACTGATTTTAAAAAGCTATTTATTTTCACAGACAGAAAAGGAGAATTTTTCAGTATATTTAGCTGAGCTTTTGGAAGTCCAATGTTAATGGAGAGCACTGGTAATTTCACTATTACGAAACAAAGGTATACTTATTGCAAAGTTGATCAACTAAGTACATGGTACCTAAATTGCAAACACTGGGACCTATTTGAACTGCCAAGACTTCAGTGCAAGGAGTTAGGTTTTGTTCATTAGCTTCAAAGCTGAAATGGCAGCACACAATTTCATTTTAAAAGAGATTTTATCTGATGATGAGAAAAAGCTCTGGTATGGAAAGAAACCACTTTGTGCAGTTGTTGAAATGAAGATTAAACAGTCCACACATGAGTACCTTAAAAAATCCTTGTTATTGAGAAAGGGGATTTTCATGTTCAGTTCTGGTATCAAATTAAATTCACTTTCATAAAGCATATAAAAAGTTTTCCAGCCACTGCTGGCATCTCTACTGAAAGTGACATGCGCTACAAGCAATTAATGTTACAATCTATATTTGAAAAGGGACCTTGACAAAAAAATTACTCTTTAAAACTTTTAATTGATTTTTAGTACTTTAGTAACAAGCTGAGTGCATATCTCTGAAAGAATATTTTCCAGTCATGTAAATAGCTGTGTGATTCATTCTGCAAATAAAACAGTGGTAAATGGGAAAGACTAATTTTCATTATTTTCTATTCAAGTAATTAAGCAATTTCATACAGTTAAAGATGACAAACACTTAGAAAATTTTTTATGGACAGTCAATAACAGCATAAAATAATTTCTAGAAATATATAACTTTGTAATTCCCTTAAACCCCTAAAGATAACATAGGTGCCAATAATGAAAAAAATATAGTTCTTATGATAGTCAATATAATGAAAAAATACAGAAAAAACATAGTAGCAGTTCAAAGCCTTTTGATGACCACTAAATTAAATAGAAATATTTCATGTGATTTGAAGAAGTTTGGATCAATCCATGGCTTCATTTTCTCTTCCCTTTTATCTGTGTTTGCTATGCCATAACGCAGATGGAGCTATATCTCCATCTTACTATTTGTCTCAATGTGGTACAATAAGCCTGCAGTGCAGATAGACTCTGTTCCAAGTGTTTTCAGGCCGTAATGTCAAACCATGGACCTGATTTTAGAGATGTCCACATCCTTGTGTAGCTTTATGGGTAAAGCTTTCTTCTAGGTAATATGGTTGCTTAGGAAAATTTCTCTGCACAGTGAGGAAATCATAAGAGAATTGGGTGAGTAATGTTTAGTTTACAAAACCATCATCATCTCTGTCTGTCATCTGCTTTCATCCTCTTCTGTAGGGATGTCAAGAACGGTAGCGTATAGTATATTAAGATGATAGGCATGTTAGCCAATCCAACTTTAAATTCTTCATCAAAATTAATTTTTTTTTCTATTGAGAGCATGGAGGAAATTGTTAGATTTACCAATTCAGAACAGGAAAATTATTTTTAAACTACACAGTAAAGTTAAGGTTCTCTAAGAGAAAAACAACAAAATCTCACTAAGCTAATTCCATCATTAATAGACAGATTAATGCATGAATGCTAAAAGCAAATGCACCATTTTAATATGATAAAAATGTAGATAATGTCTTCCAAAGGAGAAACATAAGAAAAAAGTCCCAGATGTTACGTGTGAGACATTAATCTACAATTCATCAAAATAAATTTGATTATATATTAATGCTCAAAATTTTTTTATTATCTAAACTTATTTTGATTGTTTGCATCCAGATATCTTGTCAAGTGCAATAGCTTGATGGCTTTAATGGTAATTCTCAGTTGCTTCCTTTTCCTCCCACCATTCAGCTCTACATGTGTCTACTTACACTCCACACTGGATCTAACAACATTTCAACTTCCTGGATATATTTCATATACATAAAATTTGCACTCTTTCCTGTTACGATTTTTTTTCTTTCATGTCTAGATTGTCTGTATAGCCCTTAATTTTAGCACGTTCCAAACCAGGACAACCTTGCACACATATTTCAGAACAGACATCTCAGTCACTTTTACATCTCACTGGCATAAGCACACTCATCCTCTTCCTACTCACCTTGAGGTTAGTGCCAAGCACAGAGACTGGTGAGTCAATGAGTTATAGCCATATGGCCCACTAGAAACTTTATTCACATTTGTTCATCATCTCCTTTTCAAAGTAGAAAAACTGTGTGCAGTTACTCCTTACCTCATTCCTCCTCTCCTGGCCTGTTTGCACCCATCAGCAAAGCATTTGTAGTACCTGCAAGAGTTAATATTCCTTTAAGAAAAAGTGTAGAGACACACAATCTGTGACTGAAGAAGATCCCATTTCTTGAACTCTTTTCTCAGTGTGGAATCCTTGGGATTTTTTCCCCATCTGTAGGTAGAATACATGTCTCAATCATAAACCATTTTTTTAAGTATCAACTAGTGGAAACTTTTATCTTCATCTGCCTTCATCAATACCTTCTTTCTGTTCTAAATTTAAACCATACATGGTTACTTTTCTGATATTGTTATCTTCGTTCAGTATTCTATTTTTGATAATCAGCTCTAGGCAGAACAGAAAAAACAAGAGCAGTCTCACCCCATCTGTAACACAGAGAACAAGCACACAGAAAGCCATGTATAGTTCCACTTTTTATTTATCTTGATGAAGAGCAGCTATGACAACCATTGTAAATGCACCTATTCATTTTAAATGTTTTAGGATTAATATAAATGCTAAGTGCAATTTGTGTTTATATCAATAGTAGACAAAGGGTTTTCACAGATGGAGTGGGGCACTTCACTTGTAAGGGAGAAGTAGCAACATGTTTATTGACATAAAACAGTGATTTAACAAAGTTTGCTAGTAAATATGACAATGGTTTAACAAGATTCAATGGTTATGTACAGGTTTTTTGACTGCACAGAGGACAGGGTCAGAGAAAACAGTCAGAGAGACCCTCTGGTTGAGTCATGAGGTTCAGAAAGGGACCTCATCGTATTCCAAACTCCCTTTTGAGGTGAGTTTTTATGCAGCTGGATCCAGACTTAGTCACAGACTTGATTAACAGTTTATATCTAAATGATTATATATGCACATCAATCCTTTATATCACTTGGCTAAGATTTCAAAATTTCATCATGCTTATTTGCAATTCACTTACTGGGTATCTGTTGCGATAAGGATTTTCTCAACCTTGAGTATAACCGTGAAAGGCGTCCCTAATGGAGGAGAGATCCTGGCATGCAGCGTGCTGGTGTGAAGGATAGCTCAGAGGGCCCTAGGCTGTCCACAATTTATGGACTGATAGGATTTACTGGCAGTCACATTTGCATACCAGCCACATTTTGGCTGGCACATGCTCAACTGAAGCTGTTGAGCAAGATTCACGGTTCTTTGCTACTGTGTGTTGTCTGTCTTCCTGGAGATCAGCTGAAGCCGGATGCAACCATCATGACCATCATGACCACCACCACACATCTACTGCACAAGCAGAAAAGGGGCAGGGAAAGGGGCAGCACCACCACAGAAGGAGTGAAAACAATTAAAGCCTTCATCAATGCATTCCTCTGCTAGGCTCAAACACTTTGTGTATGTATGTAGTGCTACATTAGTAGTGTCAAACTGGTGCTAAAACTCTGACGAGACCCAACATAATGTTATATTTTGATAGCTTGCCTTCACATCAAAATTTTATTGCTTTTGATTTATCAATACTGGTTTCGATTGCTGTGCTTTTAATATAAAACACCTGAATTCTCTAGAATGCCTTTGTTTATGAAAACATCAAGATATCCAAAGGAAGCTGTCTTGCCTGGTGATAAATCGCATCATATTATACATTTACAGTTATAATTTTATGTTTAAAAAAACCTGTTATTTAGAGGCAGAATTTTAACATACATAGAATCTTATTCTGTTTTATTAAAATTTACTATAGTATTAAAAAATATTCAGTCTTCAGACATTGAACTTATATTTTTTTTCTGTAGTGGGTTTTATATTTTTTCCCATTTAGCACAGTGGAAGTTCAACTATTCCCATAATAAACACTGCTGGAAATTTTGTTTCTTAGGTTTTTAACATATGTTAACCTTGCAATATACCAGAAATAAATGACATGTATATATGAATACCTCCTGGTAAATGCAAGAATAGAATTTTTTTTTTTTGTCTTTTGCAAGGTAAGAAATATATATGACAATTATTAACATTGTTTGCTGTTTGACTTGAATCACACAAGTGATGATGCAAAAGTGTAAGGAGTAGTTGATAAACCAGATGATTATGCAACCCTTGAGAGGGAGAAATGGACTGACAGAAACCTCATGAATTTCAGCAAGTAGAAATGCTGAAACCCAGCCCTAGGGACAAATAGCCCCAGGCTGGGTGCTGAATGGTTGTAGAGAAGTTTGGCAGAGAAGTTTCTGGCGATGCTGGCGGACACCAAGCAGACCCAAAGCCAGCAATATGCCCTCATGGCTAAGAATCACAGCAACCAACTGGACTGCAAGAGGAGGAGTACTGACCACGGGTCAAGGGAGGAAATCCTTCCCTCTACCCAGCTCTGCTGATACACATCCAGAGTGCTGAGCTCACTGCTGAGATCCTCAGTTCAAGGCACCAGCAGGAGTACTGGAGTCAGTCCAGTGAAAAGTTATGAAGATGAATAAGCAACTTGAGGATATGCCTTAAGAGGGGAGATTGAGAGAGCTGGGACCGTTCAGCCTGCGGAAAAGTGATCCTATCAATGTGTATAAACAACTGATCAGAGGGGAATAAAGAGGAGAGAATATAGAATCACTGAACATCTCAAGTTGGCAGGGGCCAATAAGGATGATCGAGTCTAACTCCCTGCTCCTTGCAAGGGCTACTTAAAATTAAACCATATGACTATGAGTATCATCCAGATGCTCCTTGAACTCTGATAGGCTCGGTGCTATGACCATTATGTCTCTCTACCCTCAAAGCAGCCCACAACTCCTCCAAGTTTGGTATTGTTGGAAAACTTTCTTAATGTACATTTGATTAAATGTACATGATTCAGTGACTCAGTGGTGCCAGTGACAGGACAAGAGACAATGGGGCACAAACTGAAACACAGAAAAAACCCGTTTAAAGCTAAGAAAGTACTGTTTACTGTGAGGGTGATCAAACACTAGCAAAAGTTACCCAGAGATGCTGTTGAGACTCCACAATTGGTTATATTCAAAATCCATCCTGCTGTAGGTGACGACCCTGGTTTGTGCAGGGGATTGGATTATATGACCTTCAGAGGTCTCTTCCCACTACAGTCATTTTTCAATTCCAAGTTTACCAGCATAGGTTTCTAAGTGTGCTATGATTAGTAAACAAAAATATTACAGTAAAGGTTAAAGAAAGCTTCTCTTGGACATTAAGGAGAGTCTTTTGCCCTTATGCAAAGATGTTTCAGGAGTTGCAGTTAAAATAATGAATGGACTTATTCAGTTTAAGATATAATTTTCTTTAGCTGGAGCATTGAAAGCTTTGAAAATTTTCAGAGATCATGATAATTTTTGAATAGACTTCTGAATATCATACAGTCCAGCATCCCAAAGTCTGTCAGCTTTGCCTTGATTTAAGGATTATGTATGTAAAAAATGCTTCTATTTTCAATAAGAGCAACTAAAGCAACTAAAATTACAGTCACCATTAGTCATCAAGCTCTGCATCAGGTACTAAATAAACAATAAAAAGGTCCAGACGAAAAATTGAAAAAAAATACATTTTGCTTTGTTAGTCACAATAATCTTGAGGAATGTCTCTATATCTTCACCTATGAACTAACAAAAAATCAACATAATTTTTTAAATGATGTTTCTGGAATAAACCATTTTCTTATGTGGACATTTGTACAGTTGTTCTTATTTGGTGCGCAGATGGTCTATATGATCTGTGGGGAGTTCTGGGAACCAGCAAGTGTGGCAAGCTGGGTTCATTAAAAAAAATAAAAAAAATTAGGGGATAGAGAGGGAGAATAGACAAGACAGATTTAGAATGATAGGGTAGAAAGTGGAGAAGAAAACAGAGAGCAGAAGACACACAAGAAATGGAGTGGATTTAGATAGTCTAGAGATAGGGAAGGATCAATATTTCCAGTGTAGTGCTAAAAGAAAGTAGGAAAAAGTCTGTCAGTAAGCACATGATAAAGTATTTTTCTGACAAGATAGTCTGCTGTCAGTAGTTAATAAAAATGTAGAATATCTCACTTGTGAGAAGGTCACTTTGATATTTATCACAGCACAAGAAAATCAGTGCATGGCAAAACGCTCTATGATTAACAATGCTTTTTCTAAAGGCATCTGGAGACAGTTATGTATCTGCACAACTCTTAGCTGTAATAAGGGAGTAGCTGTATTCAACGAACACAGCTTGACATTTATCTTGTCTGAAAAATAAAAAGATTGAAAGCAAATGGGTTTTTTGGTTGTTTGTTTCTTTTTTTGACAACACTGAAACTCCTTCATGATTAGTTAGTGAAAGAAATTAAATATCATTAAAAGGTCATAAGAACTTTCATGGTCTGAAAACTAGGGGGAGCACAAATTGATTAAGAGCCTTGGAGAAAAATATTTTACAATTACTATACTAACAAATGACATTCTACGTGGATCAAAGGCACTGATAGTGATGAGAAAGCGTAAATTACCTTTGGTCTTATTCTGGAAAAAATCTCTGTATAGAAAAGAAGAAAAAAATCTGTCATGAATCCTCAAGTAATTTTACAGTAATGTAAATAGTTGGTATGAATAGAATCTCAGCCTTCATTTTGCTACAAAAAGTGACATTTCTCAAATAATAAATCAACACATCTTAAAACCTCCATCCCCTTTAGCTGCTCACAAACTACAGAATATAAATAAATATTTTAAACTGTCTAACAATAATGTCATAGTTTTTGCACTGCACAAACCTTCTTTGTATAAATATAAGCTCAACAACTTCATATTTTGATTGTAGATACAAAGATGTTTTGACATTTTATTCTTTACAATTTGAATCAGGTTCATCTAATAAAGAAATGGAATTTTTATGTTTTGTAGAGATTCACAGTGCTCTCTGCTTTATTGAAGCATTCTTCTTTCAGAGCCAAGGGAAATATATTTCTAATTTCGAACTTGGGAGGCAGAAATTTTAACTAACATTGGGAATTTCTGAAAGTAAAATCCTTTAAATTAAATATTGTCAACGCAGAGAATAAGTTAAAACTAACTTGATTCAGATTGGTAGAGCTGTTTTATTGAAATAAATATGTATTAAGTCATAACTTTAAAAAATGTTTGATCAATAATGTATCAAAAGCCTACAATATAACTTTTTAAACATTTTTACCAATGGATTTCCCAAGAAAGTGTGGGGCATGAAGAAACTTTTCTAAGTCTGTAATAAGTTAGAGAGCAGGATTTCCTCACGGCAAGAGTGTTTAAACTTTGAACTCAAGACCTTCTCAAACATTTTCCTTTCATTTTTCTTTAACAAAAATTTCAACAGTTCTCCTTAAGTATCAACTCATGTCTTCATAAAAAAAAAAAAACAAAAAAAAACAAAAAAGCCAAAGAAGATCAGAAAAGCAAATTATTGAATTGCTAGATTCTTTGCTGTCTTTAAATTTGTCTAGCTCCTTTTTGAACCTGAAAATACTTCCTCTTTCCATGAACTCCTGTGGCAGCATGCTTCAGATGTTCATGACCTGCTCTGTAAAATCGTATTTTTGTTTCAGAATGACTTCCTAACAGTTTTACCAATTGTCCCCAAGTTCCAGAACTGAAAGAAATTATAACAGTTCCACTGTCAACTTACACAGTACCTTCATGGGTCTGTAAATCTCTTATAATATATCTCTTCAGGGCTTTCTCCTGTAAACTAAAAAATCTCAGGGTCTCTCCTCATAACATACGTTCTCATGCTCTGTTCCCTTCATCTCTCTAATTGTGCTTCCCTGCAGTATCTAGCTCTTAATTATGTTTCCTGAAATGCATAGACTAGGACTGAATATGACATCAAGATGTTGGTGCATGAAAATGTTATGTAGCAGGAAAAATGAGTCCTCAATCTGGTTTTCAATACCCTACCTGATGACAGGCAGCATTGTCACCGGCTTTTTCATTTTCTGATGCATGTTGAGCCGTTAATTTCTGAAAACTGTTGACAGCTCGAGGACCCCAACTGAAATTATTACCTCCAAGTTAGACACTAAGAAGAATGTTTTGTATTATTTTTTCTTAGATATATTGATTTCATTTTTCTATACTGAAAGAGTTGTTTCACCTTTTGCCCACTCAGCTTTCTGAAGTTATTCTGAATTTCCTCTGCAATGATGCAGCAATGAGCTGCCAAATATAGTTTAACATAATCTGAAAGAGATGGATCTTTAATAGTGCTTTCCCTCTTCCAGGTAATTGTGGAAGATAAACAACCCAACTTCTCCTGAATATGCAGCTCTAGTTGATCCTTAGTGGACAAGAGACCTTTATAGACAGGCTGATAATGACTAAGGAAGGAAAAATAAAGAATAGGCTAAAGCAGGACTTTAGAGAATTGGTAAAAGAACCTTTCTCAGACTATATGTTCAATGCAGTAGTTCAGTGCTGTGAAAGGCCATAAAGTATCTCAGTCTGTATGGATTCAATCTTTCAAGGAATTGTGAAATAGGTTTCCACTACTACGCAGTTTTTTTTACTGGAAAACACTTATGTAAAGAGTGAAAAAAGGACCTCAATAGCTAATCCATACAAATTGATTTTCTCATTCACTTACTCATGAAAAGAAGAGAAGAGAAAAGAAGAAATAGAAAAGAGAAGGCAAGGCAAGGCAAGGCAAAGAAAGGGCAAAGGGAAGGGGAAGGGGAAGGGGAAAGGGAAAGAAAAGGGGAAGGGGAAAGAGAAGGGGAAGGGGAAGGAAAACTTGAATTTCCAGTCAGGAAAGTTTCCTGAAACAAATTAATTTTCATTTTCATCATCCCTCTCCCTTTAAAACCTTAACTGACTTTTGTGTCCAATATATTCACTATAGGTCTTGTTTCTACAGAGGAGTCTGATTTTACTCTATAATTCCAGGTACTCAATTTGAAAGAGGGCTTACAATTAGTTTACAGTTACATGTGCATATCATATCTAAGGGCCATTTCATTTTTTGGTGCTTTATTTAGCCTATCAGATTTTCTGCTAGCTGAAATGCTCCTGATCTCTGTAAATAAACTGTGGGTTTCATTCATGCGGCACTAGTAAAAATTCCTCCAAAATGTATTAAACTGACAGTGACTTGAAAATACGAATCCCTGATGGTCTGAAACTGATCTCTCCAGAGACTAAAACCCATTTTGCTAAATCATTTTTGCAGAAATGACTGACTCCTATAAAGCGCTTTGCTTTTGCCTAACGTTGATAAGACCAAAATTAATTCAAAGGACTCCTGCTACCTAGATATGAAAGTGTTATCTCTGTTTTTCAGATGCAGAAACTGAAAAGGTGAAGAGGCTTCCTAAGGCCATAGGGTAAGGTAAAGATAGAGGTGGTGCTTCAACTCGCCAGTGTCTGGCTTCTAGTCTAGAATTATAAATGTCAAATATCCTACATAGTTAAGACATAGTTAATAGTTAAGATAAGAGTAGATACATTTTGCTCACAGAGAAATAATAAAATAAATACAGAATTTTATACTAATCAGTTACTGTCTGACATTTTGAGCAGATATTCAAAGTGTGGGAAAAGAAGCAGAAGGGTAATATTCATCTTCCTAACAGTATATAGTAAACCAGACTTTTTTTTTCACTGGTTGCAGGCTTAGTTCCATTACAGAGTTCAGCTTTGAAGGAAATTTTCTTCCTGATTTCTTCTCATTCATATTCAAAGATTTTCATTCTTGTGGTTTTCAAGTGTGAACTTAGATGGTTATTAAGAAGTTTAAGACTAAAAACCATGGAGAATAAAGTCTCGTATTTATATCTAGACTAGATACTGTGCAGCTTTTTCAAAGGATGGTTGATCATAGAAGTAAAAATGACCCAGAACAAGAAGGAAAGTGGTGATGGAAAGACTGTCTGTGTCCTGCACATCCCGAGGGTACTGCTCAGCAAACATTCAGACTTACTTCTCCGTGTCAAAGTGTGATACCAAGGATTATTTCCCTTGTAATAGTTATGTTTAAAATTATTGTTTTTTCAGGAAACACATGAAATAGCAGAATTTAACGGAATTACCCAGAACCTACTCTGTGTAGAACATGAGGAACTGCAAGAGCCTTTTAGCCAGTGCTGCTTTCACAGAAACAAGGCTTACTGTTACACCAGAGCCAATCCAAATTCCCCTCAGGAAGATCCTTAGTCATTGGAAACCTTTATTACAATTATCAATTATTATAGTATATTATGAAATTATTACTATAATACGGTAACCTGAGCACTGTTGTTTGTTTAGATCCAATTAGTTCCAACATTCTGAGAATGAAACAAAGGGAATAAACATGACCCATAGGAAAAGAATACTTCCATAAATGAGTGCAAAGTGGCAACATTTGCCGTCACTGGAACCAGACAGAAATTGAATGACTATATTTTAAGAAGAATATTAAAGACAGCTATAAGAATAGAGGAAAGAACTTGGAAAAGTAAGAGAAATTATTTTGTTCCTCTTCAGCTTCTGATCAATGCAAAATGAATGCCCAGTTGTAACACTTTTTGTGAAAATGGGAGTCATATTTTGGTATATGCAGGAAAAATAGACAATGGAAAAACTTGTCATTCATAGATGCAGGCTATTAAAAGACTATATTGAAAGAGAGAAAAACATTCCATGCAAGGATGCTCATGCTTGAAATATTGTAAATACAGAAGTGCTGCATACAATTTAACAAGTATTGAAATAGAGGCTAGATGGTTCTTTTTCCTTTCTGTTGGCCACCCTGAGGAGGTTTTGTCATTTGAAGAATGTAAAAGAACTGACTTCATAGAAAGGAGCATTCAGATTTTAATTGAGGAGTCTGAAAACCCAGACTTTTCTTAAACAACCTTTTGTAACTGACACAAAATATGCCAACATTGGTGTTTGTAGAGTATTACACAAGCTCTCCATATGCACACCACTTCACAAATGCAGGCTGACACATCTCCAGAGCCACGGATTACTGTTTTCCTCTAAAAAAATTTCCTGATGATAAAGTCATTATGGTCAAAGTCCAGCCACTGAACTGCACCAACACTTTCCAGAGAGGCAAGTCAGAGACAGAAGAAACATCTCCTTTAGTGGCCCAACTGCAGCTTCACTGTGCCCTGGCACTGGGTGGGCAGCACAGGCTCCCCAGGTGTGGGGGAGCTCCTCTGTGCCCTGCCTTACTGGGTGGTTTCAGAGGTGAGTGGGGGCTGACACACTGGACCATTCCTCAGCACCCAGAGATGTCGTGCAAAAGTTTGGAAGAATCCAAAATCAAGGCTAGTAATGAAAGAGTAGATTCAGTGCCAGTGTGCAGGACATAATGATTCAGATTCTAAAAACTGCACCACAGGAAATTGTCTCTGTTGCTTTGTTATCACCATATCATTATGAGTTTCTCATTAAGGACTTCTCTGTGACCATGAGTGAGACTTGATCTTGCCTAGTCTGTGGTAGTTAATGAGTTACTCATTTATTACACCAGAGTCTGTTAAGAAAGAAAAATAAAGTGCTGAAAGTCTAAATTGCAGTCATCTACGTAGGGAACCCCAGGCACCTATAGTCAAAGTGGATTTATGGCCTTTGATAACATTGACAGTAGTTTACTCCTGGTTTTTAATATGCGGCATGTTCTTCCTGAATGCAGCACATAATCATTCGCAGTCTTACTGTTCATCCTCTATTAGTGTACTAAGTTTTTTTTATTATTATTAACTAAACCCCTTTCTTTTGTCTTCTTCCAAGCCACAGCATACATGTACATTCACATCCTATACTTAAAGACACTTCTTCTTCCTGATGAAAATTACTATGGTGTTCTTCCAGCACTATTTTCAACAGATAGAAGTAGCAATTCAGTCTCCCTTAATAGATGTCAATGAAAACAGAATTTAGCATGAGCAGACTTGCTTTTGTTTTAAGCAGATGCTGTTACATGAAGCACGTGGTGTTCTCCACAGGGTATTCCACACAGTTTTTGCAGGATATTGTAAAACAAACTGGCAGTGATCAATGCTAATAAAAAGAGCTACAAAATTATCTGCATGCAATCGCTGAATATCTCTGTTAAACCTGATGTGCTGTTGGCACAACATTTCTGTTCGGGTCACTGACACTGGAAGGCTTTTGCACACCATGAACATTTCAGTAATGCTATCTAGGTCAGTTCAAAGCAGTATTTGAACTTTGATTAAGATATAAATTGTGAAAGACATAATTCATAGCAAGGCCAATTAGAATCTTTTCAGTACACAGTACATAACAGGTTCTAATAACATTAGCATTTAATCTGTTTCATCAGAGGCATGTAACTCAGAATTAATTATTCTACTTAACAGTGTAAAGGATCTTAAGATCAGAGAATATGGCAAAATTCAGAATTATACTTTGTATCAATAGCAAATGTCAGGCTGGTTTTGATACATATCTTTTGGGGTTTTAGTACTTCAATTCCGAATTATTTTGGGATTAGGGTAAGTGGATAATTAGTCTTCTCTGTCATTGAATTTGATTCTTAAGAAAATCAGTCAAGAAACAATAAAAAAAATAATAGAAAAGGAAGACTGCATAATAATGCTAATGAGAATAGTGATAATAATAATAATAATGGTTGTACTGACATGATAAAGGATTAATTTTCTATGTATTGTCTAATTTAACTGGTGTGAAAAACTGTTGAATTATTGTGTTAATACTACTACAACTTCACCAATTCTAAAATTCTATATTATGTAAGTAAATGGTCCTGTCACCTAAAGCATCAGTTTCAGGTGACATACTCATGTATTGTGCAAACTAGAGATGTGTTGGGTTAGCTTTTGCATCCTTTGCTACTGCAATGACTTTGAAGAAGCATAACAGCTTATTCAACATCTCATAACCTCCAAGAATGATTTACTTTAATAATTTTAATAAAAAATAATAAGAAAAATTTAATAATAGTTGGTACTCTTTGACTAGATCCCCTTTTTTATTTAAAAGTAGTCTTACTGCTTTCCTGGTTTGGTTTTACATGAATGTCTTAAAATCTTCCTGTGTTTGCTTCCTTTGTTGCTCTTTATTTTCAAGGTGACACTGAATTTTTTTAATGAAAACTGTAAGAGGCTCCTTCCTAATTTTTTCCCACTGACATAATGCCAGCAAACATAGAATCTCACTGGGGATTCATCAAATACCTTCAAATAACCTGAAACACTACAAATGTTAGGATGGTTTGCTTTTGGTCGTGCAGCTGAATTGCTTGGGGTTTATTCACTATTTCAAGAGAATAAAATACCTCTAGTAGACATGGGCTAGTATGTCCTGTGACTATGCTGTAAGCTGTGCTATTCAGATAAGCTCTAAGAAAGACTAAAAAATAAATTCAGCTCAAACAGTTTTTGCTGTACATACTGCATTGTCACTCTCTGAATGTCAACACAATTGCTACTACCTTATCAGTAATTAACTTATACACTGTTCATCTTTGTTATCTGCTCTCATCCTTATTTTTAATTTACTAGAAATTCATTAGTCTCATTTTAGTGGCAAAGGAACCATTCTTTGGTAAGTTCAGCTAAGTAAATCTTCCTTTCTTGAAATAAAACTTGAAAGTGCCTCAGAATAATTTACTGTTATAGTAGTCCCACAGAATAAAAAATCAAATCATCTTCATGCTCATAAGACTTTGACTAGACAGAAATCCTTAATCCTCTCTAGACATTCAGAGGATGTTTGCTGAATGAAAGGATTTTCTGTAGTCATTTCGCATAAGTACATAACGTGGATTTTGCAGTGTCCTAAGGATGTGCACTTATTCTTCAATCGTCACGATCCAGCCCAGGGGCAATTACATGCTAAATTAGAGCTTTCTCATGACTTAAGCATGTCCTGTGATAAAGAGGTTTATTATGTAAACATTGACTCTTCATCCTGGTTTAATGCTATAGGAACTACATTCATTGGAAACAGAAGGCTGTGGTAAATTAGAAATGAAACAAAATATATAATTTCCTTGAACCTTAGCTTCTCAGGCCCAGAATTAAGCAGCTGTCAAAGGATTTGGAGTAGGTCAGGGGATGTTTTCTGCTTGAAGCCCTGCAGAACTGATGACAAGAAACCTGCATTCCTTCCTACAGAAAGGAAGGAAGAAACTACTGGGATCACATTTATCCTGGCACAGGCGCGTTTCCCCGCTTATGCAGAAACAGTCAGTTGGGCAGAAAAACATATACTAGTATTTTATGCTTTCAACTGGGTCTTATCTGAAGAAATGGAATAGTGAAGGCCGGTATAGAGAAAATGCTGACTGGGGTAAGTCAAGCTGGGGCAGGCAAACTCAAGTCAATTTTAATTAAAGCCCTTGAGATCAATTATGCCAGGTTTCCAATTTATTTATTAAATAGATTTGCCTCCAAACCATTAACTTTCATGATCTTCTTGTATCCAGGTAAACCACTCAGTATAAAAGACAAGGAAGATTCTCAAGAAGATCAAACAAAAAAAGTTAGCAGATTCCCTGTCTTTCTAGTCCTATGTTATATACTATTGTCTAGGAAAGACTAAGCTGTGATGTGGAAATGCACTTTCTCTCCTTTGTTACTTTTCAAACTATTTACTGCGAACAGCCAGTGCCAAAAGTATAATTAGCCTTACTTGGAAAGTGCAAGCTACAATGGCAGATGTCCATGTGTATAATCAAAATGCTTTTTAGGGGAAAATAAAAGCCTGATAAAATAATCTAAAAGTGTTTTAGGAAAATAATAGCATTCATCTATATTATAGACCAATGGTAAACTCAAAGAATGGAAAATACGGGTTTAGGACTTTGAGGAACTGGTTATGCTGTTAAGTATATAAATATCAAATACCATTATCTTGCTGTCATTGAATTCAAGATTTCTATTATTTCAGAGTTTCTAAGATTTACTTCAATGGAGATCTTAGATAGATAGGCGATTCAGTTCTGTTAATGTGTTTCCCTTTCTATTTAACATATGGTTCTAATTATTTTATTGTCTAAGGAGTTTTTAAACCCTCAAATTATATGACATAGTGTGTAGTATAAACAAGATGGACCTCTTTGCAATATTTTGATACTGAGTCATCAAAAACCAGTTCAAATTAAAAAAAAACAGCCTGTAGACTTTCATTGTTAGAACACCAAATTGCACAGACTAATATCACTTTCTTCTAGGAGGTTTTGTTTAGTCTCCCTTCCCGTCCCAAATGTGATACTAGCAATATAATTGGATCTGAATTAAACATGTTTTCAGGAGCAAGAGTGGTTAACTAGCCAAATTAAAACTATGAGTTAATTAAACTGTTCATAGAATGATTCAGAACTGATCTGAAAAAATGGGTACAGTCTACATATTGGGCTGAAGTGATGTACGATATGGTCTTTAGTAGTTCTAAGAGGTAAAAATGTACAACATTTGCTCATTTGACATTCAGTACAAATGACACAGTTTGGCAGTGTGATAAAGCAGATTTTGGGACTCCTGTCATATCAAATATGTTGCAGTCACAAAAGCTGGTGCTGGTTCAAAGTCACTCAAGGGCCAGCAGATCAGTTCATATGATCAAGCTTTTTGAAATGTCCAGTAACATCTGTCCACAACAATTAATCTTGATCAGATCAGGTTTCATACATCTTCCTACTGCCATATAAACCCATCAAAAATTTTGATTTGTGTGCTTTTTTATGCACCAGTGCAGTCACATGTCCACAACTGGTTGGGATCCAGTTGGCTCTATGGTATCTGTGACTACCCAGGTGCTGTTTTACCGTTGTGGAACATGAGGGTTTGATAGTTTAGAAAATTAACCCACTGCAATCAAGAAGACAAAAAATGGTGTTAGCATTTCAGTATTGTTTCCTGATTTCGTAGTCAGTCCTTTCTGTGTGTTACTTCTTTCTTCTTATATGACTCCATTTCTTGTCCTGACTTGTATAAATCCTGTACACTAAAATGCAACGCCAGTTCAAAATCTGAAAAAAGGCATTCTCTGCAGTTATATCTTATCATTCTGAACTTGAATTTTGTTTAAAAGGTCATATAATCAATGCATAATGAATAACTAGTGTTGTTTGAACAAGATTTATTTTTATAGGAAAAAATAAAAGCAGTAGAATGAAGTAAAAAATCCTGCACCTCTTGTTGGTCTTGTAATTATAAATGCCCAAATAAGCATTATTATAGACTTATTACTTGTCTTTGAACCTATGGGATAGATAAAAAATGGAACCATTCTAATGTATTCTTTCACTTGAACCACATATTTGAGCTGGTGGAGAGAGAAAAAAATGTATTTCATATTGGAAACTCAGTAATTGTGGAAATGGTTAACAGATACCTTGAAACTGCAGATTCAGTGGCATGACATCCACATTATGGGTCTGGTGATGGACAGACTAATGTGGCTGCTCTCCAAGTCTACATTCCTGTCTCTCAGACTAATCCTGTTAAATCTACCAGAGGAAATATTTTAGCGTGCACCTTTAATAATGATAGAAATATCCACATCTGAATGTTTAAACAGCAGATCTTCACAAAGCAAATTGCACAGTGTGCCATAGCTGCCCTTCATTTCACTCTGTGACCATTACACAAACTGTGCTACCAAAAATTGATATGCACTAAATTAGCACTGAAATACCATGGTAACCACTATATTCTGCCTGCTATTTCCCTGGCCACAGAGTCTAATAGTTCTACAAATACTGTTTTCTTCTTGTACCCCATTATATTTTTGCCCTTTCCAATTTAATTAGTTTCATATATGGTTTTTTTTTCTTCTAGAGAGACAATATTTTCTTGCTTGAGTATAAGATTATATAGTCAGCAGAAATATTAGTGATTTACTGTGTGTTGTGTTTATACTAAGTCCACGTCAGAGCCACTTTAATAATTTTAATTGTCTCCTTCAGTATGGATTTTAGTTCCTTTAAAAACCTTAAAAGAAAGAAAAAAAAAACTTCAGTTTTTCAGCTATAGACTATCTTTTATCAGCAATCTAATATGTTGGTAGTCTGTTTTAATGAGAAATTTCAGGAGAAAAAGAGGAGTTGAAGTTTCCTGACACATAACAAGTTGTTCTTGTTGAGTTTTCTGTGCTAGAATAACACTGGTAGAAAAAATCACCAAAGTTACAAACTTAATGGAAGTTCTTCTACGTCAAGTAACTAATTTCAAGTAAGAATGTATTTTTTAGTTTATTATTCTGGTTAACTTCATCCTGTCTTGAAATAGCGAAGAATCAGAGCATATCTTTTGGATTATATATTCCATTAAATGCTTCCATTTAAGTCTAAGAAATCACTTTCCAACTGTGTGGGTGGTGAAACACAACAGGTTACCAGGAGAGGTTGTGGAGTCTCAGACCTTGGAGATATTAAAAATCTAACTGGACACAGATTTTGTGCAACCTGCTGTAGATGACTCTGCTTTGTGCAGGGGGACTGGATTAGGTGATCTTCTGGAGGGCCTTGTCCCCTCAGCTCCTCTGTGATTCTCTGAACTGCAAGTTCTTTGCAAATGTTCTGATTCCCATCATCAGAGGAAAAAAGAATATCCTCAGGGGCCCCTCTCTAAGCAGTCTTGGTGTTGACCAAGTTGGAGGGAATTATTTCTCAAAAGAATCTACCCATACAAAGGGTGAAAAGTTAGACAAAAAAGGATGTAAATAATCCCCAAAAAGGAAGATCTAGATTAACTCACGATCTTTACTGTTTCATACTGCATGCCTTTTCTCATCAGCTCTTCTGTTTTTTCCTTTTCCTAGGAAACAGTGTTTTTGTCATTTAGACAGGCTTAATGAAAGAAATCCACAGACAAGGCTACAGAGACAGAAAAGAGGTAACAAAATTGATTGCTTAAATGGAAAAAAAGTAAACAATCTTTGTTTCCTAAGTTCTTGGGTTTTTTCTACTTACCTCTATTTTTCAGGCTTCATATAGAACAAATCCCACTCTGAATTCTGGCTAAGTCATAGTAGAAGGGCAGACATAAGAAATCGTGGGGGTAGCCATAGTTGAAGGATGCCTCTAACTTTCAGGATGTGCTACTTTCAGGAATATTAAGTTTGTTCTATTCAAATTCAGTATACTGTAACACAAAATGTTTTGGAGATTTGCTGAGAAGATAGAGGTTCACCTCTCCATAACTTATAGCTAATGCACAGCAGAAAAAGAAATATGCTATGAAGCTTAAAGCCAGGAAATGCAGAAGAAGATATAGGGAAGTCCCATCGTTTTTTACCTGCTAAGATGAGAACATTATGCTAGTGAAAAATCAGTCTTGTATTAGAAACTGAACCTTGATCTCCTGTGGCCACATGCTTTACTCTGCTCTTTCCAATCAGGTACCTCAATCAGGCTGGCTCTTGCCAGCACCCCAATGATACAGATGAACAAAAATTAGCTAAATGTTAGCTGCACGTAGAACCACAGAATTATTTCTTTTGGAAAAGATCTCTGAGATTGAGTTAAACATTTGACCAAACACCGCCACATCAACTAGAAAATGTGACTAAGCGCCACATGCAGTCTTACCTTAAACATCTCCAGGGATAGTGACTCCACCACCTCCCTGGGCAACTGTTCCAATATCTAATCACCCCTTCTGTGCAGAATTTCTTTTTAAGGTCTAACCAGATCCTCTCCTAGCACACCTTAATACTTTGTCCTCTTGGCCTGTTGCTGGTTGCCTGAGAGAAGAGACTGACCCTCATGTTTCAGAGAGGGGTCCGACAGCCTCCTTTCAGGGAGTTGTAGAGAGTCATAACGTCTCCCTGGGAGCCTTCTCTTCTCCAGGCTAAACAACCCCAGCTCCCTCAGCTACTTCTCATAAGCCTTGTGTCCAGACCCTTCCACAGCTCTGTTGCCCTACTCTCACCACCCTCCAGCACCTGAATGTCCTTCCCGAACTGAGAGGCCCAGAACTGGGTACTTCAGATGTAGCCTCAGCAGTGCCAAGTACAGCAGAAGAACCACTTCCCTGGTCCTACTGGTCACACCATTCCAGATACAGGCCAGTATGCCACTGGCCTTCTTGGCCACTTGGGCACACACTGGCTCGTGTGAACCAGCCCCTGTCAACCAGTACCCCCAGGTCCTTTTCTACTGGGCCACTTTCTAAACACTCTGCCCAAGTCTGTAGTGCTGCCTGGGGCAGTTGTGGCCAAAGTTCAGGACCCAGCACTTGATTTTATTGAACCTCATGCCGCTGATCTCTGCTCATCAATCCAGCCTGTCCAGGTCCTTCAGCAGAGCCTTCATACCCTCCAGCGGGTTGACACTCCCACCCAACTTGGTGTCATCTGCACATTTGCTAATGGTAGACTCAATCCCCTTGTCCAGATTATCAAGATATTAAACAGGACTGGGCCCACACTGATCCTTGGGGAACACCACTAGTGACTGGATGCCAACATAGACAGGAAAAACTTGCAATGTCTGCATAGAACAGGCAGGTGCTCTTTCCCTTTTGCTTGAAAAGAGATAGATTCTTTCCCACTTATTTATCTGTGTGGGGGCCCTAAAAAACAAATCTAGGTGACTTTATTAACTCCAGCTTATCTGGTCTAATTCTCCATTATAGGCTATTTATATTCCTCAAATTCTCAATTCATCAAACAGTAAGACTCAGCGTGGAAATAGAGAAAAAGGAGAAGTCTGAGGCTATTCTCACCTATACTAATATTTCCTTCAGTTCATCATACAGGGCTTGAGCCTTTGTAGTTGTAGCTTGACGGGACTTGAGGCTGAAACTGGGAAGAGAGGGGATCCTAAACTGAACACAATGTGGAAGAAGTGAACGGAAATTACAAATTCAGTTAAAGCACCCATGAAGAGTAGGGGAATGAAGAGTAGGGGAATGCAGGAGCAAGAGATGGAAAATAAGTGCAATGCTGCATCTCTTCTGTAACAGAGAGACATTCTTCTTCAAGATTATGTTGGGACTATTATACTGTCAGAAAGTTTTCTTTCTCCTGAAAATAAAACCAAACAAGAAACTTTTAATCAGTACCTTCAGCCTACATCAATTTAAATCATACTTCAGAAAGTACTTAAGGCAAACAAAACAATTCAGGTGAAAAGTTTCCTATTTAATCGTGGGCATTTGAACAACAAATAGCTTGTAATTACCTCAGTAGACACTGAGTCAGCTTAGCAACAAATGATGCAGTATTAACTATTCTGAACCAACCTTTTTCTAAATCAGACAGAGGGACACAAGGACAACACCAATAATATCAAGCATTACAAATGCAGCACAATAACACTTCAAGTATTTATTATTTTTTTCTGAGGTGCTTCTCTTTAACACATACACATCATTTCCATGCCCATTGCAGGTTGCTGAGAGTAATGTTCTCTGCTGAGTTAGCAGCGTTCTTCTGAAGGCAAGAAGCACTTTGTTCTCTGCATACAGCTTAATCTGTTGTAATCTGTTCTGCCTTATTTCCACCAGTGTAAATTTTCAGAAATAAATCACCAGCAAACAGCTAGTTAATAACATAAATATTAATTCCATACAGATGGATCCATAATTTTCCTTATAATTCAGTGGGCAAATCCATGGTTCTCTGAAGACCTTGACAAACCGTTTTATTTCCAAGCTCTCAGACACAGTCCTAAAGGCTGCGTGACTTTTTCCTTTGAACTTCCACTTCAGTTAGTGCAAGGCTTTTCTGAAACCTCCTTTTTCAATCATTAGAAATATTCTTCTCAGTATGTTTCAGGACCTACTGGGTTTTTGTGTCTGTGTTATCTCTCACTTCTTGTCTTCCTCCTTTGGTGCTTGCCCAGACAGAGTCACTCTTAGTACCCTTTTTGTCAGGTTACACAGGCCACGTTATTTGTCTTCTTCATCCCCTGACCACCTTAGTAAATCTTCTCTGCACTACTCTCCATTCAAATTGTTTTATGTCAACGTGGCTAAGTAGCACCGCAAAGAGTGTTTATGATTATATTTTCCCAGCAGCCTACATGACAGTAAATATTTTTCACTACAGTTTTAGTGTGGGCAACCATAAAGATGGCCTGGTTAAAAAGAGAAAATTATTGAACAGATGAAAATGGCTCCTGGAAACATTGTTAGAGAAATTGCCTGCTGAAGTGGGGGCTGGATGGCTGGAAACTAGGCCTGTAAACCAGAAATGTCCTTAAAAATGCATCTGGTAACTGTGAAGTACAGACGAAGTATCAAGAATCCAGAGACATCCTGAGGTACCATGAATAAGCAAAAATCCAAGAAACTCTAATGGCAATTTATCATCTACAAAAGTAGAAACAGCCTTGGAAGATAGAATTAGTCTGGAAGAACTGAAAGCATAATTTAATAATTTAATTATTGGCTGTTACAAATGAAAAATTGAAATTACCAACATGTGTTGACTGCTTGAAGTGGTGTTGTCCTACACTCTCTTATATCTCTAGGTTATGAAAAGAACTGAATTTGTAACCAGAACAGAGGATTTTTTCTCTGAGAACTCTCTATGTCACACATAATTTTGTTTTTCTGAGACAGATGAACTTCACATGAATTTTCTACCGGGTCTTGTACTCTCACTGAGAGTGCCCAGATGACTTTGGACTCTGTGACATGGACCCTCTTTGAAGTGACACTCTGTCTGTTACCTCATTGTGTCTCCTTTGGTCCTGCTTTGGTGTCAATTCAATTTGTCCTCACACCTCTGCGATGGTTGGATCAAACTTTGGGACTGATTTGTCCCCCTCTTTGGGATGGTTTCACTCCTGAAATCTGTCTAATTCACTTGATACCCCTACTATATCTATCCATATAAGTAACCCATCATAAGCATATCTCCTCTTATATTATTATTATAAAATGCCAACATTGGTCTTTGTATTGTTGTTAGTGTAAGTTTTTTCTCCAATAAGTTTATTGTAACCTGTAATATACCTACTTGGTTTCTGTAATTATATTGGTTGTTGATCCAGGATTTGTTGCTGTTAGTGATCACTGCCATGCTATTGATTGATATTGATTAATCATTAATTGCTGATAGAAATTTGTAATAGCTTGATATATTTACATATATTTTCTTTATTGATCTAAGTTATACTTTCTAGTGATGATTTCTGTGGCTTTGTGATAATCTGCAATAAAATAGATAAACTTAGATGATAAAAGCTTCCAAGTCTTTGTGTATTATGAAATTCTATGAACCCAAGGTTGCAATCTCTACACACCCACAGTTTTGGGTAACCTTTTAGGTCATAAAAGCTGTCTAGATGACTATCCACGTTGTATATCCGTACATTCTATATGACTTTTTTCTCTGTGTATTGTATCTTTCTCTGTTCTTGGTAAAAAGAGAAAGAAATGTTTAGATAGAAACTCACGAATCTACATGGTGAAGCTACATCAGTGAAGCTCCTCCTTAAACTCCAGATTTGAATTTTGCAGCCTAAAACTTTGATTTAACCTGTAATTGGCAAGCTGTGCATTTCAGAGCCAGAGTTTGATAAGTCTCTCAATTCTATTCTGCTTGCTCTTGCAAACAGTAATTAAGTGTAATTATGTGGAAAAAATGTTGATTGAAAAATGTGTATTTGCAAACCTGAGTTTTGAACGGACCTACATTACATTTAAAATATAGCTTCTCCAATCCGTTTATTTTCCAAACCCACCACAAAATTGCAGTGCATACCATTTTGCACAGTGTGACAAACCCCAGGGTAGCTATAAGAAAGAAGCGTTCTGTTCTCCTCTGCAGCCACATTTATCTTTGAAAAACATTTTTAATGGGGGGTTCAAAAATAAGTGCATTCATTGCATAGAGAAATTGGCTTACAAGTTGTAGAAATAAAATGATGCAACTATAAAATACTAATTTTCCATGTGGATTCTTTGTCTCACTTTATTTATTCTGTTTCAGAAGTTACTTATTTAGAAATTTTTCTGTGCCAGAGGGACGGAATTACTTCTATGGCATATTTCTCCATTTAGAAAATTTCCTATGCTTTAGCTTTACAGAACAATAGAAACTTTCATTATAGACTTAGGTAAGTATCTATTTCACTATCTTACACACACACACACAAAAAATAAATTAGGAGGAACCTCCTATCTTATCTGTAGCATATTTAAGAAAACATCTGATGCGTGATGTTTACAAAGTCTATGTTTTGTTGCTACAGTAGGAACAACTCAGAAGATAAAATGACAGTAATTTCATGTTAAGATGAAATAGGAAGTCCATATACAACTAAAAACTAAGGCTTATATCTACTCCCTTGATGTCACCTTTGAGATCTCAAGAAAGTAGCAATGGACAAAAGTGCAAATATTCAGAACTGATTTCTTTGTAGCTTCTTTGTACTTTTCTGCCCTTTAAGGAATTGAAAAATAAAAAGAAAACTTTCATAAAACTTTTCTGTTCTATACAATAAATGCGAAATAACCATGAAGCATGTCTTTCCATCATGAAATTAAATCCATTTCAAGAAGGAAATAATAAGTTTGATTTTGCTCTAGGGGAATTTTTTTTAATATTTCCAGCTCAAATGTTTGTTTCACAGATTAAAAAAGGCAACTTACTCTGTTTGATGAAAGAGTTAAAACAAAATTATTACTACTGAAATGAAACATCTTACAGATTCTAAATATAATCCTACATATAACGAATATTGTAGCTTTACATATAATAAATGAAATTACTTCTATTAAAGATGTGGCAGTAGAGGAAAAAACCCCAAAACACTAGAAAGCTAATACCAGTAGCAAATTTATTCATGTTTGTATAACATATATATAACATAATAACAAGCTATTGTTTGTTGCTGTAAGCTATCTCTTCTGTGCCAACAGAAGTGGCTATAGAGTTCAGCCCAATGCTGTTAAAAATTTCAGATGAAAATTAGCTTGTGATCAAAGTTTTCAAACACATATCATTTAAATAACATATTCTTAAATCTGACAAGTGTTAAGCTAAAGACAGCATCTCTGTGAACCACTACAAAATGTGCAAAACATTGAAAATTGTCTCATTTAACAATTTTATTTTTAATCTACAAATGAGAAAATGTTATCCATTACAATTCTGCACTTGTTTCTCTTATTTTCAAAATATAGTATATTAGCCACAAATACAAAATAAGAATCCATGAATTATGTTATATATGACAAATTATTTTTGAAGATTATTAGAAGACCACATATACAGTGAGAAAAGATAATTTTTTATGCACTTTTTTCTGTCTTGAAACACAGCTTTGATAACTGACACAAAGAAATCTCTGCAGAAGCACACGGACACTCAGGTCTGGGCAAAGAAGATTACATGTGGAGATCTTCACATGCTAAACTACCCATGGTGAATACTGACTACCAACAATAAAGAAGGATCAGTTAGAGAACACCGAAGAAATGGGCATGGAACCAAATGTACCTATGTTGAAACTGATCAATGTCACTGGAGAGTTGCCCTCTACTTTTTTTTTTTTTCAAAAGGCCATGTAAACCAGAGAAGAGTCACAAAGACTGAGAAAAGACAAACATCAGGTTCATTTTCCAACAGTAATTAGGAATTAATTCTAATTTTTAAGATGGCCTTGCCTTGACTTTGAGATTGGACTTTGTGATCCCCAGATTCCTTCTGACCTGAAGCATTCCAGTATTTTGATAGATCTTGTAGTCAGATTTTGAGACAATAGATCATACAGACATGTAGCTTGAGACACAAGGAATTTGAAGCAGCACTTATAAAAACAAACAGCGTGTGTCAACAATAAGAGTATTGTTGAAGAAATTGTCTGCATTATGGATAAAAGAGTGAATCAGTATTAGAATGATTTTTGGGTGGGACTGTTACTAGCAATAAAGTGGTTTCCTTGCTTGCTTTGTAATAGTTACAGATCTATGTTGTTTTGTTCTAAAATAGAAGTTTATCTACATGCCCTTATGTAACTCTGAATGTTGGATTTGCACTTTGTTGACATGATTTATGAGTGTTTAATTATAGCCATAGCTAGCTGATGGAGAGACACATTTCCTGAGTAACATGTCATCACTTCACCTTTGTGCTTTGAGGTAAGAAATAGGCCTAATCTATATAAGATCTTTGACAGTAAACACTATCAGATGTTTTTCCTGAGGGGCTCATTATCTCAAGTGACAGATTTTGCCACTAACAGCACACTCAAAAGGGGATTGAGAAGTCAGGGTAAGGTAAAAATCTGCTTTGCGTAATGAGCAATCTTGTAGGATATGAACAAGATCTTTTTCAGACCTGTGTGCGTGAATACTTGTGAGTCAACTGTGAACTACAGTGGCAGCAAAAAGAAAGGTGAAAGCAACTAATTTCTATCTGTTCTTGTAGATCAGCTTTTTCTATGCTATTTATCATCATGAAGCAACTGACATGTCAGAGGCAGAAGTTGCTGATGGAACGATAACTGGTCTGGCATGGAACTGCCACCTGCCTAGTTAAGGTCAGAAACCAGTGTAAAGACCTTGAGAGAGCAGGAGAGGTGACTTTTTGAAAAGTCTGGGGAAGGCTCTTCAGTGGAGGTCTGAAGACTGATCTTTGGGTGATACATGTTTACTTTATCAGTGTTGTAGGAGCAGCTCATGTACAACAAAAAGAATTCACAGAATTCTAGTCATGTGCCACAAAAGGGGAGGGTATGAACGGCTGATATCTGAGAAACTCAGACAAAAATGTGTTCAGATTTGAGGGAAGGGTTACAACTCATTTTGTATTCAGGGAGAGTGGTATCATTGGTATTCCATTCCGTCTTCTTTCAAGTCCCAGCAAGGATGCCTGTCCAATGGTAAACTCAGGGCTGTTATTCTGCTTTCCCGAGATAAATATATCTGCAAATATCACCCTTTCTCTGTTTGTAAAGGTCTCAGTCACTTTGACTAAGTTCTCTGTATGAAATAAAAACCATTCAGGATGTACGCAGAACATTTATATATGCGTTTCACATTTTTTTTCGTTCTTTAAGGAAAAATCTGTTTCAGAAAACTAAATCTGCTTGCTGAGTAACTTGCTAAAAGATAAGCTGGGAGAGCATTTCTCAGTAATATTATACATTCACTTTAATTTTTCAGTATTGGATAAATACCGTAACATTTTGATTGATACTACTGCTACTGCAAAATGCAGCAGCATGATAATTATGTTCTCTGCTATGGAATATTCTGCCAGTTACCAAGGAATTAAAGAATAGCAATGAAATGGTCACCTGCATCATGTCAACTGTAGGAAATTACTACCTAGATTGGACGGTGAGCTATGCCAAACTCTTAGAAAGAATTATTCTAAAGAATTTATTGAAATCTGTCTATGATAGCTACCTTAATTGGAACATATTTTTATACCAGGATAATGTGACTAATACATGTTAATATGATTATCATTATAAGAAGAGATTGAGACACAGTATATCTGATCCCTGAAATGGTGGCAAAACTTCTTTCCTTCCATAATCGGAATTACTCTATCTACAACACAAATAGGGTGAGTGTTAAAAAATTATTTTGAGTCTTACTCTATAGAATCCATCTTAAGCAATCAGCTGAAATTATTTCAACCCCTCTGAACCCCTCTGATTTGGGTAAGTGATATATAATCAATTAGCACTGCTGTCGAAGTAGCTGTGGAAATCTGGCAAGCAAACAGTGCAACTAGGTGGTTGGACTCATTTAGGCAACATTTTATAAATAGCATCAAGTTGCAAAATAATCTGAAGGTTTTGGTTAATGGAATGAAAATTTGCCAACAAGTGTTCAGGCCCTTGGAAATTACAATATTCCAGCAAAAGTTTGATACATTATCCGTAAATATAATTTAGGGCTCAGCTGAGTTAAACATGTTCAGTCTGAGATTGCTGGGAACTGGGAAGAGTTAGGAATTTCTTACATAAATATAGAGAAGAAAAATCTCTTCCACTACAGTAAAGTACTTGTGATGAGATGGGTGCTGATTACGTTATTTAATGTGACACAGAAAGATAATAGAATGCTGCAGTTAAGAGGGTGATACAAGATCAACACAGACTGATTTTAAAAGAAACCTGTGCTCTTCTTCAAAGTCAAAGTTCAGAATTTACAGCTCAGGTAAACCACCTGCATAAAAAGAGCTTTCAGTCTGAGATTCAACTCCTTCAAAGAGAAATTGTAAAGAAATAAGCTGATAGTAACTTACTTGTCTTGTGTAGTTCAAACAGAAAAGTAGTGTTAACTCTGACTAACGCAATACTTTGTGTACAGAAATCCCTAAACCTCTTTCATCACACTAATTTTTAGAAGTCCTTAGACAAGTGTATTCAGTCCCAGAATAAATTGAAATAATTTGTCAGACTATTATTTATTCAGATTAATTTTCCCATGAACGGAACTACAAATGTCAAGCTTTTTCATCTTTCAAGATAGGCTGTTACTGTGTATGATACAGCAGAATATGCAGAAAGAAAGGACAGCTTTATTGACAGAAGATGCTCATGCATTTTTGGGGGGTTTTTTTACTGTGTAAAAGTATAATTCTTTGAAAATCTATATTCTTCTTAAAAGGTGTTTGAGTGACCACAATGACAAGGACAGGAGTTGAGACCACGGGGGCACCACCAGCCTTGAATGTCCCTGCCCTTCCCCTTAGGACTCCTGCTGGGGAGACACAGGCCTTGTCAGTTCCCTGACAGTTCATTCTGTCAGACCCAGTAGACGTGAATTTCCCTCTTTCTCAAAGAAAGACAGGAATGGTAAAAACCTGTCCACAGAAGATGTTCAGAGATCTGATGGAAGGTGATGCTCTGGAAGCCACATTCCTATGTTGTGCACTGCTGAAATGATTTGAAGAGGAAATCCAGTCACAACTTTGTTTGTGTTAAGATAACATAAACCAATAAAAGAGCAGGAATTCCTGGGGTTTTGTAATTTTGTCCTAACCTGCCTCAAGAAATTGGGATTGACTAATTAAACTTAGATGCTGGTAAAAAAAGTTTCCTTTTTTCTGTGAAGGTCTTGGAAAAATGAAGCATTTTGAAGCTATATTTCGTAGCCTAAAACTATTTCAGGCATATATTTATGCCTCTAATTTCTTCTATTTTCCTAGAGATAGGGTTTCTGGTTTTCATTCAACTTATACCATGGTTCTTTCTTGACTCTATTACTCTTCTTCAGTTGCACGAACAAGAGCAAGGCCATCCTTACAGTATCCCACTACAGGAAACAAATACTGTAGGGGTATTTGACTAGTGAAGAAGTATTTCCATTCCTCACCTTGCTTAGACAATGGTGTTGCTGCATGCGCAGGATCTTCAAAGACATCACGAGAAGGACCTGGGATTTTATTAGAACAACTATAAGTCACTGCAGTAACCATCAGTCATGAAAGATGTGTCTATGTCAGAAAATGCAGAATTATCTACATTTTTTCTGACCTGAAATAACAAAAATATAAGCTTTGGTGCACATGTTTCTAAACTAAAGTGTCTATCTTCAAATCCTAGTTTGGGATTCAGGCAGTTATCTTGTTAAAGGACATTTGAAAACTGTGGGTGAGCATCCAAATATCTATACTTCGGGTTCTCTGACATTATCACGTCTCATTAATACACGCCTATCTATGGAAATGATATTAGAATAACAAATCAGCTGCCCAAACAGATGTCAAGCGCCATCTGAGAAACAAGCGAGAAATTTTAGTGTTTAAAATTACATTGGATATGCATATTATCAGTTTTGTTGTAGTTGATGTAATGCATTAGGCATTAGGTTAATGTAGCTGGTAAAAATGAAGTGTAGTAAAATGGAATGGAATATAAATATTACTTAATACTTCCTTGAAATATTAAGATTTAGTTCTCTTTCCATCAGAATGAAATACGTTTTGCTTAGTACATGACCATTCTAATTTTTTTTCAGTAGATAACCTTCCTTGTCATAAATGGTTATGAATGAACCCTGTTTATATTTCAAGATGCATTAGTTTAAAAAATTGCATGTGGACATATTATCAAAAGGATGTAAATGAATTTTTTTTAAAGTTCAGGAGGCCTAAAAATATTACTTTCTGTTTAAACTACAGTATTACTTATTTTTGCCCTTAAGACAGTTTGGTTTGCCTTTAGTATTCTAATTAAAATGGAAATTTGTTCTCCAAACTACCTTTCAGCAATAATAAACTGATTTCAAACCTAATTTAAAGAAAAATCTTGGGGACAAACTTCATATTTCCTTGACAATATACAAGATCAATACACTAGTTTCATAGTTGCCACTCAAATAAGATATATTACTGAAAACACATTCAGTTTAACATATATGGGGAATAATACTTTATGGAGCAGTGCTACTACTACTACTACTCTTCAAAGTGTTAACTACGTAAAGATTATAATTTACACTCCTGATCTTACATATGTATTTATCATTGAAAATAATTCATTGGCCAAAAACCCCAGAAAAACTAGGGAATAAAAAAATGGCAAATTTTGGATTCTTACCTTCCGAATTAAGGCACTGACATGAATTCTGTAAGACAACAGAGAAACACTGAAGAACAGCATCACCAGGAAAAGCAACCCAGGCCTTTCGTGAGCTATTTGTCTCTCTTAAACGCACTACTTAAGTGACTACAACCAGGTTGTAGGAAAACAAGACTGAAGAACAAAGAAGCAGAGGCACGTATGCCTTTCCTTTGAACAGAATAGTCCATTTGGGAAAGCAGAACTATTTATAATTCAGTTTGAGGATCCATGAAACTTCTGGAAAATCAGGCTGCTTTTACAAGACTCTCTCCTTGCTAGCCAGCGTTTTCCAGGAAGATACTAGATGTAACTGGCATACCTTATTCCAGGCTTAAGTGGTCTCTCAAGGTAAAAAATTAGAAATAGTTGTGATCTTGATTCTAAATTTCACTTCCAGGTTCTTTATAATTTTCTCTTTTTGTATGGTTGCTTGTAGAGTTCTCATCACGTCATATATGCCGGAAAGAGCAAGAATTTTTAAATGAAAATAAATCAGTGGGCTATTTCTGTGTCTTTTATATCTGATTCTTCTCTTGCTTAATGAATCTTCTCCTCACTCACTTAAATATTCAAAAAACTGTTATTTTAATTTTCACTTTTTCTGACAGCATTGAAACTGCTAATAAGCTTTTATTTTATGCAAATCAGCATTTTACTATGAATATTTGGACCATTTCTGTCAAATGCAGGATCAAAAGCTAGAAAGGAACATAAAATGCTTCTTTAAAACTAGGGCACCATTAAAAAAATAGAGGAAGATCAATTAATGATGGCAAGTATTTTTCTAAGGACCCATTCAAGAAAATTGAAGTATACATTCTCTTACTGTGAGAAAGAGATGAAAGTTATCTCTCCGATGATATCTTAATTTTAGTACATTTCAAAGAGAAGTATTAAATGTTTGAGAGCCTAAACCAATCCATAGACACAGAAATCAGCTGAGTCCTCAGAAAATGTTAAATTCATCTGAGTCCTCAGAAAATTTTAATTTATGCAAATGCCTTCATTTACTACTAGGTCTTAAGTTTAATACATAATCCTACTTCTATAAGAATATGTCAGGAGTTTACTGGATGTGTTACAACCTTAAGCAAAATCAAATTTCAGAGAAAGTCATATATCAGGTGAGACATTTGCTTCTATCCTTTGGGTGAACATAAAATATATTTCCATTAAAAAAAAAAAAGAAAAAAAAATACATACAAGTTCAAAACATGGTTCTCTTGGAACATTCCATTTCTTTGCAAGACAGGTAGGGTTAATCATTAGGGAATCCTCAAAAAAGTATCACCACAGAAAAGATATATAGCAACAGGGGAAATAATGACTGCATATGAATATCTTTGCAGTTACCCAGTACTCTTCGAGGTGCAGTGATCAGCAGACATTCAGGCAAGAGAAGAAAAAATTAAACTGAAATCAAATCCAAAAAAATCTCAGGTTTTTATTCACTTCAGAATTTTAGAGGAAAAAAATAGCAAATATACTTGCTATTAAGAATACAATTGAGTAATTTGGCATTAATGCCTTCAAATGCATTTTGGAAAAGGTAGTGCAGGAAGAAAACATTTACCTCTTAAAAGCTAGACTATTGTAAATGTGTTTGTCAGAGTATTGTGTCTCTAAACACAAACATTGTATGTCTAATGTTTTGTTGCCCTCCTGGCTGTTTCTAAAGAACACTTACATATTTTGATTTTGTACACAGGCTGAAAAAGTCAGACATTCTTGAATTTTCTCTTCTGCAGTTGTACTCTTCAAGATTACTTTTATCAGCTAAAATCTGGACTTAGTTTTCTCTCTTCCTTTCATTTGAGTAACTATTTTTATAATTTCTGAGATCTGACGTCCCAGCTGGCGCTCGAATTGGCTACCCAACCAGTAAATCTAGATAAGTTAGTTCCCCAAGGGTTAGGTCATGGCCGTGAGGCTGCATTCCAGAGTGGCAGTACAGTCTGGGAAGCAGGGGAGCTCAGATGTGTGGAGAGGAGAGTTTGCTCTGCCACCACAGACAAACACTTGAGCTGTAAGGCAGACCCAGCCCTCCCTGAACAACTACGTTTCCCACAAACACGTAGTTTCTCTTCCCTGTGTGGTAGCCAGGGGTTTCCTGGGTTCTGCTGCAGGTGAAGTACACAACAATTGGTAGCTATTTTGCTGTAATGAAATAATGACTCTGGGAAGCTGTGAATTTTAGCAACCTCTAGAACTTATCCCTCTTCCTACCACATAAAACCAGTATTGACACTGTTACTATCTCAGAGCAATGCAGAGCTTCTCAGAAACGGGTACAGCATCCAAACCCATTCTGATATTGGACTAAACTTTAAAGTAGAAACAATTTTCATTATTTCAAATAATTTTAAAATACAGTAATCCAGTCCAGACACAGATGACAACCACAAGTCTGATACGACAGAATAGCGTCTACAGAATGAAAGACTTCTTTAAAATAAATAAGCATTAAAATACATTTTCCTTTTGAAGGTAGCTGGTTCAGCCACAGCATCTTGGAATTAAAAATTAATAATGAAGAAAATTACTTATCTACCCGCAAGATTAAGAAAGAATCAAGTCATAGCACAAAATCACCTAAGCGATCTTTGTATCTCATTTCAGTTTCACAGAAGAAATTAGAAGTAAATGTCTGGGGAATGTGGTCTTCCATTTTAATTTCACTTATAACAGAGAACAATAGAAGAACTGGGTTCAGTTACCTCAGGCCTGCGTTTACAGGCATTTACAGTGCAGAACATTACACCATTGATGAGTTAAGTATATCAGTCCATTACGGTTTATTGAGCAAATAAAACCAAAAGCAGACAAATCCCAAAGAGATACAGTGTTGGGTTCTCAAAAGTTTATCTCTTCTCCCATTTCATTTTACTTCATGAGACAGAAGATATTGCTTCATGCAGAAAGCCTTGTGCCTTTGGAGTATGGCAAGGATGCCTCAGTTACCAAAGGCAGGATCACCGTGGTAGCGTTAAACTTGTGAGCTTGTACATTTGAGTCTCTTGGAGTGAGTACAGCAGAGAGCCATAAAGATGATCCGGGGACTGAAGCACATCTCCTAATAAAGATGGGCAGAGAGAGCTGGGATTGCTCAGCCTGGAGTAGAGAAAGCTTCAGTGAGACCTTATAGCACCTTCCAGTACCTAAATGGGGCTACAAGAGAGCTGTAGAGGGACTTACAGGACCTTTTGCAAGGGCATATAGCGATACGACAAGGAACAATGGCTTTAAACTGAAAGAAGGTAGATTTAGATTAAAAATTGGGAAGAAATTCTTTAAAGTGGGGGTAGTGAAGCACTGAAACAGGTTGCCCAGAGAACTTGTGAATGCCCCGTTCCTGGATGTGTTCAAGGCCAGGCTGGATGGGGCTTTGAGCAGCCTGTTATAGCGGAAGGTCCCCTGACCCTCTCAGGGGGTTGGAACTAAAAGATCTTTAAAGCCCCTTGCAACCCAAACCGTTCTATTGTTCTATGATTTTGCTGGCATGGAAGGGCCTAAAACTGAGGGTGGCTCAATCTCACACTGCTGTGAGGAAAGCTGCCTCTGAGAAGAGCCAGGGAGTATCACATGATAAAATTTAGCTCGGGCTTACTCTTTCCAGCATTTGTTGCTGTCTTGTCCTCACTGAGAATAATAGAATCATCATAGAACAGGTGTAATGGAATGTGGAGAGGGAATGAACATCACTGTTGTCTTTTGAAACACTTTGTACATTTCCAAAGAATGTAGGCTAAGAGAAGCTGAAAGAGGCTGACAGAGGCTACTGGTATCTGGCAAAGAGATCATGCAGAAACACAGAAAACTGGATTTATTACTAATGTATAACTCTAAAATAGTAGGTTTTGTACCACAGTTCATACCTACTGTGTGTATTCATGTGCAAATGTATGAATACTTCAGGGAAGCTCTTTGCTTTCACACAGAGGACTGTGGTGTGCCACTGACACAGACACCGCCTTCCATTGAGGGTTTCCCATATATAAATTTTGTTTCCAGTCTTGCTCATTGATATGGGACCGGTGTAGCCTGCTGCCCAGAAACCCTCTTGACTTAACGAAGGCACTGTAAAGCATACAGAAAATGCAGACTTCATTGTAAGACTGCAGCAGCAACTGCAGATATTGTCTCTGGTGAACTGAATATAGCCATTCTGGTTATACATTTGTCTGAGAAAGTGAATATAATCAAGGATTTCTTAAAGTCCTGGTTACTGTGACTGTTCCAGGTATTGTCAGGTAGAAATCCTGGGCCAGATAGATGATGTCGGAGTGGTGGGACCACTTCACCTTGACCATGAGGTAGCCAGCAGTGTGAGAAAGTCTTCTGGATGTTGAATAGAATGAACAGGACCATCTGTCACGGGTTAGTTACACTGGATTAACTCCTGTTTGGTGAAACTGTAGAAATCTATACTTTCGTGCAAGAGCATGTCCATTGTCCTATGAATCCTTTTAACTCCTAGCTCCCAACAGTCAGTGGCTAATAAATTTGGAGTGGAGAAGTCCATCACAGGAAAAGTCATGACTGAGGTCTCCAGAATCATTTTCCAAGTATGATTTAAAAACCTGTTGCAGGCTCTTTTGGAAAATAGAATTGGAAGGGATCAATAAACTCATACAATATTTCATCCTCCAGTGTTTCCCAAAATGTTTAAAGATAAATGACTGTACATATTTTTATGCAGTAACCATCCAGTTGCTGCATTCTGGGCCTCATAAATCTTACAGTAAGGCTAAGAATTCCTCCTTTAAAAATACACAGATACATTAAAAGAAAAAATCTGTCAGTGCTATGCTAGGATTACTAACTATTTCCCCAGAAAAAGAGGTTGAAATGGATAATAAAATATAAAGGGCATATTGTAGAAAAGTTTTGTTTCATGGACAGCTATCCATGAAGATGGAGAATCCATCTTTTCAACCATCAAATTTTATTTCTATTCAAATTAATTTGGCTTCAAACTCCAACTATATGTTCCTTGCCAGAATGAACTGCCTTTAAGGACTTTATAATTTCTGCCTGTGAAGAAAGAAATAAACTGTGTCTCATCAGTCTTCTCTTTGACAATCTAAATAAAACTCATTAATATTCTGTGTAACACATTTTAAATCTATTTCTTCTGTTCTTCTTTTCAATGTCCTTTTAAAAATGTGGACATCCATGCTAAATGCACGATTGCAGAATTAATCTCATCAGCACAATAAGCACAAGTCATACATACTTTTGATCAAAACTTTCCTGTTTTTTTAGAAAAGAAGCACTTTTTTTATCTTAACCTTAAGTGGCTTGTCTTTTATGAACCCAGAATCCTCATCGGAATCACTATTTTCTAGTTTCTTTTTTCTTTCATTGTTATGATTTATGTTTCTTGTTCCTAACTTTGCATTTTGTGGAACTAAACCAGTCACAGCTTTCCAAGTGGAAAACGGTAAAATGATCTGTGTAAATGACTCATCATCATCGTGATTCCTGTTCTGGTAATTTCATGTCACTAATAACATTTCTGAAGGAATTTCATATAAATCCTTCTCTTCATCCTGCTAGTATAATTATTCTTTATAATCCAAGGACGTAACTCTTTACTCTTTATGACTTCTAGGTTAACCTTCATTATTTTTCTCATGTCCTTATTTCCACTCTTGACTCCTTTGCAGTGGGGAACTGTGAATCACGGAAAAATCTACTGCTGAAAGATAGGGGAAAGAACAATGTTTAATGAAAACAAGATTAAGACAGTGCTCATCCTCGTAAATAGGGTGGGGGATGGCATTGAAGGGCAGGCATTTGAGTTCTAGCTGAGTTTATTATTACAAGAGTAGATGGTACCAAAAGGAAGCTTAAAAGTCGGACAGTACTTTTGAAGTGACTAAAGGAAACACTTGGGGATGAGAGGTTAGTAAATGGTATTCAATGGTTCAGGAATTCACTGAGAGAATATATCCCTCCACTTCACAAAACAGCCCAATTATATGTTTGTTCTAGTCATCAGTGTGGTCAGCCATGTAAATACACAGCCATTAAGTCTTATTGGAGAGGCATTTGGCATGGCTCTTTGTTAGTGTGATAAGTTCTGATTACACCCACACTGCAACTGCAAAACCATTTCCAGCCAGCTGTGCCCTTTCTGCAGGCTCATCACACAAAACGGACCTCACGCAGTGAAGCAAAAGGTAAAAAAGTACTAAAACAACTACTGGGCTTATTTCCTTCACAAATTCTCTATTTTTCTTCCTCTTTTGATTCTTTTTAAGCCTTCAGCTCACTGCAAGGCAATTCCTAGTTTTCCAGAAATCGCATTACTTTGTGTTCAGTGCTGGTAAGTTTTTTAAATTGAAAAAAGAGACCACAATTCAGAAGAAATACAAGAGTTTTAGAACAACAACTGAACCAAGTATTTGGACCAAAGAAATGCAGATAGTAGTTTACAGATATAACAAAAGAGGTGTATAATGAAATAGGAAGAGTGTTGAAACCTGCTATACTTCCCCTTTATAGTCTATTTGCATTTTGTGTAAGACCAAACTGAGCAAGCAGGAGACATGGCTCCCTTCTGTTGCAGTCTTTGACAGGGAAACATCCACCTATAGTGCCAAACTATGGCGCAAAAACAACCACAACTTTTGGCAATGTTTTACTGGATTGGCTTCCAGTGCATAGACAGAATAAAATAGATGTCTTCTCTTATTTTGAAATCTTTCCTAGTGATGTCTCTCAATCACCTGACTAACTCAGAGGACTTCATGCTCAGAGAAGTGGTATTTGCTCAGTGGGCATCCTTAGCAAAGTTTACTCAACCACATGAACTACGTGTTCCTTCTAATTTAAGGCATGTGTTTTCTGGTGCACTATGAACACTGGGGACCTGAATGACAGTATTGCATGTCAGCAAGCATCCTGAGGTGTCTCTCAGAATAAGTCTTAGCAGTGCATTTCACAATGCTCTAATAAAAATTTAACATATTAAGAGATGGTGTGGTTTCATGCTGTTGAACCTGTTGAAATTTAATTTTTAACAGTTTTACTCTCGTTACAGTGATTCAGACACAGCCGTTCTAATCACAGAGGCATAGCTTCAGATACACTCTCCTCTGAACTGTCTGTGTCCCTGAATGCAAACAACTGAAGCAGCGTAGGGAATGTTTCCTCTGTTATACTCTCTCTGGTTACAGGAAGCAGACAGTAACAAGGAAGCAGCAACAAGCCCCTGTCTCTCCTATAAATACAACCTTGACAGCTAGACATCAGGTTTCAGGGAGATCAGACTGAAACAGAGTAATATCAAGTTCCTAAGAAGTAATTCATGCAGCAAGGCCTATACTCTGTCAATCAGAACATTCAATAAAATAACATCTAATACAAGCGTGTAAAATGTAAAAAAGAAGAAAAAAGTCTGACCCTTCAGCATGAGACCTGATATGTAGGAAAATTCTCTAGGTCTAATCACTCAGTTCATAGATGTAGGGAGATATTGTCAATTTACTGAAGTAACAACTTTACCTGGCTTCATCTGCTGTCAGTCTTTCGGTTTTCCAGAAACTGTGTTCCTTGCCTTTGATGTCTCTTCAGAGGTGCCATGTCTCTCTTTTTTTTTTTTTTTTTCCTCTGCAGAAGGCAAGCCAATTGGAGTTCTTGCAGCAAGCAGTCAGAAAGAACATCCAAAAATCAGAGGAGTTTTGAAGCAGGGAACAGAACACGAAGATGGGTTCAAGCATTCCAAGTGACTCTTCCAAAAAAATTAAATGGTGGCTATAGAACAGTTATTACACGAGACACTGATTCAATAAATAAATCATGTTTTGTAGGTGCTGATAATCATTCCTACACACATGAAACCACAAAAGTACACACAGATGTTCTCGGAAAGCAATACTGACTTAGAGGCAGAGATGCCTCTAACATGCCATAAGAGAGATCAGCTTTTCAGAAAGGTCTTAATAGGATATAGAACTGGTCTGACAGGAACTTTATGAGGTTCAACAAGGAAAATGTAGAACAAAGGCACCTGGGAGAGAAAAATCCCCTGTAGCAGAACAGGCTGGGCATTTGCCAAATGGAAAACAATTTTGCAGAAAAGCAGCTAAGATACTGATGAACAGCAAGCTAAGGGTGAGTCAGATGTATAGCCTTGAACTGAAGAAAATTTATTTCATATTGGACTTATTAAAGAAACTACAGACAGCAACTCAAGGGAAATTATTAGCCTGTTCCATTCAGTATTTATATAACTTCATCTGGAGCCTTGTGTCTGGTTTTGGCATTCCTAGTACCAGAGAAAGTCTAAAGAAGGGCCACCAACATTGGACGCATATAGTGTACAAGGAGACACAGAGACAACTCTGGTTTACACTTTTAAGAGAAGTCTAAAGGGGGATCTTCTTACCATTTTTTATTGGGCTACAGACAAGTTTCAGACATTTTTTGGACAGTAATGGTGAAGGTATGAGAGGCACTGGACAAAACTTGCAACAATGGAAAATTAGTAGAATTAGTATTTTTTCAAACCTTGAAGATGGCCCTAGCCTTGCAATTGGTCCTTCATTGGATCAAATTGTTCCCAGACCTCTAAAATATTCTATTCTACCAATATTTCTAAGAAATTTATTCCATTATTTTCTTCTTTTAGAAAGAAGCATTTTATGTTTTGGATGGTATTCCTGGTGCTACAATAAAAAAACTCACATAACATTTCTTATATTTTTATCCTTCATCATAGATAGGTGCTGTATTGTAGAAGAGATGTATCTGTTTTGAGATCAAATAAGCTCTGATTAATGTCATTGAAAAGTTTTCAGAACACAAAAAAGCAAAAGAAATCTGCCCAAAGAACATGGCTAGAATGAGAAACCGTTATTCTAAGAAGTTGGCGCATGAGAAAGTGAATATTTCCTGGAATAGGTGACAATTGATTTGTTTCTGAAAACTAGAATAAATATTCCCCAAAATGGAACTACCAAATAGCTTCTTGGAAAAATATTACCAGAATATGACTGGATAATTTGTAGACTTCACAGTCAGAGCTAGTTCTGAGTAAAAATAGTGTATAGAATGCTGCACCTTTTTCTAGCCAAAAGTTCAGCTAATTCTGGAACTCTAAATGGGTGCCTCAAATCACCTTTTGTTCAGAGGTAGAAGTCTTACAACTTAAGTTTTGGGTTCTTCTCAGGAAATAGTATATCAGGACTTAACATCAGAGCCCTGGTGTCCCCTAAGAGTCATGTGAATATAAAATACAGGTAATGCTCAAAACAAGAGTAAGAATGTCTCTTGATTATCTTTACTCATGTGAAAGTCCTACTGGCCAATAGCTACTTTCAGTCTTTTCTCACAGGCAATGAATTAACAGCAGGAACGCGTCTTCCATTTCTACCCTTCCTGCCCCTCTAAGCCCTAGAACCATCAAAGGCAAAGAATAAACCACCAATGAAGTTGCATTCAGGAGCAAGATGCACCCAGAAAATTCTCCACCTGAATTCACGCCACACGACAGCTTTATGTTTGAGATAGAAAGGGGTGAAAAATGGATTATTCACAGAAGGATATTTTGGGCTGTCTGAACGGGCTTAAGAGTTAATAAACATGAAGCCTGAATAAAAATTCACAACGCTTGATACTTACAATGTCCAGACCTCAGTCATTCAATGACTGTACAGGCATCATCAGAATTTTTACGTATACAGCCTGAAGAAAGCAACTTATTGGCATCAAGAAATTCTGAAATACTGTGAAAGATTAACCAACTCATGCTGCAGGATAGACTAATTAAATTCTAGTGCTAGGACTGTAAAAGGAAGGGTTGTAACACATTTTGCTAAAAGTATCCTATGTGATTTTTCCTAAATATAATGGCAAAACTAATGGTGGTGGTGGGGGACTTAACTCCCTCCTCCCAAGCGAGATACAGTTAGCAACAGGAGTATTTTTGAGTATTTTTCTTCAGCATTGTTCACAGACATTTTATGTCTACCGTGCTGTGCATAAAAAATTCAGGGCTTTTTCTTCATGTATTCTAGTCATTTTTAAAATCAATAGGAAAAATATGTACTCTGGTCAAGGTACATTTCAGCAACTTTTACAACTGTTATGCAGTCAGGAAAATCCCTTCATGGCAAAATGGGTCTTCCTTTCTATCATATGTGAGATCTAAAGCAGGAATTTGTATAGAAGAAAGCATATCCACTATTCTGTGAATTTTTAAATTAACTATTCTGCGCATTTTATTCCCCAATGCATTAGTATTTGTACTTCACTTGTATAAAATCAAACCTTTGGACAGAAGCAAAAAAATGACACTAATATATAATGAATTCCCAAATAAAACACCATATTTCCACAGTATTCAGAAACACGGGACATATATTCTGTTATCTGCTTATTTTTGACATCTGCATTGGTGAGATCAAGCCATTTGATCTCCACACAGGCAAACTTTCACCTCTGCTCTTGTGAACCTTCCAAAATGTGATGTACAAGCAGATGCAGCCAAAGCATCCTTTACAAGCTTCTTGTTTCATAGATCATTTTCCTGTGAAACTACCTGAACCAATTCTCAGCTCTATCCAGCCACCACTCTGGGCTCAGCCAGGGTGCTGGACAGCCCTAAAAGGAAGGAATCAAGTCAGATCAGCGGGAAACATCACAGCACCCGTGGCTACCACTCCATGCTCTTTCTCCCAAGCTCATGATCCAGCCAGCTGTGTCTGAGGTGGTGTTAATGGGAGCTCTGCCTACGTGACTTCTGCTGCTGCTGCTGGGCTTCATTTCAGCAGCCTGGGGACTGAAGTAGTGCCTGTCTGGCCCTGCTAATGGCATATTTTTTTCCCTATCTGTCCTATCCTCAAGCCGAGTGCCTATCAACCCACACTGTGCTGATTATCACTCCTAAATCACAAATCGCCAGGAACCAATTTTACCATTAACTCTGTGCATTATTAGGCTCATTTCAGACCATCTGGCTTCTCAGTATACTGGGAGCTGGTGGCAAACTTGGCAGTGTAGTAAGTAAATTCAAATAGATTTGAATTTTGTTGCCTCAGAGCAAGCACATTGCTGAGAGGAATTAACTAGAATGACCTGGCAGAACAGTGGCTTCCCCTCCTTTTGTACATCCCAGTCTGTATCTGAACCTGAGCGTACTAAGCTTAAATCAACTGCGGGAGCATGTGCCTAAAATATAAGAGATGTTGCATCTACTTAAGTCTGTCTCCCTTTGTGCTCTCTGGACTTCATTGATTTGGAAGAATTGTGGTAAGAGGCCTCATTCCTCCATTCCTCATTCTCATTCCTGTTGCCTTTGAAATGAAGCAAATTGAGAAAGGTTTTAGCTCCCTTACAACCCAACAGAACCAGAATTTACCATGAAGTTCTAAAAGTGTAATTGACTAGTTCAAATTTTAATAGCTTTGCAGCAATAACAGTAAAATTCCACATAATGCCAAATAACCTTCTTAGAATGAAGGCTGGTATTTATTATGAAATTTGGAAAAAGTACTTATTTTCTGTTTAAATTCATTAACGTCCCCCTCCCAGTCATAGTCATGAACATTCAGGTCAACCAAAATATTTCATTCAGACAGGTTTTTTATTTTTCTGTTCATTTCTGAATACTTTTGTTAAATTCTCCATTTTAATTACTAGTTTACTAATGCTAAACTTATTACTAAATTAAAAACTATACAGATTTTTTTTTTCAAAAAGAGAATTAGAAAATAACACTACTCTAAGAAAAAAATCAGTTTGAAAAGTTCCTACTCAGCTTTTACTTTCAATATTTCACTTTTATTTCTCTACTTGTTTAGCATGGTAAAAATAACTCATTCTCTTCCAAGTAAGGATAAATGCTCTGATAAAATCTTAAAAATTACAATGTGGTATAATTTCTCTCCTCAAAGTCCTGACATAATAAATATTTTATTGACATAAGACATTCTGCTAGTAATACAATTATCATATGTTGACAGAATGATTAATTTTCAAAATTTATTTTTAATCAATTATTTTAACAAGTAATACATGAGAAGCACAGAGAGGGAAAAAAATAACTTTTCAATAAAAAAATATTTCCAGTTTTGCTTCCTCACCTTGGTTTTTATAGCTGGCAATCTGTTAAATCTTTAAATTTTTGTAGCAGATTTAGAGGCACTTTTATTTTTTAGAAAAAGGGACTTAAAAATTAAGAGAATTGACAAAGTAGGAGAACATTTGAGCAGAAAGGATTTCTTTGAAGATGAAGACATGTCTTCTTGTTAAATTACTTTTCTCGTGTAGACGTTTTCAAATATTTAGTCATTTTTATTTTAAAGTTTTCTGACCAATTTTTCCTTCTGCTCTTTTGATTTCGTTGATTAGAAAATTACACTGGTTGCCCTCCACTCGTGTTTTCAGATCTAAAGGTTTTCTGCATTGAGGTTGTTACAAGCCCATCAGTCTGCCCCACTGGACGAGCCTGGCTTACAGAGATAGTGCCCATCTCATACACCATGATTGTACTGGCTTCTTTAATAGGGATCTCCGTCATAAATTGATGCCTCCAGTGTCAAAGACACTCAATTATCGTGACAATAATTTCATAAAGTGGCATTTTGAGATGCCCAAAGGGGTGGATTACAGTAAATATAAAATATTTGCAAACGTAATATTAATTACTGCCACACAAGAAAATGGGGACTGTAATACGAGAAAGGGGAGGAATTGTTGACTTTTGTTTGCCCATTTCACAAAACTAAGATTTTATAGTCATTAGTTTTTGCATGCTTATTTTGAATAGAAACTGCCTCATTATTTTATTCTGATAGTGTGGTAAACTGTTCATTACAGAGGTAAAATAACACCATTTTAAGATGATAGGAGTCACTGAAATATTTTCAGACAAGCGTTTTGATCACACAACTCTAAGCAAACATTTATCAATTGACATTGATAAACCAAGTAAGAATTTCCAAAAGAATCAGCAATTCAATTTCAAATTGCCATTAGCAAAATATTAACAGATGAAATTTTGGTGCACAGTCTGACTTGTCATGTTTTTTAAAGGTACCCTTCATCTTCAGCAATTTTATCAGATCAAACTTTAAAAAGTCCAGAGAAATCTATCATAAAGGGAAGCAACAGGTTTTAAGCAATGGTATTATGACACAAAATGACTGTTAAACCTAATGAACACCTGGAAGTCCCCAGAAACAGCTGAGGTCACTTGGTTTGTTCAGCCTGATGAAGAGGAGAATGAGGGGAGACCTCACAGCTGTTTAGGACTTCCTTGTGAGGGGAAGAGGAGGGGCAGGCACTGATCTCTCCTCTCTGGTGAATGGTGACAGGGCCTGAGGGAATGGCCTGAAGTTGTGTCAGGGAGGTTTAGGTTGGATATAAGAATAAGATTCTTCATCCAGAGGGTGGTTGGGTGCTGGAACAGGCTCCCCAGGGACATGGTCACAGCACCAACCCTGAGAGAGTTCAAGAAATCTTTGGACAATACTCTTGGGCACATGGCGTGACTCTTGGGGAGAGTCCTGTGCAGCAGCAGGAGCTGGACTTTGATGATCCTGCAGCAGGAGCTGGACTTTGATGATCTTGATGGGTCCCTTCCATCAACTGAGGATATTATACGATTTTATGATTCTATGAACACATGAGAGACAGGAAGAGAATTTCCTAAGATATATTTCCACATGGCAAAACTGAAGAGCCTAGAAAAAAGTCCAGTTAGAAAAAGCCCCAGCTAAATAGACTTATTTAAAATAAGAGAGCACAGCATTTCTATGTAATTTTGTGTATGATTAAATTCAGGGACTAATTATGCTACTTCTTTGCAATTCCAGTTGCATCCCTCATTAATGTCTGGATTATGTCTAGCTATTAATTGAGTGGGAATGAGATGAAAGACCTCCAGACGTCCCTTTTGCTAATTCAGGCAGGCGTAGTTGTGTTGTTTTTCCTCATGAAGTGCCGGTACTTTGCAGAGACTGTCTGTCTCTCAATGAGCTCTTGCAACCTTAAAGAGCTAACAAACTACAGCTCCAAATTGTTCAGACTATTAGGTTTCTCTCAGTTTGTTAAAAGTCAAGGAGCAATAAACTGTACCCAAGTAAAGGGCAGCAATGTCATCAGTGTCATCATGCTGAACTTCAGCATTCAGAACTAAAAACCTGGCCCGTCACTGAGATCATGGGACCCTTGTACAAACAGCTGGGTTGGGATTGTTTTATTTGCTAACTCATGCCTCGGTCTCTCAGATTCACATACGTGCAACATAGTGAATAAATCAATGTTTAAAAGTTGCCACGATGGGTGCTCTGTAGTGTAAAGGTTATCACAGAACCACAGAATTGTATGTGATGGAAAAGAAATTTAAAAGATCTTCTTGTCCCATATCCCTTGCCGTGGTCAGGGACACCTTTCACTAAACCAGGTTGTTAAAATCCCCATTAAACTGGAACTTGAACACTAATGTCTTCCCTGCCTTTTCCTCCCTGTTTTTCTTTCTCTCACTCTCCACTGGGAGAGGACAGGAGTGAATAATGGTTTGTGCATTTCTTACTTTATAAAATCTTTGATCTTATGGGAAAGGAGGAATACTTCTGCAAGTTCTTGAGAGACAAGGAAAAAGCATAGTCTACCACAGTGATCCGAACTTTGACACTTTTTAAAACACACTGGAATCCCCTGATTTGCCAGTAGCACATTCCACTATTCTATCTCCTTGGAAAATGTCATTTCTACTTGAAAAAAAACCCATTTTGCTGAAACTATTCCCATTTATAAATTTTATATTTCTCAGATAAAAGCAACTGCACAAATCCTTTTCATCCTCTGTATCATCCATTTGGCAATCAGGAGAGCAGATATAAAAGTATCTATCAAATACAAAAAGACTTCCAGAATGATTAGTAAATTATAGGATTGCTAAAATTTAAAAACACAGAGAGAAGCTGCCATCATTCTGGCTTCTTACGCTTTTGTGCATTGATACATCACATGATACAGCTTTCTGCCTTTATTTCAGTATTTACTCCTCTGGGTAGGAAATATTCTAGATACTCATGCCATAATTAATAAGCCATATGAACTTTCTCCCCATGCAAACATTCTAAAAGTTGGTGAGAAGAAAAATATTTCTTTGAACCCTATGAATCATGAAGAAAAATATCACATACTTTTCAGTAATCACTATAGAAGATTGTATTGGGGGAATTGGTTAGGAAGAACTCTCTCTGGGATTTGACATAACCTGGTTCCTCAGTACAGGTATCCTTACCCCTAACAAGGTGCAGACCCATAACTTTTCATCTTCAAGTGTCCACTTGTGTAAATTACATGAGACTGACTCCTCTCAACACTGAATTTCCCAACACTTTCTAGTACCCCTGGCAGGAAAGATACGAGGAAAGAGTCAGAAGACGGTGTACAAGTAAATTCACATGGGCCCTGGGTTTATACGTCAGCTACCATGGAAACCAGGAAACAAATTTCTAAATAATAAGAAAAATTAAGCACAGGAGCATTTCAGAAAGCATGTGAGAGAGTCTACTTCATTCTTTATTATTAAATAGAGATTCAGTGCCTTGGTAATGCAAATTTACACTCTATTACAAACCTGATTCACTATTTTCAATTGCTGATTTGTATTTCATTTGTTCAGTATTAAGTTGCAAGATTATCCCCTTCTTTTTCACAGAAAGCAAAGATTTGTGTATATTTACCAATTTATTAAATTCGTGCTTATTTTAATTTTGATTGATATCAGTGTCATTGATGATAAACTGGTTTATAATAGAGAAAATATGAGTTAATTCCAAGCTATTTCACCAGTCTTTCTTGCCCATGTCATGTAATCAGTAGATGAAGGACCTCAGAATATGCTGGCCATGGAAAGAAGTCAGACTTACTGTTTTTCAGCTGTGAAAACACAGGAACATACCTTTTCCCTATTCCTTTTGTGTAGAATCCTATTAGAATAACAGTGATAACAGATAAAACAGTGGAAAAAATTATGTGGGAGGCACGTGGCACATGATCATGCCAATCCAGATCAGTTTTGATCAATAAGTCCTTATAAAGCTTAGTAGTATAATCAGGGCTGGCAAAAACAGACATTATAAACCTAATAGAGGTTATTTGTTAGACTCTGACTTAGAACTAAATCATATACTAATAGGAATAATATCAAGCAAACTGGATGTAAATATTAGATTTGTTTATCAAACATGGAAGAGCTGTCATCTGTTGCGGAATATCTAACCGGATTTCACACAGATTTATTATCTAAATTCTCTAAAATAAATTTTAAGTTAATTGAAAGAAGATATAAGTAAGATTGCAGATTATGCAGCTTGATGGAACGTCTAAGGCAGCTAAAATGTCCATAAAGATATGATAAGTATTAATAATAATATAAATCCAATATGAAACAACAAAATGCAGAGCATGAATGCAGAGAATGAAAAAACATAGCTTGTATGTATTAGATAGGAAACTATCCTTGAATGGAAGAACTGAGTCAAATTCCTGTTCATCTGAGATGGTGAGACTTAACTGCAGTGAGAGTAATTTTGACAACCCTGATTTTTTTCCAGACTAAATTGTAGAGGGCAAGTGCTGATTAAGCCTTATTGCAACACAGAATACAGTGAATTTGTAATTTTAGAGCCACATTCTTTTCTTCCTGAGATACAGATGAAAAGAAGAAAGTGTACTGTCAGGTTTCTGTACAAACACAAGTATCCGCTAAACCTTCTTGTTTAATTACGACATTTATTTTAGTACTGAAACACATTTTTGTTTGTCTTTCCTGCCATCAAAAACACCACATGGGCGTGTCTTAACAAGTGAGAAGCAAATAAACCTGAGCAGAAGAATTAATCTATCTACAATAGCAAATCAATATTGATTTAGTCTCATTTTGGAGCTGTGCACTCTTCCTTACAGAGTTGTAATTCTATTAGTAAATTTCCATGTACCCAGGTAAATTCCAGCATAACCACACTAAGAAGAAAATGCTAATTGAAAAAGCAGTGGTTACTACTATAACAAGGATCGTGTTTCATGCACTTGTTTCTGAGTGAAGGTAATGGTTTTAGACATCTCACTATCAGTAGCTTGTGCAGACCATTGTCTGTAATTATTCTGAAACAGGGCTCCTGGTTTATAAAGTCAACAAGTGTAATTGATATAATCAATTGTATGGGATTTGTTTCGAGAGCATGCAGACTTAACTAAGCATAAATTCTTTTATACAATTATTCTTGTCTCATTAAACAGTAACTGTGGGGCCATTAAATGATATAAAGGCTCATTTAGGAATCTCCCAAAATTCCCAAATCTTAAAAATACTAAAAGCATAGTTCTGTGACTGTGGTGTCCAAAGCAATTGGCCCATTTGAAATACTGCCAACCTTTAAGCTTGGTTTTGAAAACAAGCTACCTAGAATGTGGAGATCTGAACTTAGTAACCTATACAGATAGAAAGGCAGCAAAAAGAGACATGTTGGTACTTCTTTGACCTCAGAGGCTTTTCAAGGCACTCAACACTGCTGAAGCTTGGTGTTTCCTAACAATAAGCAGAGTAAAAGAAAATAGACATAGCTTTTAATATGGGATCTGGGCTGAAATATCACAGAATGATTTATAAGAGAATAAGTGTTCTACATTAAAATAAAAGTTCATATCTAAAATATGATTAGATGGAAATGCTGAGAAGGCATAGAATTTTATCTGCATCACAGAGGGTAAATGAAAACTTAATAACAGTTTGCATCAACTTTCAGTATCTCACTGTTCAGGGTATGCCTTGACCAGGTTGAGCAGAAGGGATATTAAATGAGTAAAATTAAAGAGTTTCTGTGATTCACTTTGTTTTCAAAAAAATATGCAAGATCAAGTTCTAGACAAAAGGAAAACAACAACAACAACAAAAGAAATATTTATTTGCTTTTGAGTATATTTTTAATAAATCACACCGACTTTTCATTTTGAAATTATTTTGTTTATAGATTTCATTTTGCTTTGTTTCTTTGAAAACACTTGGAATCAAAGGAACATATGATTTATGATCAAAGAAAACATTTTATTTTCGTAGAGCTCTCATATAGAAAGATACCCTTAGGATAAGATAGCTGGATCTATTTTCAGCAGATACATGTAAAGAGTCACAACTGAATAAAGAGAGGATTTTCCTCCTCTTATGTTTTAATTTTTTAATTCATTGTCCTTCTTGAACAGAAATATAGCAGAATAATCATGACAATAATCAGTGGCTCTGATAAGCAATGGATGAAACAAAAATAAATGTCTAGAACTCTATCAAATCCTTTGAAAAGGGAATATTTAGTCTTCACTTGCTCAAAATGTTAAAAGAGGTATGTTAAAGATGTGTGTGGATTAACTACCTCAATCTTCAGATGCTAAATATCTGTCATAAATTAGGAAATCAAACTAATTTTATCTGTCTCTAATTCTCTGATATTATCAAGATTGAGTCTGCAATGCTTTATCCTGAACACTGCCATTGCTCAGGTAGAGCAGAGAATTGCCAGACTGCAAACTTCTCCTACGATCTTGCCTCTGGCAGCGTCCAGCACTGACAAATTAGGGATTTGTATCTCAGCTCTGCAAGCTGTAAGCTGATTTCCCAATAGCAAGACAATTCTCTACAGCATATCTCCAGTCTATTTCAATTCATTTTATGCAATTTAGTTTTATCTGAAAAATTGGTGACTACAATTTATAACCTTACAGATTCCATTGTAATATCACTACAGCAGCTTTTTTGGGTTGGGGAGGGGTCAGGATTTGTTTCTCACAGTTGTCTTAGATGAATAATGTTCTTTGTATTGCAGACCTTGATTATTTTCAATAGCGCTCTTTCTCAACTGTATAAATAAGAAATAGCTAATTCATGTTTGTTGGACAGGGGAGGTCAATCCTATGGCACAGATCACATGGTAATGAATGCAGCAGGTTCTTTCCTGATGTGCAAGACTTTTGCTTCTTTTAGAGGAGGTAAACAGGACTGTTATCTTCCAGCCCCTCTAACAGTGAACTGAAAAATTTCTCTGGGCTACCATTTTATAAGTTCCAACATGTCCTTTGATAAGATCAAGAATTTCCGTGCTTCCAAGAGAATAGCTAGTAAATTGTTATATTCACTGGTAAGACATTATCATTACAATTATTTTTGTGAGAATAAGTAAAGGAATCCAAGATTTCCTCCCAACAGAGAGAAATGGGCCACACAAGCTCCAATGCATCATCAAACTCTTGAAATGGAGTTGCAAACAGTATAAAGTGATCCTAAACAGGGATTAATCTCTGACAAAGTTCAAGGCAAGTAAGGTCATCTCTTTTGCAAACAGATTGTCTATAAACCAGCAACTAATTACCTGAGCAATTACCTGGATCAATGCATTAACTGTGCACTTTGAATTACTTTCAGAGGCCACTTCTACCTAGGAAGTTTGCATAGAGCTTATATCATGCCAGAGCCATGCTTTTCCAGACAGAGCTCACACTGCCAGCCTACCAAGGAAATTGTAATTACCAGTCACCAAGATCTATCAAGAGGCTGTTGAGCTAAATACAGAAAAATCCCAGTACTGCTGTGACTGCAGTGCCATTCCTATGGATCTGAAGCTGCTTTCCTATATTGAGGCCAGTCACTGCCTGGTCATGTAGCATGGACCAGACTGGACAAACTGTCCACCAGTCATTCTGCCACTCAAACAATTTTGCAGTCCTAGAGAAGACTACAGAATTCTCTAAGCCCTGTAACATCTTTATATTGTTGGTATCTGAACTGGGTATTAAATAAACATAAACTATCCTGCAGTGGATATCCTCGTCCAATTCCAGGCCTTTCTTATTCTAGAAAAGGCATAAGAAAACTACTGTTCATACAGGCCTATCCTAGATTAAATTTTTTTTCCTATTCTTTTAATAAAAGTTTGATCACATAAAGTGCTACTTCAGGTATTTCTATGCTGCAAATGTTCTAAAAACAAGGTTTGTTTTCTGGACCCTATTTTTCCTCAGTTTCTGGACACTATCACACTACTGTTCTGATATAAACTGTCTGGCAAATTGTCATTCATTGTAGGGCCCAAGAACTAATTTTTTTTTTTTGTAGGAGTCTGCTTCATCGCTAAAACTGAATATGAGAATCCACACCAAACTTTCCTGCCCAGTTAACAGATGCATGGAGAGACTGTTGTCACTGGAGGAGATGATCCCCATTTGTGCCAAAATAGAGAATGCTGACCTTTTACAGACAATTTTTCATCCAGTGAGCCTGAGGTTTTATTAATTTCCAACGAAATGTAATTTGCTTGCAGAAGAATCACAGAATCACAGAATGGTTGGGGTTGGAAGGGACCTCTGGAGTTCATCTAGTCCAACCTCCCTGCTCAAGCAGGTTCACCTGTAGCAGTTTGCACAGAATTGGGTCCAGGTGGGTTTTGAATATCTCCAGAGGAGAGTCCACAACCTTTCTGGGCACCATGTTCCAGTGCTTGGTCATCCTCAAAGTAAAAACTTTCACCTCACATTCAGATGGAACTTTCTGTGTTTGTCTTTGTGCCTGTTGCCCCTTGTCCTATTGCTGGGCGTCACTGAAAAGGAATGACATCCTTTAGACACCTCCCCTTAAGATATTTGTATGCACTGCTAAGATCCCTCTCAGTCATCTCTTCTCCAGGCTAAACAGGCCCAGCTCCCTCAGCCTTTCCTAAGAAGAGAGATGCCCCAGTCCCTTCATCATCTTTGTTCCCTCTGCTGGACCCATCCCAGGAGCTCCATGTCACTCATGTACTGAGCATCCCAGCACTGGACACAGCTCTCCAGATGAGGCCTCACCAGGGCTGAGTAGAGGGGCAGGATCATCTCCCTTGACCTGCTGTCAATGCTCTTCCTGACACACCCAGGATGCCATTGGCCTTCTTGGCCACAAGGGCACTGCTGGCTCACGGGCATCTTGTTGTCCACCAGGACCCCCAGGGCCTTCTCTGAAGAGCTGCTTTCCAGCAGGTCAACCCTTAATCTGTACTGGTGCCAAGGGTTATTCCACTTAGATGTAGGACCCTACAATTGCTTTTGTTGAACTTCATTAGGTTCCTCTCTGCCAAACTCTCCAGCCTGACCAGGTCTCCCCAAATGGCAGCACAGCCTTCTGTAATCAGCCACTCCTCCCAGTCTTGTGTTATCAGCAAACTTGTGGAGGGTACACTCTTGTGCATTTATCCATGCCATTCATTAACAATTGAACAAGACTGGACCTTGCACTGACCCCTGGGGAATGATGATTGGCCTCCAACTAGATTTGGCACTGCTGATCACAACCCTGTGAGCTCTGTCATTCAGCCAGCTCTCAATCCCCCTCACTGTCCACTCTTCTAACCCACACTTACACAACGCTGAAACTCAGCAGGTAGTGCTGCCTTACACCTCAGTGGAAGCAGGTTTTTGACAGAGATAACCATTAGGTCTAGCAGAGTTCTGTATCCATGAAAATCCTTCTGGAAAAGTACCTGAAAATCTACGTGCAACCTTACTTTTCTGAGATGACTGATGGAATGCAAGTCGTACTGGTAAAATTCCCACGTGGAAGTGGTTCAGCTGATCCACAATGGCAGCAATACAGTATGAGCATGTTCTTTCGGGATTACTTAGAATTATATTAAAATAAAATGAACATAACTGGAAGCATAATTGTAATGAATAAAAGACAAAATGGGTAACATAATTCCCGTAAGGAGCATTAAATTTGAAAAAATGGGAAATATTGTAGCAAACTAATTAATTAATAATAACCACCATAAAAGTATAATGCTTACAGGTAGCCAAGGCATTGTCTACATACTCAAAGTGAACACACACAATGCATGAAAAGGTCTATAAAATAGGTTAAAGACAGTTATTAAAACAAGAAAAGATATTTTTTAGAAAGTAGAGACTGTGCTCACCTAAGGGAAATAAAGGAGGATTAAGAATCTTTTTCAGGTTATTTGCCTAAGATTAGGAAAACAGGCCAAAAGAGATTGAAATGATCAATTTTCTAAACTCATGAAAAGTACTAATAACATATTTTTTAAATACTTATGTAGCTGGAAGCCTGGCTCTAAGTGAGAGAGGTAAATTTTTAATTGTGACATAAAGAGACTATTCAGTAGTGATAAGCAGAAAGCAGAAAACCAAAGTGAGCTCTTCGGATCAGTATTCCCTGTCGAAGAACTAAAGGATCTTTCCTGACCAAAGCCAGTTGTTACTCAGGATGAGGCAAAAGTACCATCTTAAACATGAGTGTCATTAGAAAAGGCTTTAGAACACACTGGCCAAGAGAATAGCAACAAACTGCCAAGACCAAATCATATTTGCCTAAAAGTTCCAATGAAATCTAATCCAAAATTACCATCTTATGATCTGTGCTATGTAACCTTTTTGTCATGTGTATATATATCAGCATTTGAGTAATAGAAGTCAGAAAATATAATGTTTTTTCTACAAAGGACTCCATAAGAAGCTGCACTTGAGTAAGTTTGATTTACAGACCAGACTTCTTTAAGCGATGGGAAAGAAGATAGTTAATGAATGAAGCCATGAAAATATAGCGAAGAGAGATGGTTTTCTTACTTCTCGTTTGTGTCTGTATTATAAAATTTTGTGGAATTTCCTGAGATGTAGGAAACTATGATCCATTCAACACCATAGACTTCCAAAATCCCTTTCCAAAACCTTTTAAAGAAACAAGGTTGGCAGAGGATAAGAGAAAATATCTAAATTAATTAAAAGCAATAGCTTTCTGATGGGACATTTCTCTTCTCTCTTTTTAAAGAAGATTTTGTAAGATTGAGAAAGGCACCAAAAAATGAACAAAACATAAATTGATATCTACAAAAGAAGAGGTCTCTAGAACTTTCTGGAAAAGTGAAAACTGTGATATATGGTAGTGCTGTATGAAGTCCTAAATGGATGGAAAGTGAGTCGTGTATGAAGTGAAAACATTTGACAAGTTTAAACAAGATGAGTATGTCTTTGCATAATGCATTAACAGAGGTCATTAGGAATAGCAGATGTCAAAATGATAGATGGGATTAAAAAGGAGCTAGTAAATTAATGAAAGAAAAGAGACTATTAATGCTGCAAATTCTGGCTTCTAGTCAATGGGTTGTCAGACACTAGGAAAACATAACAGATAAAATACTATCTTAATCCGTTCAGCATCTCCTAGAAGCATGCTAGTACCAAAGACAGGATATTAATGCAAGACAAACCTGTGGCCAGAGACAGTGCAGACATTTTGATATCTAGTTCTACAATGAACTCACAAAACAGAGCAAGAAAATTCATAGTCTTCTGTGGGGCGGGTTATTTTGAGAGTCCTTTCTGTAGACAAAATAATCTTTGTACTCAAAGACGATCAGGGTAATAACTTCTCTATTCTTCATCATTTCCTATTTTGACACATAAAAAGCAACATAACTGGTGGCAAATATTTCTAGAACTGGGAGAACCACAAAAAACTCATTTCTGAAGTTGTTCAGTGAACAAGACTTTCAACTCCTTAGCATCTCCATTTACAGATCTGTGGACCTTCAGATAAGTACTTTTCAGAAAACAGTTTTGAAGTAACCTTTTTTTTCAGAGCAACTATGGGCAGCTGTATTCAAAATACTATAAAGTTACTAAAAAAGCTCATAAAGCCACACAAAATATTTGGTAATGAACCTGACATATTACAGTAATGTAATAAAAGTTACTAAAAGATTTCACAACCACCAGTCCTTGTTACTGTCAGCTGAGGGAAATGTTGCTATACTTAGCTATGGTAGTTATGATGTTCTAGATCTATATTAAATACAGGAAAATAATAGTCAGGATCTCCAAGTGGTCTGTTGACTTTTGTGTTCCTGTGCTTTTTGAGTGTTCCCTTGCAGTGTCTGTAGAGGGATCCAATTTCAAGAAGAAGCTGAACCTAATTTTGGGTTTTGGCTTTGAGTCCTGGCTCTCAACTCAGCTGCTTCTGAAAAGTTATGGTTCCCATTTTCACTGTAAAAGATGGGAAAAGTGATAAGACTTCCTCAGCTTTTTACTAGGTTTTATGCTATAATTCTAAAAATTTTCACATTTCTGCTCATAATTTCACTGAAACACACACCTATTGAACAGACTACACATTAAAAAGACTAAATAATATGTCCCGAACACCAAATACTGAGAAACTCTTTCTAATCAATTGTATGAAATTAATTCATAAATGCATTTCTCTGGGAAATATATGAACAAAGAATTTTCGGGAGGACTGTACTCAACAGTTCTGCATTTTGAATATGGCTCTATTTCATGATAAGTCCTTTTGAGAGTAGTTTGAGGGGTAAGACATGACTAATACAAGTCACAGCATCAGTGCAGTCGTGTTTTATGAGTAGATGAATAGACTATGATTAGAATCACATGAACAATTTACAGGTCAAATACATTATTTGCTCCTAGGCAGGTTGCAAAGTACCCGAGCAGCAGTATTCAGTTATAGAACAGCTGTTATAAAAAGAGTTAATCAGGAAGTGCTGCTGGCCTTCCTTCTAGATATTTCTCAGCTTTTTGTTTTAAAAAAAGAGCCCTCCAAACCAGAAATTCTGTGTCTAGCTCACTCTTCATTGTTTTGTTGAAGTATAAATCAGATAATATTTAGACAGCTGATACTTTCTATGTGCAATGTTGTGGTCAAAATGGTCAAACCCAATCCTTTAACTGGCCATACTTATAGAGCTTCCCCTTGAAGGTCTCAGGCAAAATTAGATTCCCAAATATCATACACAGTAGGAACATCAGTGTCCATTTCCCACTTTGCAAAATAGGTCAAATGGAATTTTCAGGAAAAGGAACTAAAAGCCTCGGATATGACAGATTTGCCAAGGATGTCTGCCAAAAAACCAGATGCCCTGGCTGGGAAACAGATATAATCAACGGTACTTGCCAGTATTTTCTGCTTTATTTTCTTTCCACCGAACAGTGAAGAGTGAGATTTTAAATATTTTTCTGTGTTAGAACAGAAACTTTTTAAATGGTTATAAAAATATTTAGAATACAATGTTTTCTTAGTTGAAAAATCTTAACAGAAATTTATTTTAAAACTGTAAATGGAAAAATACTCTGATGAAAATGTTTTGCTAGCAGCATTACACATTTCCAGCAAATTAGCATTCCTGTGCAGTTAAAATTGTGGAGTGTGGTGTCAAGGACATCTGTATTAACAATTAGCAAATCCTTTCAGATTTATATAGACAGCTGCCATAAGGAAAAAGATGTTTGTGTTTTCAAAACGATGACCATCTGACCAAACCCCTTACAAAACTCCAAAAAGTATGCTTATTTGACTTTCATCCACCAATCCTGACTTGCAAAGTATAGTGATTAAATGTAGGCTACAGTTCTGCTATGTTTGAATTTTCCCGTTCAATTTTCATGTTCAAAATTTCTCTGAGACAAGTCCTGCAAAGACATAGGCTATGAACAATTCTATCCTAAGGAGAATTTGTTTTACAGGAAAACATGTCTACATAAAGGATACAGAAACCAGTAATATCAACTGTGTGTATCTTTCCTTTGATACAAGTTTCTTGCACTGCAAATCAAATGCTATTCAAATTAAGAGCCAAAATAATTATGGTAAGCCTGTAAACAGAAATCGCTCAGTGGGTCCAATGTGATAAATCCATGCCACTGCTTTAGCAGGGGATAGAACTTTATAGGCAACCCGGTTAATGTTCCCATAACAACACAATAGAATAATTTGTGCTATAAAGTTAAATGTAATAAATTAGTAACAAATCCTTCAAGTTTTTGGAAGTCCTGTATATACTATGTTTGGCATACTTTATCACCACGTGGAGTAAATGCACTTCGGTACTTTTCCTGTTAAACCCAGTAAAGATATTTCTCCGTAAAGAAAGATGATGCAATTTCTAATCCAAAAAAAAATGCCAGAACTTGTTTCATTCTTAGTATATTATTTAACATTGTCAAGAATTAAATAAATGGTTCATGCTCAGAGAGGAAAAAAAGCTATCTCATAGCTTTTAAATTGCATCGCATTCCTGGAAAAGTATAAGTTCCTTCTTGTTTTAGAAAGCCTGAGAAACAGGAGTGGTTAATTAAGGAGAGATAAAACCAATGCCAGTGAAATGGCCAAGAACACAATAATCTTTTAGTCCAGGCAAAGTTTGTGTAGGCCGTCTTTTCTTAAGCCAATCATGTAAAATACTGGAACATTTCTGATAGCCTAGGTAAGTGAGCTTGGTGGATATGTCTAAATTCTTCCTTAAAACCTCACATCCATCATAAACATTTTATGGGGGGGGAGAATGAAGCTGGAGTGGGAGTGCCTCACCACCTTGCTGAATATAAGGATGCACAGCCCCTGGCTTCCTCAAAATTGCTGTGCAACCCAAAACACAGGCTGTTATACTTCTGCCCGTAATCTAGCTCATTTCTTTCTTGCAAACAGTAATTAATAAGTAGCACCTATTCCAGGCGCCTTCAGCACCTCACCAAGGGTGTGTTGGCTTTCACCCCATCAGACTTTCAAAGAGGTTTTCCTCCAATTTCAAGCCAGCAGGCTCAACACTCAGTGCCTGTTTGTCTTGCTGAGCAGCAGGAGCCCTGGCAGAAGGCTCCCGGTCCCTGCACACTGTTAGCACAAGTGCTCCTCACCAATCTGGGTGTAAGGCATTGGGGAAGTCCCTCTGATATGTGCCTGAGGGCTTAAGGTACATGGCATCCCCTGTGCCCAATGCACTTGTGCCTGAGTAGTGTCAGGTGCTTTCGCTGATTTCCTTATCAGCATCCCTTCATCCTTACACAAACCACAAACACCTTGCCCTGCTCTTCTGTCATGTAGAAACACTACTAAAGACCACAGCAGCAATGGTCTTACAGGTGATGGTTAAAGCAGTGGCCAAGGAAGTAAAGGAGAAGGAGCTTGCAATAAAATAGTTGATAACAATCCCTAAATGGTGAAAATTTTGCACTCAATTGGAGACTCAGCTTGAAAAACATCCCTCAAGTATCTTTTTAAGAACAGCAGTCACCAAGATATAACCTCTTTCAAGTTTTTTTTTTTTGTTTATTTCAGTAATCACAGACATTTTTCTTAATCATAAAGTGATTACTAAATTAATAAACTCTTTGAAGAAAACACGGTGTTATGAGCAACGGTACAACATAGCATTTATGAAGAGCTGATCTTCCAAAAGTAAAGCAATAGTATAATCAGCAAAAACATCTGTTACCACTCAACCACGGATGAATTATGAATTTATTTGGGAACAGACATATCCTTCAAAATTGAAAGACATCTGCACAATACACAGACTATACACAAAAGCAAACTAACCAGGAATTTAGTAAGAAAGTCTTACTGTTAATTTCTGCAGATTTACAAATAAAGAATGTTCCTTTGCCCAACTTCCTAGGCAAAAGACTGCAGGATAACTGTTATTGCTGAGAGAAGAACAACCCCATTATAAGCTGATTATGCTAGAAAAGCCACAACATTTAAATGTGAAAACCAAAAAAATGAATAAGACTAAGAAACTAATTTGCAGTTGTGATTTTGGCAGCTCTCAAAAACATTACTGTATCGTGAACGAAGAAACATCATAACATTCTACTATTTATTTATAATTTTTATCTTTTTTTTTTTTTTGCTAGAGAGCTACCTAGTAGAAATTTTCCAACTGTTATTCCAAAATTTTTTCTCTCAATTCATGTTTCAAGCACTGAAAAATTTACTGCCCATTTTAAAGAAAGAAAAGATTTCACAAATATCTCAAATTACAGCCTCAAATACACTGATTTCTAAGGTAACCTTTTGGCAGTAGTCATCAAAGAATTGTCTGTTAAAGATTTCTCTAAACTAAGCATGCCCAGCGATGTCACTGTCTGCCACTGAGGTCAAAGCATGTACCTAGTCCTTGTGACTTAATCTAAGAAAATCTTCAAACCACCTTGACTTCAGGCAGTTTTATTTTTAGATGGGCCTCACGTAGTTCTAATTTCTGTAGAAAAATCCAAGTTGAAATAAATCAAAAGAATAGCATGGACCATTATAGCAATTTCACTGTACAAGATATTGACTTCCTTTGCTGGAAGATTTTCCTTGGTGTGGTTGATTTTACTGGCCTGGATGAAGCCCATCAGTCTTTGACCCACAGCTTCACTTTCTTATCTGTTCTGTTTCTTTTAAATTGGACTAAGTGAAGCAGTTTAGTAGGGCAAGTCAACATATTTAAAGAGCTTTAAATTCTCTCTCCTGATAGTCATACTTACTGTGAGGAGGTTCTCTGATTTATACAGAGGGAAGGTCATGGCCTTTAGCATCTAGCCATTTCTGCCAATATTTCTTCATCGTTTGTTGGTCACTGATAGAACAGTGTGGAAATCCTTTAGTCTGTGTGCTGCATGTTTTGTGCTTTACAACTAGTCATCCCCCTGACAAAGACACTATCTCTTCTGCAAACTGGAATGAGTAGATAAGACAATCACCATTTTGATGCATTTTAGGGGTAATCTGCTAACTAAGGGTGCTGGCAGGCTTCAGAATGTTCACTGCTTTCAGCCCCTTTGCCACGAACAGTTTCATCCTCCAGCTTAGTGCATCTCTAACAGATTCTGGACTCTTAGGAGAGAAAAACAAAAGCTCAAATGTTTCAAGTGTCCTGACAGACTCAGGGTATCCACGTTCCTCTTCTTTTATAGGTGAAGGTTATTCAGGGAAAGATCAAAGGCAAAATTTGAACTGCTAAACCAAAACTTCTTCTGGAAGAAACCTTAATGTCCGCTGGAGAAGAAACTGCCATTTAGTCTCAGTGCTGAGTTTGAAATCAAGATTTTCTTACTAGGTCAATAAACCCCACCTTTTAATTTTGCTAGTTTTACACGATTTGATTTGTTTTCCCCTCAGTGTCACAAAGTTTATTAACGTTACTTCAAGAGAAAACTAACTCTTTCAAAAAACATTAGTGCCTATGTACAAAACGTTACTAGTTTGCTTCTTTTATTTTCCCTTTTAACTTTACAGAATCATAGAATCATTTGTGTTGGAACAGACCTCTAAGATCATTGAGTCCAACCATTAACCCAGCACCTCTGCATTCATCACTAAATTCGTGGGACTCAGCAAAGGAACAGGCTTCAGCAGGCAGAGACCCACTGGAAAACGAGCTAAAGCAACACTCTGTAGGAATGATTTTTATATACTTAAGGAGATATTGCTGAGACATTTTTAATAGAACAGCTTTTAACATTGGTAAGTATTTAGGTTCTTCATAACTTTCCTCATCAAAAATAGGATAAATTATGATAATAAATTGGAAATTCCAATTAATTAAATTCACGTTTGTACTTGCTTTTAAATGTGTGCTGGATGAACTGATGAATTTTTGATCAAATAAATTCCACCACCTTAATTATTTTCAGCATAATTTTTACTGGAAGGTTCCCTTTGAGTATAAAAAGTTTCTGTTAATTGTCTTCATTAGCAGAACATAATTTCAACTCCAAAACTTTTACTTCTCACCAAGAGCTTTAACAAGCTGCTTGCAATTTCAATGGAACTGGGGTAATTAATCATGTCTAATAATCAATATTTCATATCAGCAGAAATGAAAAAATAATCTAGGTATTTCGTAATGTGCCGATAATTTAAAGAAATTAATTAATGGCTATCTTTATTAAATTGTACTAAGACATCAAGTATTCCTTAAAATGTTTTATTTATTTGATTACAGCAACAGTGTAAACATTAAAAACCAAAGGGTTTTTAGAGTATACTATGACTGTGTTAAGGGTTGTCTAGACATTTTTGATGTTCAGCTTACTGTGAGAAGATTGCTGTCATAAGGGCCAGGATTCAATAACACCAGCTGGTTATATGGCAAAGAGCAGGGTAAAAAGTCAATCTCGTGTTGCTTGTGACTGCAAAACTTCTTTGGCAAGAAAAATATCTGCTGTTTTCTAGCTGGTAGAATCCAACAGCTATTGCTTTGCCCTGGACTGTTGATTTATGAGGCAATAATTAAATGACATAGCAGCCTTACATTCTGCAACAGCACTGCCTGCTGTTTAACTTCATTCTGTGAAGCATAGAAGTTAAACAGTGTGGTGAACCAAGCTTCAGAATTACAGGCTATATTTTATTTTCTATCAGAAGAAAAAAAAGGTGTAGTTTTCATTATTCCTGATAGCAGCACAATGGTTTTACTGCTATACTCTGTGAATAATACTCCCAGAGAAGATTTGAAATATATCTACAGCTTAGGGATTTGAAAACTGCCCCATATAATATCCTGAGATCCGGCTGCTGTGTTTGGTGCCTTGCATGCCTCTTGCATGCATTTGGGGAGCATATATAGGGCATTTAAAAAGTTGAGGCCTGATCCTTCAAAGGTACAACCATGCAATTGCCTTTGAAGATCTCAGGCACATGAGAATATCTATTCTATTCTTAAAGTGTGATTGTACACACCTTTCAGGGTAAAATTTTTGTACACATTTTAAAACCATGCTATTTTACTTGTAATACATTAAGCAGAGCCCATGTGAGTAAAGTTACTTTAGGGTAGCTCAGAGAAAAATATTTTGCCTTATAACTATTATCCCTAGAAACAGACACTTTGATGAAAGCTAGAAATATTTAAATATATAAATTTGATTGTAAAAGATCTTTTTTCTTTTCAAGTAGAAAAGTGTCTGAATACTAGTCATCAGCACCTGGACAATCTTTTCAGAAGATTCTGGTGTGTTAATGCTCACAGACAGATTGTTTACCCACACCTTACCTTGGTATTTTTAAAAATGCATACAGCACTTTCATGGAATTATTGTTTATATTAGAAATCTTCAAAAAATAAAAATCTGCCAGATTATATAATGAACTTGTTACTTTTCTCCTAAGTGCTTGTTTTGATTTCTAGAGAGACATTTTGACACAGTCTGCTTTCGAGAACTCATTGTAAAGGGCTTTGTTTAATTCCAGTGCAGAATGATAATAGCATATTGCATGGTGTCAGGAAATCAGTTATTTAACCTCTAGTCAAGCTTCTGTCATTCCACTTCGACCTGTTTAATTCAGATTAAATTATTTTGAACACATACTTCCAGGAGAGCAGAAAAATATGACAAATACTTCACAATGTATGGTGTTGTGTATAGCATCATTATGCTGTATACTGCTTCCTCGTTTCATTGTTAATTATATATGTTTTATTTCTTTGTGGTATGACTTACACTAAAATACAATGTTAGACCTAAAAATTACATTACCTCTCGTGACAGCATCTCTCATAAGATCTCATAATATCATAAGATCTCTCATCTCCCCACATATTTTCTCAAAGTGTGGCAAAGGGGCATTTCTTGGTCCATCACAATGCTGAGATCTTAATCTGATCTAATTACAGAACACCACATGTGCCACCCAACACGTACTATTATTTATTTATGTACTTACCTATGTTTATTTTCCTTTCTTTGATGCTTTAGAGGTTTGTCCATTGTCTAGCCCTAAGAGCTGTGGATCTGATTCTCTTAAAATCCTTTCTTGCCTCCAACATTTTTCACAACTTTGCTGAGTTACTTGCACAAAACAACTTTGCCTTTGTTTCAAAGTCTTAAGCACTAAAATATCTACTTATCATCGTGAATTAACACTATAATTGCTCGTAAAGAGTATAGGCTTCCATAGTTTTTTGACACTGCCTAAATAATATCACTTTCTCAGTAAAATAACCTGGGAAGAGAGTTTTTTCAAGAGACTTTGGAAGTATCATATATGTTGATAACACCTGTAAAATAACTCTATCATGTTAGAAAGACAATTTAGCATTCAAAAGTGTGAGCTTTTATCTGTGCTATGCTACCCTTTTTTATCTTTGCGTATTTTCTTAAATTTTTGTCTTCTGAAGTTGGGTAACTGTCATATCTTTAACTGTGTGTTGGAATAAAAACTTGTAACATCAGAAAATCTGGTGGAATCCTTTCAGAATTTTATATTCTGGTGAGCGGTTTAAATACATAAATCAGATTTGGTTTCAGCAGGTTTCTGATAGGTGTTACTGCTTGTTTATTACAGTTTGGTGTATGAAATTTCATTTTCTTCTTAGACACATTCTTGTCTCTCTTTAACTACCTGCAAGAAGTTTTCCAGAGACCTTGAGACAGATATGATTTTTTCTCACATTCTTCCTGATTATAAGAGCCTGCAGAAAGAAATAATTTAAGACCAAATTTTTCTATGTTTTTATGGTTATTGAGGGTTTGACTCCAGTAAGTATTTCCCTTGGTTGTTTACCCTCACAGGCTTTTTCTAAAGTTCTGGTGTGGAACTGGTCTCTCTTCTGTAATTCTCATGCTAGGGTGTTTTATTTTAAGTGCAATAAAACGAGGGTTCACAGGCACGTGTGAAATTATTCTTATTCTTAGAATTATCCTTCTTAGAAAACTGCATCTTAGGATGTCCTTCTAGTGCTGGATAGTGTGTTTACTGTCAGATTTGGAAGACTATTGGCTGAGATTTATTCTTTATATATGAGTACTCAATATTCAACAATTTAATGAAGTTTAAGTGATTTATTTTGTTTAGAACATTCCCTGAACAGGGTAAAAATCAGTTATAGTTAATATAGGAAAACGTATTTGAATAAACCAAACAATTTATCAACTCACTAAATTTATTAATTACTCAAAGTTAATATTCAAAACAATCAGATTTGATTACATTAGGAAAAGATGAATAGTGGAAATGATATAATGTCATTTTTGGGAAGAGCTATGAAAAGTCATCTCACTAATATGCATATTCATTACTAACTACATGTATACAGTGATTCAAATACATGACTCACAGTAAACTCAACCTAATCTAGCTCCTTGCTTGCTCTAACTTCATTAACAAAGCAGAATTGAATCCTGTGTACTTAACCTTAATGCTAAGTCTTTCTCTTTGTGTAAATGAAGCATATATCTTGGACACCTGTCTGAACTACAACTTCACAGTATCTCATCAATGAAAACATACATCATCTCATTTGACTTGGAGCCATACACCCTACAACCTTTGTTTTCTAGGATTTCTTACCCTATTCCTTAGTTAATAGAGGTAATTCACCTTTCCTATTTATTCCTAATAAAAGGTTCATTTTTGTTTTCCTGAATAAACAACAGTTTGCCACCACCTCCATTTTCGTCAAATCTTCCAGAAAAAAACAAACAAATGATTCCTTCACAAACAATACTTTATCACGGAGCTCAATTTGTAGTGATAGACATATGCTGTATCACCCTGAGTGACAACTAAAATAAAAAAAGAAAGGACCCTGAAGAAAGAATGCTGACATTTTATCTTTCCGTATGCCAATAGGTGCTCTTTTCATCATAGAGTAAGTTTAAACACATTTATTTTGTTACACCACCAACGTATTGAATTCTAAGTGAAGACACTCATATTTTCAAAGGGATTTACATCATTAGAGTCACTCATTTGAGTCGGGAAAGTGTTCTCATCTACTTTAAAGATGACATTTGGGTGACATTTAAAGTTACTGAGTCAATAGAACAGACCTTTTTTTCTTTTCCTGAGAATGAAACTTCAAAATGAGCTGTCAGTAAAAAAGAAAAAAAAGGAAAAAAAAAGAAAAAAAGAAAAAAAGAAAAAAGGAAAAAGAAAAAAGAAAAAAAGAAAAGAAAAAAGAAAAAAAAAGAAAAGAAAAAGAAAAAAAAAGAATAGACTTTGTCCATTCCAGTTGCAAAAATTCTGCTAATTTTACTATGGAAAATGCTTAAGCTTTTTCTGTCTTCATAAAAATTTAGCTGATAAGACTTCTGTCAGAATTCCAGCCCAACATAACAGGGTGTTACTGTCACACTAACACCAATGAATTTGAATGGCAACACTCCAGAGCACTTTTAGTTTGATGTGCTCAGGTTATCTGACATAATACCCAACACACTTTTTAATGAGACTGAGAGAGGACCTGTTTGCTAACCAGCAGTGGGATGTAAGTGTCACAAAACTTTCACAGACACCATCCTAAAAGGTCAGGTTTTAGCATTCGTGATCATCTGTTGAATTAAATCATAGCCAGCTGCCTTCTGGGTGCTCAGGTTCACACTTCCAAAAGCTTCTGCTTAACATTCCAAGTGCTTAACCTGTTAAATTGTTTGAACAATGAGAGCTTTTTGCACATACTCGAGGCCCTGACACTTTAAGGACTAGGTTGGCTCTGCTCAATAGGAAAGAGCTACCCACTGCCTTCTTTCTGGGATGGTAACTCCACTGGGACTCGTGCAGCGCACCGGGCCAGGTGAAATCACATGGAGCAGGTCTGTCCTTCCTGCCCTGCTCTCCATCAGACCTATGACACTGGAGGTCTACCTCATCCCCTCTCCTGGGAAGGACAAAAAGCTGTAGCTCCAGCTTTCTCAGGAGAGTTTCAACCACAGGGTGTCCTGGCATTGTTCTGCACCTTTTCTTTTAGCCGAATTATTTGAATCTGTTCATGAAACACAAATCTTCAGCCCATTGGTCATGGCATACTTTGGAGACAAACAGCCTTGTTCTAGTTAAAAAGATCACGAAATGTAACACCAATATCAGAGCTGTCTTAGTCTCCTTCAAGAAGAAATAACAAAGGAAACATGTACAGAGCACTAAATTAGGATCTCATTACGCACAGGATGAACACAGGTATTTTTAAACAGAAAAGAAACTGTAAACATAACAGGATTATAAAGTATATGTTTTCACTTTAAAACAATTTTTTTCAGTTTTGTACAATTTGACATTTGTAAAAGGCGGAAAAGTGAAATAAAACCAATCTACTTACAATTCCACCATATCTTCAAGCCGCAAACTAGCAATTAGGGACAAAAAGCTGTAGACCATGGACAGGACTGAATGACTTATTCATTGACAGGCAATGTTCTTGTTAAAAGACATTTCAAGAAATCAAAATTATGTTCAAAAACTATGATCTCCTTTTTTTTTATTTTTCTTTCCCCAGAGGTGAGTAAAAATCAGTGACAGAGAAGAGGAAGAATGTAACAGGCCTGGAGAGATTGCAAGTGCAACTGAAATCTTTGTCAAATTCTGGCCTAAGTGAAAATAACAAGTGCAAGATAAGAACCAAACCTGATTCTAACTCCGAAGACGAAGCAGGAGCCTTGCTGGGTAATAAATCTCTCACAGAATCACTGAATTGTTAATCACAGAATTGTTAGGGTTGGAAAGGACCTCTGGGGATCCTCCAGTCCAGCCCCCTGCCAAGGCAGGGTCACCTATAGCAAGTGACCCGGGAATGTCTCCAGGTGGGTTTTGAATGTCTCCAGAGAGGGAGACTCCACAACTTCCCTGGGCAGCCTGTTCCAGTGCTCTGCCACTCTCAACGTAAAGAAAATTTTCCTCATGTTTAGGTAGAACTTTTTGTAGCTTGGTTTATGGCCATTTCTCCCTGTCCTGTCACCTGGCATCATTGAAAGTAGTCTGGAACCACACACTTGGCACCCACCTTTGGGATATTTATATGCATTAACTCTCCAAACTTCATCAAAAGAGTAATGCATTTTGCCACCAAGGATCATCATTGATAGATGAGGATGCCAGATAATGTGTTAAACAAAAAGAAAGGTTTTAATGTCATTGTTATCAAAAATTGGTAAAAATGAAAACTTCATCTGGTGACACTATTGGTATTGCCTAAATAGTAGGCAATGGAAATTTACCTTTTTGGGGGGATTTGGGAACAGCTACAGCTCTCTCCAACTATAACCCTATAGGTCTATCTAGGCCTATAGTAGAGTTAGCTTCTTCCCACATAATTGATTTCTGAAGGACAAAAGCCTCTGCACAGAAGATTAAGTTGTAATCCTAGTTAAATGAATATTTATTTTTACTGAGTTTTCCATAAAGAAATTGCAGTGGAGAAAAGAAGACTTCTTTTTTGGGTTGAGTAATGAGAAATTAATGTACTGCCATGTGAGATACAAATAGAACAGAGCCCTAGAAATAACTACCTCTACCTCAAAGTATTAATCAAAAAATTTTAATAGCATCTACTCAACAGGCCATAGGAGTAGATGACCACAATCATCCAAAGATAACTTTAAATCATTGCTTATAGCTAGTTACTTAGAAAGACTCCTAATCTCAGATCTAAACCTCTTATTTTTGCAAAGCCTTTTACAGTCGTCTCATTGTTATACATAATTAGATACCCTCTGTTTTCTCTATAAAAAACTTTTGAATATTAGAAAAATATGCTTCTTTACCTGGACTAACTCTTTTGACTTTTCTTCTTATGTCACACATTTTAAAATTTCTATTTTAATTTTATCTACAAATATCTTCTCTAGGTAGATTATGGAATTTATCACTGTGATGTCTAGTGGGCAATAAGTTACGATTAAAGAAATAAAGGTACTGAAGAAGGTGGAAACTCTAAGCCCAGAAACAGATGATTGAAGTGTTGAGCAGAAGTCCCTGGACCTTGTCCAACGCAAAAAGTCATTTTTAAGTCTATCAACAAACACACAGATTGATGACCTAACTCTGGACCATCTTGATAAATGACAGGGAAAAAAAACCCCAAAAAAACCCAAAAACCAGAGCGAGGCTACTACCTAGAGGTGTAGTTTAGTCTGGGAAAGGGAATATGAGACAAAGTCAACACAAAGGACTTCGATCTGATCTTGTTCTTAGTTGACTTTGCAGATAGAGGAAAAAATGATTCAAAATGTAACAGTACAAAGTATAGGATCATGACCATAAGAATTAATAACAGTGTAAGTTCTGGTCTTGCTTGCTGGAATTAGATTAATATAAAGAGCTGGGTTACTTGAACAGCCATCAAAAAGAAATGTGATCCTGGGATGTCTCACTGAAATACATCTAGGAGCAACTGGCAGACATTAGTGCCATTGCATAAAGACATGGTAACCCTGCAGCTGCTTGGGTTTACACAGCACAGCAGCAGAGTCCCTGTGGGTGGGCAGCTCCTCAGGTATATCGATCAAGTATAGACCTAATCATTCCTGCTGCAATATGGTTTAGTTCCCCCATCTGTCTTATGCACCAATGCTAACCAGTCCCCTAACATCCTCAGCACATTCCCCTTTTTAAATACTGCTTTTTTTACCACTAAGGGGCAGATATTTTAATTTCTTTCTCCAGGTGCTGGAAGGGCTCTCCTCCCCAACAGCAGGGGAACAGTCAGGGATGAACAGCTACATTTATATACTGGGAATATTGTCTTCATTCAAAATTCAATATGTAGGAGAATATCTTGTGACTGAAAGTGTTTGCAAGGTATGTTCAGGTGTAGGATTGCCTCCTTATGCTGAACAACCAAATTGCAGCCTGTATTTATTTCTCAGGAAATCTACAGAAGTTAATCTGTAAGTAGATTATAATATGTCCATTAACCTCTTTACTATAAAGGTAAAAAGCATCCTTTGTTTCCTTTGTTACTTGACTTGAAATTACGAAAAATTTATTAGATATGTGATCTGCAAATTCAGTCTTTTTACATAAAATATAGGGTGGGTTTATGCAGTAATGATAAGATAATCAAGACATATGGAAATAACTTTGTCACAAACTCAGTTTCTCTGAGCCAGATGAAAAAAAACAATGCAACAACTAGATGTGTTTGGGCCTTCCAGGGTAAACATTCTGCAAAAATAATTGCTCTCTTTCAAGTGGAGCTAAAACCAAGGCAAGCAGTAATGTCCATAGTAATTATCAGTGGGTTAGTCATCTGCAAACACCTCTGGCAATCAGAGCTGAAGTTCCTAAGAAACAGTTTGAAGCTCCCTTGGCTCCCTCCTTTGAGCAGGGGAAGCAGCTGCTCCGATTGCTCAAACATCTTGGAAGATGAACTGATAAGTGAATAGGGGCTACTGAAGTTTCCAATCTAGAAAAAATGATGAGGACAAATTTATCATCCCCAAGAATGAACCTGGCAGCTATGTTTATTCACTCCCAGTCACTACTTGGAAGCAATTTAGCGCGGAGGTCTTTCCTGCCTCTACCTGGAGACACAGGGCCCTTCCCAGCCATGGGCCTGCCTGCCTCCCAAAGGACACATGATTTGCCCTGTATTGAGCTTAGTTTGAGTTCAGTGACCCTTTAAACCAAGCCCAAAGTGACCCCTTAAGGATCCTTCTCTGGAGCATTGTGCATTCTTGTCTAGAGTTAAAAGTGATTCTTTGTGACAGATTAATAAAATACTTATACTAAGTTGGTTGTACTTATTTCAGTACCAAATTCCTACCTCATACAACAGCCAAGATTATTCACATATAAAGTGCATTCCAGCTTCAGCTGCAGAACACCAGAAGGCTTGGTATACAAAACAAAGGATGAGAAGACCCATAAATCACACGAAAATAAACCTCTGGGAAATCATTACTATTTAACCATATGTCTTCTTCTTTTTTTTTTTTTCTGCTAGCAGTGATAAATCCTATACACACAAAGAAAAACTTTTTATGTTTAATTTTCTTGTGTTACATGCTCATTTAAATATGTCCTATTTACATATAAAGTGACACATTCTGAAAGACTTATCTAAAGATTTTTCAGAAAAGCTATTCCACAGGAAATATTTGCTCCAAACTCTATTTTGAAATAGCTCACAGAATAAAATTTTCACGAGCTCCTCAAGCTTCCTCAGTTCTACCTGCAAGAAACAACATTCACAGTAGTTTTTGAACTACTGGTTAACCATTTCTGGAAGTGATGGTTTGAAATATTCAATAAATGCTTATAACACAATTTACATTAGGTAGATCTGTGTATCTCTATGAAACATCTTCATTGCCTGTATCAGGAGTAGTGTGGCCAGCAGGAGCAGGGAAGTCATCCTTCCCCTATACTCGACACTGGTGAGGCCGCACCTTGAGTACTGTGTCCAGTTCTGGGCCCCTCAGTGTAGGAAGGACGTGGAGACACTTGAGTGCATCCAGAGGAGGGCAACAAGGCTGGTGAGGGGCTTGGAACACAAGCCCTATGATGAACGGCTGAGGGAGCTGGGGTTGTTCAGCCTGGAGAAAAGGAGACTCAGAGGTGACCTTATCACTCTCAACAACTTCCTGAAAGGTGGTTGTAGTGAGGTGGGGGTTGGTCTCTTTTTCCGGGCAACAACTGACAGAACGAGAGGACACAGTCTTAAGTTGCGCCAAGGGAAATATAGGTTAGATATTAGGAGAAACTTTTTTACAGAAAGAGTGATAAAATATTGGAATGGTCTGCCTGGGGAGGTGGTGGAGTCACCATCCCTGGACGTGTTTAAAAAGAGATTGGATGTGGCGCTTGGTGCCATGGTTTAGTTTAGTTGAGGTATTAGGACAGTGGTTGGACTCGATGATCTTGAAGGTCTCTTCCAACCTGGTAATTCTGTGATTCTGTGATTCTGTGATTCAGCTGAAGGGTGTTATTGAAGGCAGAAGCACTGACCACTTGTGATAAGACTGTTTTCTGGACACCTTGACACTACAGATTCTAAGACTACTGCAGCACCCACTCGAGTAGTAAACCAGCTGATTCCTCTGTTAGACTTGAACACCTGAGTCCACCTTTGCAAGTGATATTCTTTTAAATCCATGGTACATCACTGGAACTTTTGTTTCTGAGTACCAAAATGTAAATGTCCAGTAACTCGTCTTCTAATCAGCATTTGAGGTTGTTAAGTTCATTGTAAGACGCTGAATCTTCTTTCAAACATCCACTATTTACAGCTGAAAACTAGAATGATAGGAGCAAGTAACAGACCTTCCCTGGGGACCTGCATCTCCACTGTTCCTGGAAAGCCTTCCTGATGATATCCTAACTTTCTCACAGTTCTCAAAGCCTAACCATTGTCATTTGCTTAGAGACTGAAAAGAACATATATCTGAAACTGGAATAATCAGTGGTCTTTTGAAGATATTAGATGATTTTTAGCAAAACAAAAAAATAGCCAACTTTCTTAACTTCTTTCGTGTATAGCTTTGAAAAGGTATTTTCTTGTCTAGGGGCAGAGAAGATAGCCCTCATTTTATAAAGTAAAATAATTTTTTCCACAATGTTCAAAAAAAAGGTATGTGATCTGAGTTTTATAATAAAGCAGAGCCTAGCAAAAAGAATCCCAAACCCCAAACACTTTAAAAAGTTTTAAAATCCCTGATATGGGGAAGAAAACAATAAAAAAAAATCCCTATAGCAGTTTTCTCTGAGATTAATACAACAAAAGAAAGAGGTTACCTTTGTACTCTCCTGCAAGGTACAGAAAACTCGTCTTTGTCAGTACTGTGCTCAGGAACAAGGTCAGTGTGGTCAGAAAAAAACTGACTCCTTATGTCTCCTGGGCAGGTGTGGCCTTCTGTGCATGGGTGCCACCAGGGTGTGCCAGCTGCAGACATCCTGAGAACTCACTGGGACCCAGCAATAATCATTATCTATTAGATTACTGAGATACCAATTTAGAGTCCAGTCCTGGAAAGTGTTTCAAATGACCTCCCTGATGACCACAGAAACAGCTCTTAGGTTTTCAGGAATATGAAAACCTTAATTTGAAATAGTAAACCTGGATCTTAATCTGAGTTTAATTACATTATGCACCAAAAGTTCATACAGTTTGTTTTCATATATTTTTTCACTGCATGCAGAGAGTGCTAAGACTGCATGAAATTTCCATCTGTTTTCTCCTAACAGTTTTCCCTTAGACTGTTAATGTTTCCATAGACAAAATATGTTAATCTTTTCTCTGTCATTCACATGAAAACAAGTATTTTCATGAAATCATAGAATCATAAAATAGCCTGGGTTGGAAAGGATTTTAAAGATCATCCCACTCCAGCCTGTCTGTCATGGACAGGAGCACTTTCCACTAGACAACGGAATATCTAGACCACGTTGCTCAGAGCTCTACCCAGTCTGAGCTGGAATCCCTTCCAGGGATGGGACACTTCTTTGGGCAACGTGTTCCTGTGCCTCATTACCTTCACAGTGAAGAATTTCTTCCTCCTATGTAGTCTAAACCTATCCTCTTTCAGTTTGAAGCTTATCTTGTCCTGTTACTACATGCCCTTGTGAAAAATCCTTCTCCAGGTCTCCTGTTGCTTCCTTCCAGGTACTGGAAGGGTGCAATTAGGTCACTCCAAAGCCTTTACTTCTCCAGGCTGATCAATCCTCATCCTCTCAATCTTTCCTTATAGAATAGGTGCTCCATCCTTCCAGCCATCTCCGTGTCTCTCCTCTGGACTCGCTCCAACAGGTTGAGATCCTTCCAGTGCTGAGGACCTCAGAGCTGGATGCAGCACTCTGGGTGGGGTCTTTTTTTTATAATGCAGGAGTTCTTTATTTACAGCTACTTTGTAAAATTTCAAGGTGAAATTAGCTTTTTCAAGGTGAAAAAACACAGTTGAATTATTTTCAGCAGTATACCCAACTCTCTAACCTGGCATTAAGCAGCTGTAAATAGAGATTGAAATAACCTAAGAAGTTTCTTTTATATACAAAATTATTAAGCATATGTATTTCATATCTACAGAAAAAGTAGGTTGTGTCTGTCTTGAGAGAGTAAGCTCACTAATACTTCTTTTTGAAGATAATGAATATCAAAACAATGCTGGGTTTGGTTTTTTTTTATTCCCAGCTATTTTTAAAAAGGGCAGAAATTCTTATGCAATTTTAAGTGAACCAATGATCTCAAACTAGTTACTAGCTCAGGTCATGGCCTTATATAGCTGAGACAAATTTTGAGTAAAATACTCCTAAGTTATCTTAAAAGGAAAAAAAGAGAGTTTTTAAATTCAATTTTATGGGTTTTTTTTATTATTTCTTCTAATTCATCTTTACTGAGTAAAAATACACTTTATTTTTTTTTTTCCGGAATGAACTGTAGGTCACAGCAAAATGTTGCACAGTTTTAGCCCATGTAGTTCACGTATGGTCTATGTCTATATTTACAGCAAAACATGATAGGGTTAATGAATTTTCTATTCCTGTTAACCATGTAAATCAGAATTCTTAAACCCTTTCTTTACCTCTCCTGAAAAAACTCTTCTTTCAGGAAAGCAGTGTTCTTCTATATCATATAACTCAATATTAGAGTCTCTCATTACAAAAATATCGTCCTTTTTACGAACAGATGCTGACACAAATAATAAGAATAAATGTGTGAATTCTCAAAGTTCCCTCTTGTCTTCTACAGTCAAATTACCATGGGCAAGCAATTCCTTTTTTGTGCTCTTGATATTTTCTTAAGATTCTGAAATTATTATGACTAGTAAATGCTCTTTATTAGCGTTGAATGCTCTGTGGTTTTTGCTGGCTTGGTGTATGTGTTTCTCTCAGATGTTATCGATGTTATTGATGTGGAATGCTGTTGTACACACTGTGATAAAAAAAAATCAGATTCAAGAGTACTTATTGGTTCAGATTCTATGTAACGTTTTCAATATGTGCAAGAATTCGTACTTGAACCAGGACATAAAACCCCCTGAAATAAACCAAGAATTATATCTAGTAAAATCTGATGATCTGCTGATGCTGCAACAACAGCACAATATCTTTAAAGTGCGTGTATTACAAAGTGTCTGTATTTCAACTGGTTTTATCAATAATATTCTTATTTGTATTACTGATTGCCAGAGGAAAAACATACAAAATTTAATGTATTTTGAAATGGAAATAAAAATATTACATTAAATTTTGTTTGGTCCAGTGACAACTGGACATCCACCTGTATGCTGCTGTATGAGAATATAGCATTTGACTTTCCTCCTCTTAACTACCAGGGACTGTAGAAGAAAGAAGCTGGTGTAGCATTGTGTGCTGCCTCCCTAGTGCTGCCCTGTGAAATTAGCTCTTTCAGAAATCAATTTCTAGTTAAGGCTTTTCTGCCTATTGAAATAACTCTACCCAGCACTACCAAAATGCACAGTAAAACTGCTGAAGGGCTTGGAGCTCCATGGTGTAGCGGATTTTAACTTGCAGTTCCTTGTTTTATGTTACCACAGTGCCTTGCTTTCACTGGTATGGAAGTTACCTCGTCACAAAGAAGACAACTCTATTATGCTTGAAACCAACACCTCAATACGCTAATGGAAAGAGGATAATTGGGTTCCATTGTGTAATAGGTCAGGTAAGGCTAGTGACTGGGGTATGGCCCATATACTGGAGTGTATATTTTATTTTCTAAGTTAAAACAGGACAGCATTTCAAAAGCAGATTCATGTTAATCAAGCATCTGTCCAATACAGTCTAAACAAGAGGCAAATTCTCACCGGCCTGCCATGACTCTCATATTCTAATATTCTAACCTCTCCCAGTGTAACTGTGTTAGCGTAATGAGGTTTCCTTTATCCATGTCAATATAACTAACGAGATTCCTTTTTGCACCATGATCTTACAAATCTAGATTGTTCCCAGAAACAGCCTTCCAACAGAAAAAATGCAGGTGTTGTCTCACTTGAGATAAAGCCACATAACAGTAGGCAACTGCAATTAAAGAAAAACATCAGCAGCAAAAATCCCACCCAACACTCCAATTTCCCCCCTCTTGAAAAAATCCAAATGAGACTATAATCTAAACTGACTCCTTGATATAGGTACAATTTCTTAAAAATCACAGTCAAACAAATGTATCCTTGTCCTTTTTCAATACCATATTCATTCTTCATTGAGTCCTGCTCCACAACAGGGCAAGTGCCAACTGGTGTGCTTGAAACTCCAGAATCACAACCCTGAAACATGGCTCAAAGACACAGTTCACTCTCTCACATGTATTAAAACGGTCATCTCACATTTACCCTTTACAAAACTTCCCCACTCTCTACTTTAACCAGGAGAGACACTTCTCTATCCCACGATGTCATGATCCTTGTAGGAGGAAGCTGAATCTGCCACTGACCAGCTTCTGTGCTTGTAAAACTTATAAGCTTAATTTGCCTTATTCTTTCTCCTAGGACAGAATTTATCTCATCCTCAGGCAGTGGTCTTCTGGGAGCTGAATAAACAATTACTTTAGCCTACAGCATCCCTCTAAGATTTGTTCATGAAGGATAGATGCAAAGAAACCTTTGTAGGTTGGTCACGTTATTTGAGTTTGGATACTCTAAAACTCTTAAGTAAAATTAACAAAAGTAACTCCCTAGTTTTGAGTTTAGTAATTGACAATAAAGTGTTAGGGTTGTTGGTCAAGAAGTGCTAGTAGTTTTTTTCTGGATAGCTCCAAGTGGAGGTAGAGGCCAGCATTGGCTGAATAAACACCCTGCACAAGAATCATGGAAAGAAGTTCTGTTAGAGAAAAGGCACTTGATTAGGAAAGTATGGAGCTACAGAGCTACACTATTTGTTGAGGAATTGGATACAAAGGAGTTGTTAGTGAACAAAAGTGGAAAAAAAGTATGTGAAAGACTAAGAAGGGGTAAAGGAAGCTGCTGACTTGTCACTTGCCTCAATGGGTCAAGAACTTTGTTCTGTGAAAACCCAAGTGGTGCACATGACTCTGTTCACAGTATTAAATCCATGCTGAAAAACTGGGAGAAAACACACCTGCGTTACATGTGCTTGAGAAAGAAATGAGCTGTGAAAGATCTCAACTCTGAGATCATTGTGCTAAGCTTTGTGCCTGTCAGACTCATTAGCACAAAACACATAAGCTGAAATATCTTATGGAGGACAGCTTTAAAAAATAAAAGACAAAGGGACCTACAGTCTACTCATGAACTCTCCGAATTCGTGTGAAGGCTTGTTTACCTAATCCTATACTTTATCTTAATTAGTTAGGTAATTTAAAGTTTGAAAACCTTTTCTACAATCTGAAGCTTGTAAGCAGTCTGCCTACAAAAGTTCTTAGAGGAAACCCATTAAAATATAATAAATGGCGTGTCACTGTATATGGCAGAGTTATCTATGTTTGTAGAAAAAACATAGTGAAAAAAATTGTTGCTATGTGTTTCGTGGTGCTATACAATAAAACACTACAATGGAGAGTAGGGAAGACAGCAGTCTACTCATCTACATTGAAAGCCTCAGATTTGTGTAGACAGAAACGAAAGAGGAAGTGGTGCTTGATTCCCTGGGCTCAAGAGGTAGGACTTAGAGAAGTGCCATGTGCTAAGGGCAACCACCTAAAGCTACTCGGTTCTATACATTTTGTAATTTAAGTAGCTCTTCAAGAAACTAGAAAAGCCTGTGTCAACTGCACTTCATATACACGTATCTTCCATCCAGCTGTCGCAGCTATCTGTCTAATACAATGTCCACCTGGAGCTCTATAGCATTTTATAACCATATTACTAAAGCAAAAATTCTACACTAAATGGAATATTTCTTTGCAAAAGTGTCCAAATCACTATCCCAGTCAATCATGTTTCAAACACGTGCCTTCACGTTTTCTCTATCCAGTGCTTGCAGCACTTTTCTGTAACTTGCTGTCATGAAAAAATTGGACTCATTTCTTTATATGTCATCATTAGTCATTACATATTTTAGCTAAATTGACTAGATGATTTCTTATTATCTCCATGTGTATCTTAATTCAGTATCATCAGGCTAAAAATCTCTTTCTGAATATTACCATACTAATATGAAAAATGAAAAATGGCAGAAAGTAGTGATTCTGAGATAGGGAACTCTGAAAACTTAATGATCAGAGTGAGTAACTGGGGAACACCTGTCCCCATCTCTAAGGTCTTAGCCAGTTGCAAAACCCGTAATGTGTTCCTGTCACAGATTTTTGTTTCCGAATTATTTTAGTATTTCTCAATCACAGTTTTCAACAAAGTGTGAGGAAAAAAAGATTCTAAGTTGAAACCCAAAGCTTCTATATTTCCATGAAAGATGTGGGTGCGTCACTGAAGGGCTTTTCCCTTTTTGTGCATATGTGTGCAAGTGTCTACATGTGTACACCTCACTTTGGGCCTTAGAAGCCTTTAACATTGCTTTCAAGAAGTGGGTTTGCAATTCTTGAAAAAATTCATTAGTAAGCTCTGCTTTATCACAGTGTATAGTCTTCACTTAATTGCCTGTATGACGTCAGTTTCTCACAAATGGTCCTTTTTAATAAGTAAATAAATCTTTTATTAATCATTCAATTATCCAAACTATAATTTTCTCAGCTAATTCTTCCCCCATTGATTGAAATTCTGAATTTTCTTTCAGCTAGAATCTGCACCATAGCTTAAAACCATTAATTATGGGTTATTGTGTTACCCTTTTCTGACAAGAGCATTGTATTTTTTATGGTCTTTTAGGATGTCACCATAACTGAATGAATTGAATGAAATTGTCATTTAAAATACTAGAATCTAAATGTTATGGATACACAAACACATGCAAACACACATGATTCAAAAGGAATGAGAACTCTGCTCTGTGAAAATAATTCTTTCCAGTACTCAGTACTGACAAGTTTTAAAGTGGAGCACAGTAAAACACTCTTTGAAAAATGCATCCTATCCCTACATTATTCTGCTGTTGTTCAGAAAGTTATTCTGAAATAAATAAATGGGACAATAGCATAGCTTCAGCTCTACTACCTTAAATTCTTCTAGTGCTATCAATGCCAACGTTTTTAAAGTTTAGGTAAAGAAAGAATGTGTCTTGTCAGTTATTTCCTGGTCTTTATCAAACAAATGACTTAGTGCGACAGTTAGAGATTTTTTAAATATTCCTCTCACTTCTCATTTGAGTAAACCTTTATTGTTTGCTGAATTAGACAAATGTCCTTTCTTTTTCAAGCGCCAGACCTACTACAATTTTTTTAATGTTCAATGCTTTGTTTTTAATTTATTATTTTTCAGCAAAGAGTTGTTCTTACTCAGCAAATTTTGGTAAATATGGATGTTATAAAATAGCAAAAATTGACACGTAATGATTTTTCTCAGTTTTGGGTTTCATCACTATTAATTTCATATGAACTGATTTTTGCATACAAGTAAAATTTCACAGCATTATTTGACTAATCTTAATTAAATTAATTACATTAGATAGTCTATGCCCTCTCCTGTACGAAGGACTTTTAAAAAAACTGAGACATCAGCATTTTGCTTGAAAGCACAGCTATAGTTTTGGGAAAGAGAGATGTATGTACCTTACAAGGCATCAGTTCAGAATATGCAAAAACACAGTATAATTGTAATTATCCTTTAAGTGAAGTGGCTGGAGGTAACTCTGGCAGTTGGGTTCACGATATCATCTTCTAACATGAAATTAAAGACTTCAAAATAGCAGATCAGTCAGGTTAAAAATGAGAATAGCAGGCTTTACTTTGCAATGCCTCTTTCCTTTAAGTTAAAGGATCCTGAGAGAAAGGATTTACAGTCACCCCCACGTAAACAACGCTAAGACAGATTATATGTCTTAGTCATATCATACCAGAAGTCTGCTGAAAACCTTGAAATACAAAGCAGAGCTCCTGAGCCCTGCTTTGGCTTTGACAGCATTACTAAACTGTAAGAAGCATTTCACAGGTGCCATGTGGAAACTGGGATCATTTTGTCATCGAGAATGTTCCTGAGAATTTTGGGTTTGTGTCAGCTATTGGAGTTTAACTATTCTTAACATGTTTGTTTCATAAAGGACTTTCTTCATATTTTTGGATAACCTGAGACATTTCCTGATGCATCAAGGAGCATGTATAATTTGCTTAGCCATGGCTTTATTTATTCTTAATTCTGTTTTCCGCACACATTCCCTTGGCAATTGCTTTGTGGTGCTTTAATGACTTATAATTGTCGTCTATAAATCAATCAGCTGGTCGTTCTCTGTTCTTGAATTCCTTCCCAAGTACATTTTTGGCAACCAACTGCACCAGGATTTTCAGACACCCATCCTTCTCAGTTCTCTTTTGCCAAGTCTGCCCAGTCTAGTTGTTTTATTCACTTGGCCTTATCATTGCTTTCCTTCAGAAAGCAGTTAGGATCGTATGTCATCCCTTTATAAATTAAATAGTTTTGTTTTCTTCACAAACCTGACTGAACATCAATTTCTCTTCCTGTTCTTTTGGAGTGTGAAATTCAGTTTATTCTTTTCTGTAGCTGTCCTTCGGTTTTCCTCCTCCTTCAATGGCTGTGTGTCTCCTTTAATAAAGCAGTTGTTTGATCTGAAATAGAACTAGTACTCGATAGAATCCTTTTCAGCTAAACACCGAGGATCTTTTTAAATGGTAAAACAGATGAATACTTCCTGATTTTCACCATTTTTTTGGAAGCCAGATCCTGCTATTCAAGAAACGCCTCTAACCACTGCACTGGGTGCCTCAAGATTCTACAGGAAAGACATGTTTTTAACTTGCTTTTATTTGAGTTCCATCAGAAAAATACTGTATAAGAGTTTTATATGGTTCAGCTAAACATCGCTGAAACAAAGACATGTCTGACAGAATCCTCAGGAGTCTGATTTCATAGAATCATAGAACCATTTGTGTTGAAAGGGACCTTAAAGATCATCTAGTTCCAACACCCCTGCCGCAGGCAGGGACACCTTCTGCTAGACCAGGTTGCTCAAAGCCCCATCCAACTCCAGATGTGGTCTCATGAGAGCAGAGAGGCAGAATCCTCTCCCTCACCCTGCTGGCCACACTACTTTTGATGCAGCCCAGGTCAAGTTTGGCTCTCCGGGCTGCAAGTGCGCATTGCCGGGTCTTGCTGAGCTTCTCCTCCACCAACACCCCCAAGTCCTTCTCCTCAGGGCTGCTCTCCATCCATTCTCTGCCCAGACTGTATCTGCTGGGATTGCCCTGACCCAGGTGCCAGACCTTGCACTTGGCCTTGTTGAACTTCATGAGGTTCACACAGTCCCACCTCTCAAGCCTGCCCAGGTCCCTGTGGATGCCGTCCCTTCCCTCCGTGTGCTGACTGCAGTGCACGGCTTTGTGTCATTGGCAAACTCGCTGGGGGTGCACTCGATCAAAGTGTCAGTGACACCTCGTCACTGACAAAGCACCAATCCTAGCTAAATGCTGGAGATTTTTATAGCTGTAATTTTGCTGTATTTCTTTTTTATTTCAAGTCTTACTATGGCTTCAAGCACGAAAACTTGCTAGGTCTCCATGTTGATACTTCCCTCTTTTGTGACTTCACATAAAACTTGTTTGATGGAGTATTTTAAATGTAACACACAAATGCATATCGTAATAGTAATATTTTCTGCTGATCAGGATTCTAGGCATATCCAGCTCTCGTTCAGGTCTTGTATAATAGATCAGTTTATGCCTTATGTAGTGCAAAAGTGACTCTGTTTTGATGATGAGAGTTTTTCCAATTTATAATCAGTGTAGGAAAATTTATATTCTGATTTCCTCATTCAGATCAGCAGTCTCATTCTGGAGGCAAACTGGAATGTTCTGGTAGAAAAAATAGGAACCAGTATGCCCTGCCTCAGATCAGATTGCTGGAAGAGAATATTTTTCTACATAGCAATATCTGGGTAGAATTGTATAGCTGAAAAGTGAAGGCAGAATTCTACCTTTTTTTGTCTAAAGTGTATCACTGAATACTGAACCACAGATGTTTTATGCTCTACCATGTATTGGTTTATCATAGATAGGATCTGCAACCTCAAATGCAGAAAACATGTTTCTAAGCCTTCTTGTCCCCTGCTGCCATAACTGAACATCATCCTCAGGCTCCTCAGCAGAGCTGTCTAGAGCTACATTCTGACCAAATCCTCAGCCACACAACCAGCTCCTTTTTACTCTGCTTTAGACTAAAAACACCCTTTGCAATATAACCTAACCACTCCCTACTAGGAGTACTGATAAAGAAATGGAGGATACGTCTATCATATCTCCAGCAGATTAGCCATGCAGTTGCAGTGCTTGCTACAGTGTAATTTAGGTATCTGAATAGTAATAGCTGGAAGATGCAAGGACGAGGCCAGGTGAGCTGCCTGACGTCCACAAAGCAAGCTCTGGGGGAGTGTCTGTGTTAGAAAGCCAGTGAAAACACTCCTGACTTGGGAATGCTTTTTTGTAATTACCTCTTCCAGGGCTTTAACAATTTCTGAAGCATTTGATCGTGGGTGTGGCTGGCAATGAGAAGCTGCATTAGGTGAGTGGTTACTCTGATCCAATGTGGCAAGGTTTATGCTCGTACTGCACTTAAGCTTGTCACGTTCCAGCAAACAAGTGGATGTGCAGCATGACACATGATACATGTTACACAAGAATTACACAGTGCTGAGCTGCTCAGAACTGACCAGATTTTCATGGAATGAAGGCCAAAACACAAATCACTTCTAGCAACATGGCAAAGTTGTTTTTAGAGGGATAAGTGAAATTACCATTAATTTTCAAGTTCAGTTCTAAAAATGACACCGCATTTATAGACTCCGCAGTAATAGAACACATATTTCCTTCAGGATAGTCTTTAATTCCTTGCTGAATGCGTGTAGCTCAATTCTGATATCAGGTACAATGCATTAAAAAACTTAGATTTAAGGAAATTGTTTCTGATTTCTGCTGTGATACAGAAATTTTGACACAGAGCTCAGGAAAATTACCAGTTTGCTAATGCACCGTGCCTACTGAAGCGATAGCCCACAGCTGTTCTCAACACCCTCCTAGAGACAGCCCTTCTGACCAGCTGACCATTTACATGGTATTAAACTGAATTGTATTAATCTGCTCCCAGTAAATTGTTTCCATGTCTGGCTGTTCACTGATGATCTTATGGCTCATTTTGATTCATCTTAGGGAGTGCCTCCAATGAGTAGACCTAGTGGCTGGTCTGAGGTGAGAGCACCCACTTTTAGCAAGCACAGCTCTTACCAAGTTAGGAGACAGACTTACAATTTTAGCATAGTTGCTTCTTTAAAAGTTTATGATGCTGATACTTTGTCTACGGCAGACTCGAAGCACTTGAATTTTTCACTCAACCTGTCTAAATATTAATCCATTTGCCAGCTGCTGAACAATATCCATGCACCTGATGGGATAGCATGGCACCTTTCCAACTACACATAGAAGTGAAGTGGGAGAGTTATGAAAAAAATATATGTAGTGCCTCATTTCTGCAAGTTGAACAGAAATGAGGGTTAAATTAACTCTGCCTCAGATAATCAATATACTCAAAAAAACTGAATTGAAAATCTATTTGTTAGAGACACATATAAAATGAAGAGTAGAGTAGAAATTCTGGGTGGGTTTCACACAAACCAAAATAGGGAGGCCAAATAAAAGGAGCAAAGCCTTGAGATAAAATCAGTACTAATACCCACTCCAAGAAGTTAACTTTGTTTTTAACCTCACTATGAAACTTTTCAAATGGTGTTTCCTGCCTCTGGTCACTGAAGCAGAACATTTGGTCAAGAAGAGAGCAGTGCCTGCGGAGGGTTTGCACAGCATTTATGTCGCACAGCATGTATGTATTGCACGGCAATGAGAGAGTTTTATAATCTGAGACAGCCTTTAGAGACAGCCAATTTAGTTCCAGTGGCTCACAGAAAGCTCAGGAACAGTAAGTCATCCATTTCTTCAGACCTTCTCTTGTTTTCTTAACTTTACAGCCTCCTGGTAACATTTTCAAAAGCAAGTAAGGCCTCTGGATGTTTTGTTTGACAGCTGTCAAAAATCAGACAAAATACTTGCTTTAGATCTTGCTTACTGTGGAGGCAGAGTTGCACAGATCTCAGCCAGGACACAGCTTCCTGGGTCAGTCCCTCAGCACCTGATCCATCCTGTGTTCCTGAGACTCTCTTACTAGAGGTAATGAGCTAGGAAATATAAAACTTGTCTATGTCAGAATGAATTGCAGTAATTCAGCTGCTTTGAGTCTAGACTAAATGGAAGGCTGCAGTTTTGAGGGTGATGTGGGCTTGGAGTTCCTTTAGAACAAATTTCCAAGTTTGCTTGCCATTTTTCTCCTGCATTCCAGTATAACTTGTTTTTCTGCTTAGGGTTCCAGTGTCTGTATTTGCATAATTTTGTAAAACAGATTTGGGTGAAATCCTCATTCTTTGCTTATATTCCCGACCAAAAGAATAAAAAAGGTAATATACCATGTGAATCTGAAGAATGGTAGAAAAGAAGACCCCAAAAAATTCATAAAAAGGAAACTAAATATTTTCTCCTGTTGCATGTGACATTACCTGGGTAAACAGAGACACACATATCTCTGGATTCTCCTTCCTACTGACACTCTCAAGAGTGCTCTCGTTTCGATTATTGAGATAGATTATGCTCTAAAGATGAAAGGATATCAAATTTGTAACTCTTTAAATCCCACGATCTGGGACACAAATCTGGTAACATAACAAGAATATTCAGGACAGCTTTTCTCTTCATGTGACCACTGCACAGGTGAAATATATGAGTTACAGGCAGCACTACTGTAATCCTGTAGCCAGTGTTAGTGTTATGGGGCAATTGCACTGTGAGTCTGAGTGCGAGAAATCACAGACAGGGAATGCTTCTGAAATCTTGGCTCCCACTCGTGGAGTAACACCTGCTATCCCAACCGGATGAAAGACATGGGCATGGACATATCGCTGCTAACAGTGCACCTTGTGTCTAGAGAGTATTCATTGAAAAATAATCAGGAAGCAAAAGGGAGACTGTGAAGGGAATAGTCCCAGAGGAGGGTGTGGGATAGGCTTTTTTCTGTTTGTTTTTTTGGTAGAGGTTTTAAGCTTTTATTGGTATGGGCTGTTTGTTTCGAGGTTTTTAAAAATTATTTTTATTTTTATTTGCTTTGGTGGTTGTTTTTAATCCTTTCTGCCTTCTTGCAAATATTGTGCACTGGTTTTGTTTTAAATAAGAAAAAAAAGAAAAGGTGCCTTGTTTCTTTTTAAGGGAGCAGGCATACAATCCAGAGAGAAAATTAATTTTCCATTATCGCTGTCTCTCATCTCTTAGTATTATGATCTGCATTTTTCAGGAGAAAATATGCTTCATTAAATATTTACAACCCGTCTATATACGTGTAAACCGAATGTACATCTGAGGTGCATCATCTACTACCATAACATAACAGCTGTTAGTGCAATGCTCACTGCAACACTGGAAGGCAAAAAAATAGAGTATAAACAAAATGATAAACCGGAGTAAGAGTTGGAGACAATTAGAGGGAGAAGGGGAAAATATCGTTCTGCACTTAGTTCTTGAGGAAAAATTAATCTCCTCAGTCAGGATGTAAACTCTTTGCAGCAGTGTTATGCTTGTGTCTAGAGCCACTGAAGATGACTCTTTCGTAAGACAATAATATCAACTTTTTAACTTCTTCATATAGCAGTGAATCTGCAGTTTTAGAAGCACAGAGTTTAGCTCCTAGAGAAGGAGCTCTCTTCATCAAGTCTCAGCATTTCTGAAAAACAGTTGTGAGCCCCTTGCTGATTCCAGTTTTAATCATCTGTTAGAGAAAAATAACAACTAGAAACATCCGGCTTCTATATCCCTCCAATAGTGTTCCTTGTCCATATGCTGTTAAAAAAGCCCCTAAAATTTAGAGATATCTTCCTGAGATAAATAGGTCTAAGAATACAGACTATGTTTTGGCAAGCTAACTCAGCCTGCAAAACCTGCCTGAATTCTCTGACCAAAATAGAAGTTGGACTTGCCTTAGGAGAGAGAGCTCTTTGGAAACCACTTCTCCTGCTTCTCCCTGCAGCCACATAGCAACGAGACATGCCCACAGCAGTAGGAGAAATATTTCACAGGATGGCTGGGGTCAGCTTGGTCAGCCAAAGCAGAGTACTCAGGACCATGACCAGTCAAAGTTACGAACAACTTCAACAGCTTTGAATCCCTCTGTTGATACTCTTGCCTGCTGAAGTAGTTTTCTCTGAGTCTACAAACAGATTATATCTCTTTCAGAAAATAAAATATTCAAAACTTTGGGATTTTTAGTCCCTATATTTTTTAGTCCCTAAAAGCTAGTCAGCTTAAATTTTGCATTTACCCTAAGACTCAATACAAATGCCATAAAATTAATTATGTGAGTTAGATGTAGTTATTTTTCAATATATATAAGATTTTTCAATTCTAGTTCCAATCTCAGTTGTCCACATAAAACAGTATCCTGTGAGACATGCTCTGGTCTGTAACAAATGGCAGCTACTGTGAGACTATAGTGAGTAGTTTGTTACAAAGCTGGAGTTGTCTCTATTTGTTATGTGTAAGAAATGGGTTTCAATCTCATTAAAACTAATGTGAGTCTTTAGAGAGACGTCCAGTAGTGGGCTTAGGTCAGAGGCTTCAGTAAAGTGACATTTGATTAAGCTAGAAAAGTCAAGCTATCAAAGCCTGGAAGAAACTGGGTTAAGGAGGTGAGAGAGACCACCAGTCCAGTTTCTGTATAGAGCTGGCTATGCATCCATGAGTTTGGATTAAAACTTGGAATTCTGTATGTATTAGAGTTAATGGAGGATGGTCAGGTGCAGGAACCAGTTAAGATATGACAGAATGCAAAGGTGATGATCTGTGCTTAGATTTAAGAATATGCATGTTTCTTTTTTGACTTTAATAATTTTAGATTGACATTATGGCACTCTGAAACTTTGAGATATGTGTAAGAGGTACCATGTTGGAAATAGCATTAATGGGCCATGATGCAGTGTGACATAAAAACTGAGAGAACACGGCATTTGTCTTTCTGTACTTGTACTCATCGGCACAATTTTCTCTTTTTACAGTCGAGTTCTCCTTTTCAGAATGTGACATATTTCAAAAAATTGTGCACGATAGTCTACAAGTGACAGAAATGGTGATGGGATAGAACAGTTTTTAGGATTGCTAAAAAGGCTAAAGTCTTTCTTTACACCCAATGCCATATTATAGATATGCTGCTCTTCACACATAAATTGAATTCTAAAAATACAGTTTTGAGCGGATCAAATAGATAGACAGTTTCTTATGAGAGCTGTATGTTAGTTTTGGGGGGGAGGTTGTTGTTGGGGTTTTTTTAACTTACCACCAACACCAATCTGAACCTAATTTTTTATGGTTCTGGTGAACATCTGGTTATCTAACAAAAGTGGTAAGAAGACAGAAACAAATATCTGGTGCGTTATTTTAATGCCTAACAATCTAAAGCAAGGGCAGACAGCCACAGCAAAATTTGTCTCTGCAGTACTGTCCATTTTGTGACCAGACAATAGGTACCTAGCCTTTAAAACACTCAACGGAGACAAGTGACACCAGGAAGTGGCACTGAGGTCCTTACATCCTCCTGAGAAACCTTTTTTCAGCTTTACTACATGCATCCCACTTAGACTCTTTATTCTAGAGAAAAAAACAAACAATGATTTTTAGCTGAGTACCTGCCTTTAGTCTCGTATCACTACACATATAAAATACTGAAAATAAAGAGCTTAATAAGGCAATGAGCTGGAGTGAACCATAACCCTTGTAAGAACAAGGGAAAAAGGGTGGGGAAGTCAAATCTCTCAACATCAGAGGAAAGAAGCAATGCAGGAAACCTACAGAACTATCATATCTGTTTCAAGAATTGTCTAGTCAGGACAAGAGCCTGCAATCCATTGTCTCCAGCACAGTACGAAGCATGAAGAACTCAGAGTCCTGGGAAGACAGGATTGCCAGGCATCAGCCAAGATACATATTGTCAGTTCTGAGTCCCCCAAGGGGCAGGGGACCAGACAGGGCAACAATGTGTCACCAGGCTCTTCCTGTAGTGCTGCTATCTGGAAAGCAGCTCACATGGAAATCTGACACCTAGAGACAACCTTCATCAATGGACAAGGTGTCTATTTTCTACGTGGTAATTTTGCTGATCTGTATTTAGACTGGGCTTTGATACACTAAATCATATTCATCTTGTTATGTCTAACTTCTAGAAGTATGATTGTAGGAGAATGTGATTTACAGAAGCCATTCTGCTACTTCTGAGAACAGCCAACTCCCGCCCTGGAACGAGAGGCTTGAGTTAAATATATGCCAATTTAATGCAAACCAGAAAAATTTCTGCATTTAAAATGCATCTTCCCGGCAAGCTGTGTCTTTCGACTCCCCAAATCCTTCTGTCACACATATACAGTTGGAGGAACTTTCTACTGAAAGTAACCTGAATCCACACAAACAACTGAAATATAAATATATGCTTCTGATCTACACAGGCTAGGAAGGTGCACCTTTGCTTCAAAATTAAGCTCTAAAATTTTGGTTAGAATAATGATTATAATCTCAAGGACCATGCTCCCTCACAAAACTTTCATATATATTTATAAATTTAGAAATTAATAATGATTTTGTTATACATTATTTATATAAATACAAGGAAATGTAAGAATGATTATTTTTAAATAAAGAGTGAACTACATGCCTAAAACTAGCTTGAGTTCAGTGCTTGAGGCTACATGATTTCTGGCAGAGGAGAATAACTACAGTTTATGCCTTAGATACTCTTTTGGTGCTTTCTGCATTCTAGAATGACACTTTTTGGGCATTACTATTCCATTACTTACACATACTTAAGGTCGTTTACTACTATTATATCTGCAGATGCACAATTTCTGCTTATTCCTTAATTATACATTTTGAATAACAGCATTCAGTTTCCCCCAAGTGTGGCATTGTCACCTTATCATTTATCCACTGACTACTACAGATTACAGGGTGATTCATCGGTTTCTTAAACTCAGGTTGAATTATGAATTCAGAGTCACCCAGGAATGCAATTAACTGGTTAAGATACCAATTAGACTCTTGCACAGGATCCCATTTGAAATGTCAAAAAAAATCTTAGACCATTGTTTGATCAATAACTTTTTCTACCAGCACCATCTTTATGATGATTTCATGTAGATTGTTTTCGCCTAAAAAACAATCTCAGAAAACACCAAGATGAGTTTATATAAGGTCTGAAGTTTCCCCTTCCATGCGCTAGGGCAGCTACCCCACCAAAGGAAGATCTTAGTCATGTTGATGTGATTTACCCTGACAACTCCACACTGACTGCTTCTTATCTCTTCACGACCTCTATGGTTTATACCAATTCTCTAATCCATTTTTTTCATGACCTGCCTAGTCCAATGTCCTCACTTGAGACAAGCTCTGTATTTCCCTCCTGCCTGGGGGCTCACCATGCCTTCTTAAATTGCTTAAATTAGTTCCTGCAGAATTGCCTTGGCCAGTGCTGTGTTAAGCAAGGGCACACCATCATGGGCACACATCCTCTCAAACTCTGTGTTCATGGTCACTGTGGTCACCCAGAAACCAAAACAGGATATCCAGCATTTTCATGATGTTCACTTTGCCACCACAACGGGTAACAGGATGTTTAAGTCCCAAAGTGAATAACGCCACATAGATTGATTTTGGCTGAAACCGAGCAGGTAACCATGGCAACAGGAGAAGAGAAGCACAAACTATTGCATTGACGAGCACTACATGGCCAGGCTCCCTGGCATTATTTGTCTTGATGCTAGATTTAGAATAGAAGTTTCTCTTCTGTGGAATCATAGTCTCTGCCTTTTGTTTTAATTAATTATCAGATGAAAATTTCCAGCTAAAGCTTCTACCTCCCTCATCTTGATGCCTCACTCCCATGAAGTTTCCCTCTCTCCATAGGTGATGACAAGTGTTTCTGTATTTGAAAGGTGCTGTGAACACCACTTAAGGAAAATAAACAAACAAACAAACAAACAAACAAACTGAAAAAACCAAGCTTTTAGAAACAAATTCCTTAGCTGCAGGCTTACATTTTTCTTTTATTCTTAATTGTGCTGAAGATTTCTGGAGGAAAGCAAGAAAGAAGGGAATAGGAATGCCTCAGCCAGGGGGTTCTCTAGTAATCGTCCCTGGAGAAAATTCCGGCTGTGCTTTACAATTAGCTAGTCTAAATAAATAAATGGATACAATAGTAATCATTTGTAGAAGGAATAATTTGTCCTTCCTAAAACTTCAGACTGAATAAAAACAGTCTTTCAAACTTTTTTTAAAAACAGAAGAGCAAATAACTAGCACCAAGGCAGGCAATCATCCCCACTGATTTGCACTGTTTTTCATTAAAATATGTCTCTGTAATTTACCAAAGCAAAATGTGTCAGCAGCAACTATACCAAAATGCATTAATGTACAGTTATTTCTTGATTTCTAGGGTCCTGTTTTGAAATTAGTGATTCTGATAACACTTGTAGCCATTGTGAAGCCATAGAAAAGCTCCATTAATTTAATCACAATGAGGAAAAGTGGCAAAAAATACTCCTTATCACAGTCGGTGCTTCTTGATATCCTTAATCTTGAAATATGCTCTATAATAATATGCTCGCTGCTCTTATGATACTGAGAATTCAGTGTTCTTGGTTATATATCATAACCTCCTATGATTTCAGGGCCACTTGTGGGCAATACTCACCAGCAGAAAGTCTGGATATGCTCGATGGTGCCTTTCTCTGCATATAGATCACGGTAGGATAAGGGCCAATATCATAAATATCTGCCTTCTTTAAAACAAACTATGTCTTGCTCAATTTATCTAACCACAAACAACCAGAATTCAGCAGAAGTAGTTCCTACACCCCAAGTGACTGCAGCAAAACCATTGTAGAGCCTATGAGTAACAAAGAGAGCTACCCTTGTGGGAGCTTTTATCTCAGAAGCCTTTCCCACATGGCTCCAAATCCAAATCACTGTCCATAAAGCCTCCTAAAGCAAGCCAACCACACTTGTGAAAAATATACATCTTTGGAACTTTTTTTTTTTTTTTGGTACAGAATGAGGTTATTATCATTATCTAAAATATCTAAAACCTGGCTGGTTTTAAAATAGACTTTTTTACAGTCATCCCTTAAATGGCTACAAGATATAAATGAAGAAAAGGAACTCTTCCTCCACCATTTATCAGAGAATACATTTGCTGTGCAGACTCCCATCCCAACTGTTGGATTTCCTTCTTCTCACTAATAAGGAAAAATTTTAAAAAGCACTATCTCTTTTCCTTACGGTCCCTTGGTTATTTCACCACCTGTGTAGCAGTTGCAGTAGTGAGGAAATTTATGTATCTTTCTTCAATATATCTTTTTCATGAAAATTTTCTTAAAGCCCCAGTGTTGCACTTTTATTAGAATTGCAATGATCAAGCACAGAATTTAAACTCAGATGGATTATTAAAAGTTACAAATCAAGAGCACACACATTAAGGTAATCTAGCCTCTTTGAATACAGCATCAAAATGACATTATGCTACTGGATATTGAACATAAGCACTTCTGAAAGATGAAAGGTAGAGCTTTATATGCCTTTTGAATCAAGATTTGTTGTGAATTGTAGTTCTTTAGCACTAGACAAGTGCTAAAACCTTCAGTGTGTCTGATCAATGCAGATAAATATTGATCTATATTCTGTGTGCAAGAGGCATAATCTGACAATTTACATTAATACATAATTTGTCAAAACAGATCTTCCAAAGAGAATCAAATGTGTAACACTTCTGCCTGTAATCTTTGCTGAATTGCCCCAGAACAGCTCCTGTAAAGAATGATTTCCTTATCCTTTAGTTGAGATCTCTTCAGCACCTTTTCAGCTGTAATACTTGAACATTATTTTAAGTTAAACCAACGACTTCCGAATAAAATCTAGCAGACTAGTAATTCTTTGAAGGGCAGGCAACTATTACCTTGGCCTAGGGAAATTTTACAGCTCTAATATTTCATGACTGGGAGATACGAGCACATTTTCCTCATTTCCTGGAAAGTCTATACAGAATGGGTACATTTTTTGAGTAAAACGAGAACATAAGACATGGTCTACTCTGTGTCTGTCTCCTCATGGGCATCACAAGCGCCAGCCTCCAAATATATCCTGCAGAAAATTTTCAACTCCCTTCTGCAAAGATACTTTTCTTCTGGCAAGAATTCTGCAGTGTCAGGTCTGACCATGGGAACTCCAGGAGATTTACAGTAAGCAGAAGCAGCAGTTGGAGGTCAAGGAACATACCCAAAGGCATAAAAAAATTGCCGTAAAGACCTAACTTCAACACTCCAGATCACTTTTGAGGGGTCAGTAGAGGATTATCTACTTGTATTTCTGTTCTACAACCTTGAGAGAAGTAAGGAAAGTTCATGGAAGTCAGTGAAATGCATCAATAACATCCCCGCATACAGGATTGTGCATGTAATTACGCGTGCAGGTGGGATCATCCTTAATTATCCATTGTGATATGCATGAGGAATTTCCTTGTAATTGTTTTCTGAGCAGTAATAGTTCATTTTCTCAGGTTGTACAATAAGCTTGAGAATGATGGATGAAAAATTTTAAAAACCTATGTTAAAATTATATTTTTTGGCTAGTAATGTCACTAATACTCAACAAATCTCCTACTAATTATTACTTCCACCCATTGCTCAAAGGAAAGGAGCCTCTTCTGTACATTTTAAACTAATAATATCCTAAAAATTTGATTTATTGATTTTATTCCACTTTATATTCTATACTACTATTTTTAATATTCTGTATTTTCTCATTTACAAATCCGAAAAAGCAAAAAAGATCTGTTTGTGCCTATCAAAAAGGACAGTCTAACTTCCTACCTGATTGTGTCAGCAAATTAAAATAAGAATTGTTCAATACTAACTCTTTCTTACTGGCCACAAGAGAAACATACAGCCTGTGCTCCAGCAGCCTGAGAGGGAATGTGTTCAACAAAAGAATCCCAGTGCCTCATTAAGAACAATGAAGTTTGCAATATCGATTCAACAGACATTATTAGAAATATTTTCTTAGATTATTAACTTCCAACCTCAGCAAGGGCTCTAAAGGGAAAAGGAATGCAAGGCAAAGGAACTGTTGAAGGATTAAAATAAGTAGCAATTACAAATGCATTGAACAACATTTCTAATAAATGTCACTTTTGTATAATTTTAAAGTTCCCATTTTGATTTAATGTTGTTAAAGTTGTTGGGTAGGTGGTGAAACTCGAATACACAAGTCAAGGACCAAGTTCTAAATAGATGTACTGAAGTTTAGTTGCAACAGTGAGCCTGTTTCTTTGAAAAAAAGTAATGTTTCACCTAGAGATGTTGAAGAAGACCAGTGTCTTTGAATGAATATCAGGTGCAAAGTTTTAGACAGTCACACAGAAAAACTTTGAGCTATAAGACTGAAGAGAAAACCTCTTAAAATTTGAAATTTTTGTTCGAGTTTGCTCTTTTGGCCTAATGCTTTCCATCATGAACCACTAAGGTCAGGGCATTCAAAAGCTGTACGTATCTTTAAATTCCTTACCACTGTGTAACTAAATACAGATTGTTTTAAATTAATATATCACTCTACAGTATACCTAAGCTTCTTACATGAGTCAGTACAGAAAGATCTGAAAATGAATGTGCTGTTTATTAAAATGATCCCCAAACTATTTCAAATATGACCTTTGCGGCAAATTTTGAACTTCATAAGTTGTTTTATTATTGTCCATTACCAATCGAAATTCAGCTTGTGCCACCCCCATCTGCTACAATTTCTTGATCTTGCTGTTAAAAGATACTTAATTACTTGCAACAAAATTTAATTAAGAGAATATTAAGACACTAAAAGGTTATGCACTCCAACTTCTTGCTTGTATATCCTACAGGGAAGTTTGAATACCTTTTCATTTTTTCCCTTTGTTCATCGTGCAGCCCTACTTCTTGTTTTCTGCATGTTACTTAAATACTTTCATGAATACATAATCATGAATTTAATAATTAGCTTTTCTTAGCAGACCATGCATGCAGCATTTGCTCTTCAAAAATGAGTTTAACCTTTCTGGGATATGATTTTTGTACGACGTGTTCACATTTTCCTGAGAGAGGACTATAACAAAATGACACTAATACCATGAGTGCGCATTAATTTAGACGGACAAATTTGAGATGCTGCAGGACTGGCTTTTCAGGCAACATTTTATTTTATATGCTCAAATTGCAGCTCTCACTGACTGTATCTGGACTTTCCAGGTACTGTGCAAATTAGCAACATACTAGCGACCTGTCAAAACCACCATCAGTAGCGTCATTGACATTATTTGTTCAATAGCACCATCAGATTTGTGTGGCAGAAACCAGTACTGAAACCAGTTTGAAGCACAGCATCTAGATGTAAAAATTAAGACATACCTGGCAACCCTCCATCTCATTGACAACGGCCCTTCCATTTTCTGCAGCAGTCCATGCAGAGGTTCACTGGACAACAATAGCTTTGGGGATAAAGCACTGGCTTGATGTCTAAGAACTTGCTCCATGCATCCTTGGGAATTGACATGTTAGCTTCTTCTAACTCTTGAAAGTTTGGCTTTTCATGTGTTACTTCTAAAAACATAGGAAATAACAGATAAAAATGAGTTAAACTTTAGCAGACAGAAATTCTGACACAAAAAACTACTGTCTTTCCCAGAATTCAGGAAAAAATTTATGATCAGGCCTCAGTTAACAGAATAACTGCTAGCAAACAGGAAAGTGCCATTTCTGTGAAACATCGCTTCTAGTAGATACAGTAAACTTTTGCCTGTGGGTTGTCTTCTGTCTTCTGACAACAAAGTAATATGAAAGCTCAAAAGCAGAGATCAGTTGCTATGAGGGATAACGTCATAGGAATTTCCTGGTTTCTTCCAGACTGTCCATCTGCAATTTGGGATTTTTGTGCTCTCTCTGGCAGAAAGAAAAAAAAAGGAAAGTAGGAAGGATGAACAATAGCAGGACACATGTAGGGAGAAATTCATTAGGAGAAATTGTTGCAGGGACTGTACACCCCCTAGCAGAAGGCAAACTAAGCCAAGCTTAGTAGAAACCAACAATATTTAACAAATTGACAGCAAAGTTTTAACCCGCAGGGTGTCACAGTAAAATAGCTGCAAAAAATTAAAATTAATAGAAGCAGTTTGTTCCTTCTTTCCTCTGCCTAAAATCTTTGTTCTGAAAAACAGTGCTTTTCTCCTTCTTTCCCCAAAATATCACCTTAAAGCAGGCATGAAAATTAAATATATATATATATATATATGCAAGGAGACAAAATTATATAGAGAGTTAGGATTTTTTTCTTTGTTGATCTCGTCAGAAAAAGAAAAGTAGATTCAGCAGTGTAAAGCACTTTGTGGGCTTTATTTCACGTTGATAACTTTTAATGATTGAAACAAAAAAAAGCGCCTTTTCTCCAGACATAGAAGAAAGAGAAAAAAAAAATGCTTACACCAGCATAGACGTAATTCACACCCTGAATTCCAGTACACTTTGAAAACTGTTGAGGAACTTATGAGCAACTGTGTTTCTGACAGCATAATGCTCCTCGATCACATTATGAATTAAATGCTATGCAGTTTAGACTTTTTTTTCCTCAGAAATATACTGCATTATTCATTTCAAGTAAACTATAACAGTGCTTTGTACATCCATTTATTTGTCTATTCAGTCCTGTATTTAAATGTTATACCTGAGAGGTAGCGTAGTTTTGTTATTTTTCCCACTACCTCTTTTTCATTTTTAACATGAAGCAGAAGTTATCCTACTTCAGTTAGAGATATGGAAATATTTATCACAGAGCAGTTATATTTATAACATACTGGGAAATACTTTCATTTGTAGAGTAGCTGTCTGTGGCATGCTGCAACATTACATTTACTCAGTCAAGATAATGAATTTACATTTAAAGAATGCTAAACATACAATTCACAGTATAAAATGAAGTAAAAAATATGCAGATAAATGCAATGAGCATTTCTATTTCAACAGGGATTTGTAGACTTATATTTAGCAAGAATGTGAAAAAGGAAACACTGTTTCTGTTGAGCATGGATACCATGGAAATGTACATTATGATGAAACATTATCTATGGGGGGGATGAGTGGGTGCAGTGGGTACTAGATGCCATCTCTTTCCATTTCCACAACCTCTCACCTTTTGCTTTTTCATCCATGATCTTGTCATCTGCTTCATTTATACTCTCGTTTTTCAAAATTTAAGTATTTGTTTTTCAAGCTCTGTTCCAGGTTCATTTGCTCAGCCACGTCTGCAAGTAAGTGGCTGTTTACCCTGAAGAAGATGCAGTAATCACACCTCATCTGGAAAGCACTTGACGCATTATCAGAGATGCTCAAGAAAAGCTCCACTGTAAGCAGGTCCAGAGACAGATTAACTCCTCACTGATCTCTGTGCTTTGGCTCTCCCCGTGGCAAATTCTGTAAATCCTGGAAGATGGGAGCTCCACATCTTGATCTCATGATCCTGAGAAAAAACAGGTTGACGTCTGAGATGTAAACCGTCATATTCTTACAGTCCATTTGTTTCACTAAACTACTTAAATCCTGCTATACATTTAAGTCAGAAATATTTCAGTATTATTACATATTATGCCTACATGATATTTCTTGTTATGCCTCTAGTGCTTCCCTTTACCCATTAGGAAAATCTCTCATTTTCTCTCTCAGAGAGGTCCAGTGATAGATACCATTTGCAGTTAAAATTAAATATTTGATTCACCAAAGCACTGGAAACACATTTGAAAAGAGATCAGGCATTGATTTTCCTGTATACTCTTTTGCTGTACTGTTGACTTAGGTTTTTTACTGTATTCTTTATATCTTTGAAGTTATTGTTATCCTCCTGAACACAATAACATAGTTCTTTGTGAAGCTTAGCAGTTAGCTGAGAGAAACAACTGAAAATCTGTTAGCACAAAAATTACTGCTTTTGGAGTTTGATCAGCTCCACCCAAATGACACAGCCTGCTGACTGTGCACATCTGCTCTCCTAAGTGCTGTGAATTTGTTGTATTTGCCCTCTGTGGAAGTAAAACCTGCACACCAATACAGATCCTTCAGCAAATTCACACAGTTCACTTGATTTCCACTTGTAATGTATCTATCCACAGCACTGTCTTGTTAATATTAATTCCTCTGCATGCTGACAGCTGATATAAATGAGTTGCTGATGGAACAGTTAGTCATCAGATGCCAACTTTTCAATTTAAAGTGTTCGCACAATTTAAATGAGACAATAGCTGTTGTGAAATGTATGAAGTAGGATTAAATCTGTAGCTGAATATTGCCAGACGTTCTGGTCATCTCAATTTCAAAAAGTGCCAGTGGAAAAGAAAAGTACATCAAAGCTCAATGAGGATAATCAGAGGTGCAGAATGACTTCTCTATATGACAAGATTGAACAGGTTCTCTATCTAAGAAATTAAATAGATGAGGGGGCATAAGATAACAGCACGGAAAATTGTAATTCGCATGAAGAAGGGATATAAGAAATTACTATTGACCTCAAACAGCTGAGGGAGTCAGATGGTAATATAAGGTGACAGACTTAAGACAATCGGGAAGGGGTATTTTTTATGATTTGTGTAATCACACAGTAGAATTGATTTTCCCAGGTTGGTTTGGATTTGGAAAGTATGAAGGGATTTGAAAGCTCAGGGAAGTCCAAGCCGAGGAAGAAGTGTTTACTAATGTCCAGTAGTTTGTGACAAGACTAACATTTTTTCTGGAGGCCTTCAGCAGCTTTACATAGTGGTATGATCTCAAGGTTCCACAAACAGAGATTTTGGAACCTGACAATATTTTTTTGGGTACTTTAAATAAGTACAATAAGAGAAAAAAGTTGTCCATATTTGCTAACCCAGAGATGAGTCAACTGAACAGGATCAACAGAGTTGCGAATATTTTCCATGCCTGAAGGAGAGAAATCTTTCTCTGTGTGTAGGGAAGACATATGAATGAGGATGTGATGGAGAAACCGACTTGCAAACAGAAAAGACACAGCCAGCACCTACTTTTACATGAACAAAAGATGTCAAGCAGAAGCGTCTGCCTGTATATCCTTTTCTGTCTTTTTATGCAGCACATATTGAGCATTAAGTCTCAGGCTTTGAGCCCTGGCCTGACTTTGCGAAAAGGAAAAAATCCGACTTCTGGGAAGCAAATCCTGAGTTCCAGGGACAGTTTCACTTGTGAATAGAAGGTGCATTACAGCATCTTCTGAACTTCAAGAGGAGGCTGGGCTGTTCAAGCAGACATAAACCCAAAATCTTCAAACCTGTCATTGCACCATCCAGTTATATCAGCAACACTGAGTATGATGTTCTTCAATTAAATATTCTTTTTGTTTCTAAATACAGATTAGAGTGAATACTCTTTAAAATAATCTGGGTCAATGCCTCAAATATTGCAATGGCTATGGGAAGAACTAGTGCAAATCATCAGCTCTTTTACTCTTCTGCTTTTTCTGAGAGCTCATTTATACTTTTGACAATATTGTTCCAACAGAAATTTTACTGAACTCTGGTTTGTCTTAATAGCTCCTCTGAAGTTTACCTAACTCTGTATTGAAAAATTCCCCTCTGCCACAGGAAATCCAGTAAGCACTCTGACCGTTTACACCTGTGGAAGCTGAAGACTTAGTGTGTTGATAGGAGTAACATTAGTCCTACATTAGTAACATTAGTCCTACATTAAAAGTAGAAATAATTGTTTTCAGGTGATTCCAAAATAATTTCTGACTATAATATTCCAAATGAGGATATTTTCACGATTTTTCTAGCACATGTAGGTAAGCATGACCACCAAACGTAAAATAATAAACAAGCAGTGGTATTGCCAATAACTTCAATAAACTTAGGTTAGAAGTAATTTAATTTATTTTTGTTTAAAAATTTTTAACATGAAGAACTGTGCTCTTAATTTGCATGTTCAGACATGACATATATGTATATCTTGGTCTTATCATCAGCCAAAAGGCTTTTGTACGGGTCGTTTGACTTGCAATTAAGTGCTATTCTCTAGCATTATATCCTTCCATGTCATCTGTCTTCTGCTCTCTGTCTTCATTCTATTCCTAACTTACACAAGTTTCACTGCTGCTAACAAGCCACATGAAGTAATTAAACATAAATAAACCAATGAAAGCTCCCACAAGGACACAAGAAACAGCTAAGCAGCCATCATCAAGCCCTGAAATAACTGCAACAACACACTGTGCTATAAACAACCATATGAGCAAATAAAATATTATTCGGCCCTGAGTGAAAAGTAAGTTGTTTTATTTATGAAACCAATGTGCTAAGGCAAGATTAGGATATAAATCCTGGGAAAGAGAGGGAGGAATTCCTAGTAACTGAGAATTAACTCCAGAACATGGTAGTCAGCTGGACCATAACCGTCCACTTCAGTAACTTTGTAGTTCCAAACTGAGCATCTGTGTACAGCCACCTCATCCTAAAACAGTAAGGTTCTGACTCTTCTTTTAGTGGTCTCACCCTTGAACTGAGGACTCCATAGAAAACACTAGTAATTTCATTTTGGTATCATGCTGTGATCAACACGGAAATAAACACTATTTTTCTAGTGGATAATGTGTTTTAGGTGCTCAGATATTGATTATTACATTGACAAAGCTGATCATGTCTTCAGCGTCATACTGGCGCTTGAGGACAGTGAGAACCAAAGAAATCATGTACTCAGAAGTAAGTGGATATGTCAGATTCTCCCATGGAGATATTGTATTTTTCTCTACAGGAAATGCAGGCTGTGATACTTTCTTATTTCATGCCCTAGTATCTTCCATGCAGGAAAGAAGAGGAGACTAAAATGAAAATTTCCTTTAATAGTATCATCTAAATAATATTTTTTTTTCCCTTTCTAGATTTCTTTCTGTCAGTCTTGCAAATATGGACCTCTTTTATGGGAATGTATCCAATACAGTACAATACCAAAATCCAGTATCTCTAGATGATCTAAATGGGCAAGGAATGTCAAACTTTTTAAACTTTTAGATATGAGGAATTTCCATTCGTCTGCAACATTAGAGGCTTGATTCTTCACTCCTTTATTGTGTAGAATCTCATTATGGAAACAGAGCTATACGTTTCAGAGGGATTTTTCATTACATAAAAAAGTAAACTGCACAAATCGAGAAGTACAGTCTGGTCTTTGGAGATATCCTAATTCATCCAGAAAGTAAAATTAAAACTCAAGACTCGTCCAAAACAAAATTTAGATTAAGGTACCCTGCAAGTTTTCAGTACTAGTGACAGGAAAATTGTATCAACTGGAGACTTTGAAATAGAGTATTCTATTCATTATTTCACATTAAGAGCTTTCCTATTTTTTTGTTCACTAACTAAAAACAAGGTTTGAAATTCTAAGACTATGCCAAAAATGACAATTTCATTCCACAAATGGAATTTTGAATGTTAGGCTTATTCAGACTGGAACAAAGTATTTTAAAGTTTTTAAGCTATCTGGCTATATCTGGAGGGTGTTAAGATTAGTGAGCTTCAGAACCCTGTGCCTACACATCGCTATGGCTGTTTTCATCAGCTAAATTTATGATCTCATAACAGACGATACAGGAATTGTTCAACAAAGCTTTTAAAAACTTTACTAAACTATGAAGGTTACTCTTAATTATATGACATTAACTGTCTTTATTCTTTAATTCTATTCTGACTGAATCCAAATATTTTACAGATCTTTCACAGGATCACTATATGAAAAATATATTACCATATTTGCCTATTTGCTCTCTCAATATTTGCATGATAGTATTTGGGGTTTTTTTCCAGAGCTCTCATGTTTTTATGATTTAAAGTTATCTTTCAAAATCTATTTGTAGGTAGAGAAGACTTTTCCAGTTCTTGTAGTACTTTTAGGTGCAATTTCTCTGACACTGTACATTTAAAAACATTTAATAATTTCTGTCTTATAGAACATCTAGTTAGTGACATGCTGTCATAAAATTAATGTTGTAAAATACCCATGTATCATCTTTACAGACCAGTATATAATTCTTCTGCTTTCCAAGAAAGGACCGCATTTTCTATAGAGAATATAAACATGCACTCTTTAGAAGTCTACGTTTTCTAGAATATCAGTGAAAGCATTAAGATTTCAGGTGTTCCTGGTATATATAAGAAAAAAGCAATTTACTTCAAAATGTACATTTTTCCAGTGATACCTCTTCAGAGTTGTTTTGTTGTACTCAGTTCTAATATTTTTTTTTATATATGTATAATTTTTAGGCCTGTAAATGAATCAGGAGTCTGTTATTCAAAGAAAGAGCATAAGAGTTATTACAAACAGCTATGCACTAGTGAACAGCAGATTTTATCTATGTTAATCAACAAAATTAATCTGAATAACCTGTAACTGTTCCATTAAACAATTTCTCCATCTCAATGCACATGTGAGTGGATTAGGGTTTTGACCATTTAAGCCCTGCTGAGAAAGAATACCCCTCGAGAATGGTCTATATCCACTATTTTCTGATGCTGAGAGAGAAATCCCTCAGTACCTGGAGAAAATTTGGACAATGATGTGTTTGAACAAGCTTTAACAAAAAAATAGGCTATGTTTGGAAGATTTGGCAGACCCTCTGGGTCTTCCTTTCTTCTGCACTTGAGCAGCTCTGTGATGTGCCCAGGTTAGACAGAGCCCAGATCAGAGAACAGGTCCATGTCTGCTCCCAAACACGGGCTCTTTCTGAAGCCATATTCAAGGCAGCTGTTGTTAGCTCATCAAAACCACTCCAGCATACCAACTAAGCAGATCCCTTGAACCCCAAACTTGCAAAACTTTCTATAAGGCACTGAACTAATTTTTCCCTCTAAACCTTTTGATACTTGTTCTTCTTTTCATAACTTATGAAAAATAAATGAATTTCAAAATGAGATGACTAATAACCACAGCAGGTCAAAAGGTGACCTGAGGAAATGCCCCATTGGTATTGGCTATTTAAGCTAGCTGGCAGCACAGAAAACTACTTCACAGCTAAGAGGCTGTTTTCCATTCCAGAATGAGAAAAAATAAACACCACTCTTTCATCGGATGTTCTGTGAGTCAGATTCTTTCCGCTGAGTTCTAATCTTCCCCCTCTTGGAATAATAAATATCAGCCACCTCTCACTGCTTAGCGAAGGTACTATTTTTAATTTGAAAGGATTTTTTTTTCACTTTCTAACTTTCTTTCTGTTCTGTGCAGATGAAAATTGCTGTATGAATGCAAATTTCATTCATTTATTCAATCATTTATCCAGCTCTAGCTTTTTGATAAATATGATAAGACTTGTTTCAGGGACAGCAGGGAAGCTGACTGATTCCATTTGGGATTTAATGGTTACTAAGAGCTTCATGAAAAATTCTGCAGGAGTAAACCCTTCCATAGAAAGGAAACACATCGCTGACAGTTCCAATTATGTTTTAACACTAGACAGTGGGTTTTTGCTGCGGTATTTTACAAAAGATCATATTTTCATTTATGAATCCCAAAAATATGCTTGTTTTATATCTGCAGTGGGATTTAGTCAAAAAGAGACCTGTATTTCCATATCTTTTAATAAATAGCCAAATACTAATTACTTTTTCTTGTTCAAAAAGCCATTGTCTTTTTTCATGGAAGTATCTGTTGGTCAGTTTTCCTTTTAGTTTCAGCATTTTAACATAAAACATTGCAGGAATGTCCATTATGTATCATTTGAAAATTTTCTTAAATGTCTCTATCCTGTTAAACCATCATACTAGAGAATTCTTTTTCTCTGGTTTTGAAAGGTTTCCCCTGCATAACCTCTAAACAAGACAAAGACATTCTGGTATATGGATGATTAAAGGACAGCAAGACAAAATGTTTTTGCACTCCTGTAATGCTGCAGAAGTGTAACTGATGTGGTGCTTTCTTTGGAGGTAGTGAAATGTTGCTTCAGACTAAGAAAATACCTCATCCACATTTAAGCAGAAGGGCAGCATTGTTGCAGCTCTTTTTTTCATGTGAATGCCCACCAGCTGAAACGAGCATTTCAGTTTCCAGGTAGGAAGTAGAAAATATGCAGATTAAAAAGGCAGGATAATTTCAAAGAATAAGGGTATTCAAACTCTACAACACNGAAGTAGAAAATATGCAGATTAAAAAGGCATCAGGATAATTTCGAAGAATAAGGGTATCCAAACTCTACAACAGTCTAATAAGGAGAAATTTTGAAGCTCTCACTCCAGCACTTATTAAGAACAGGTTGGAAAAACATCTTTTCTGGACAGGCAAGTATGCCTGACTATGCCTTTGCACAGTCTGAGTGAGGTGAATGAACCCTCAACATCACATCTGTTCATTCCTCTCACGATTTCTATGGAAGTGTCAAGGTGCTCATTCATTCATGAGCTTAGCAAGCACATATTTTGAAATATTGTTTTGATGCAATATTTTTTTCAAATATGGTATAAGGTATCAAAGTTTAAAAGTAAATGAAGTATGACATATACCTACCCAGTATTTTTTTTAGAAAATGTCTGAAAATTAGTATTTTCTTATTTCCCATCAGAGACATAAATGAGTGACTTGAAATAAATGTATATGGTAATACTTAGAGGATATCTCAGCTAAGCACCCAAAATAAAAAATAAAGTTAGAAGAAAATTTCCCATCATCACAGAAAGCAGCCTTCAGGTAAGTAAAATGTGTAGGAACATGAGTCACTTTCCACAGTGTATGGAAGAAAACAATTTTCACTTTTGAAAGTATAAACGAGAAGTCAGGAGACAGAAGTTCTTCTCCTGATTTATTTCAGTAACATTTAAAATATAGCATAAAATTAAGTCAGCTTCATTTATCTTGTCTACATGAGCACTGAAAGTGTTCAAGCATAATAAAATAATATGATGTGATAATCTCCATAATTCTGCTATGCTTAGAGGAAACAAAAGTGTTAAAAGGAATGGAAAGTGCTCCTTTCATACCTCTATCGATTTCACCTGTTAGTAGGCTCTGCCTGATATCAACTATCAGGCTCTGCATACTTCAGCTATTGAGTCTATTTTAAAAGTTTTTTTTTTTTTTTGCATCCACAAGGGAAAAGTATTCAGGGAAAATTCTGTCTCTACTCAAATAAAGGGTAATTTATGTCACTGTGCATCCAAACAAGCCCACATGTTTTCAAAGAATATTGATGTTCTGACCTCAGTATATCATCTGTAGGTAAGACATATCTCCATAGCACCTATGCCTTCATTTGTCTTGTAGCTCAAGTATTTCACTTGACATTGCCAATGCTTCAATTTTTCTCAGCATCACATCTTTATCTGTTTGAATGTGTTCTGCTTCATTATAAGCTTGCTTCTTATGCTTTAAAAGCTCGGACCAGATAGTTTTAGTCTGTTGGAATGACTCATTTTTGGAAGAGTAAAGACAACAAACTTTCCTTATGTCACTTAATAAATATTTAATCATAATCACTCACAAAAGCAATATGCATACCAAAGAGGCCTAATTTCAGTAGTGGAGATTTTCTGGCTCTTAATTCTATTGACTTTGACTTCTGAGGACTATTAACCAGCTTTCTTTAAGGAACATGATATTTCTTATGTCTCTTTCACTGAAGTTATGTATGTTTTTTTATATTAAAAAATCTATTTGCAATGTTAACATAGTAATTTCTTCACAGAAAGCATCTCTGCATTCATTACCATCTCGGGGAATCTCCTCCCTGATAGATTTCCAGAAGTTTGCTCTAAAACACTAACTGATGTTAAAGCTGCGACAGACAAAATTTTAGAAACACAAACTGTTCGTTTTCTGATATTTCTATTAACCTCATCTAGAACTCTGTATATTCACCTACAAACCTAAGGCACACTGTAAACCAATAACCTGTAACTTCAAGAAGATTTCCTAAGTAAGGAAACACTGCTTTTAAATATTTTTTGGCCCATACATGCCTGGGATATGGCCCATACATACGGGATTTCCCTGAGTCTTGAAGTAAATGGAAGTCTTAATTGATGTGCAGGCTTGAGGTTCTAACAAAGTGCAAACACAGGAGACAAACAGTTGGAAAGGAAATACGGTTTTATGAGCTCTCTATGATTCTGTCCCCTGTGCCTGCATGCACATCACTCTTCAGTTTGAGCGCTGTGATTTTCTCTGTCTTTTCTCCCTGTCCTACCTAACAACTTTTTGGTAAGAAACACTGTTTCCCAGTCTATAGATTCATTACGGTTGAACAAAAATTTTTTGTTAAAGTTCCTTTAGAGCTATCCATTGTCATAACAGTCACTTTTTTTTCCACAGTAATCTTTTAAAAATAAACAATGGCATTCAAGGTGAAGTCACATAATCTTACATCTTAGCTCCCTCACTGTGAACTGATCATCTCTGCTTTAAAGATAAGTTCTACAGCTAATATGGACTTTCTTTAGCTCTGATTGTCCTGATGGATTCCCTCCGCACAAGTTTTGCATTGACAGTAGGTGCTTCTTTGAGAAGCCAATATGAAATACAATATCCTAGTCATAACAAGGGATATGAGGAATGAACACATTTTGTGAAAATTAATCTAAAATCACTTAGGGAAGTAATTGTGAGGGATAGTTAAGGACTCATCAGAACACTGCAGTCATGCGGGGGTTTTATTCTTTATCCTGGTTTTAGTATAGCTCTGCATATGCCAAGTATGTATACAGTCATTACTAGACAGGAAAACACCTTCTATGGAAATGAGTCTAGCATGTTATGGTTCAGGCACAAGATTCAAGTGCTTAAGAAAACAGAAAACAAGCTTCAAAGCTGAATAACAAGTCCATATGGAGGTCGCCCCCATCCATTTTCACAAGTCCGAAGATATCACTTGGAAAGTTCTGCTATAGATAAAAAAGATACGATCCTCAGAAAAACATCTCAGGTTCAGGGTTCACAGCTATCATAGCCAGAATAATGAATTCCATTACAAAAAACCGAATTTCTCTCTTGGTTTTTGCTGGAGTGAAATATTTTCTTTTCAATATAAACATTTCCTTCATTTAATCCTCTATTGATTTCAATTAAGTTCTCACCAGGTTTGCATCTCCAGCTGAGGGGTTTCTTTTTCCCCCTCATCCATCTGTTTTTCAGACTGTTCTTCAAGGTTTCAAATCCAATGAAAACCCTTAGAAGCGACAACAAAGAATTGGCACTGTGCTAGGAAATAAACTATCTGTAATCTGTCACTGTGAAATTCCTTTAAATTCTCTTTCTTCACAGATGAGCAACAGTGGATCTAAAAAACTAATTAATGAGTCTCATGAAATTCTTTAAATTTAAAATTGCTTTGAAGGGTTGTAAAAAAGGTGTTATTCTCTAGGAGGGTGACAGAGGGAAAATATCAGTTTATGGCTAAAGAACTGTTCTCCAGTATCAGAGATGTGTGTGTAGCTAACTTTTGCCACAGACTTTCTATGAGATACTGAGCAAGAAAACTTCTCGGTCCTTCTCTTATCTGTAAACGCACGATAAGGCCTGTCCTGTTTCCTATGGTTTAGTACAAATGGATTTATTAAGACAATATTGGTGAATGGCAGGAAAGGCCTAAAAACACACAACCGTCCAGCTGTGCTCATTTATATGCCTGCTTTTTCAATAAGCAGAAATATTAACAGCATCAATAAGTACAAAATCTTTGCTTACATAATTTACATCAACTTTCAAAATAGAAGAGGTTGTTTCTTTTTTTTAATTTCAAAAATTTGTTTTACTGTAAAATTACACAATCTGCAGCATATATACCACCTCAGAAATCCTGAAGAATAGTGATGTTCGATCATAGTTGCAGGAATTAAGATGAGATTTTTATAATTATTGCATCTTGATATATGCTACTACACCAACTGCGTATTTAACTCCAATAGATGTTATGCTGAATGTTAACGCTAAATAGCGTCTTTAATTGGTAGAAGCCTCCTAGAGAAAAGAAGTGGGAAGAGTCCTATTAAAAGACAGCAGAAGATCAAAAAGAAGGCTGTTTGAATAGGCCAGAGGAACAGTCAGAGCAGATTACTTATTTGATTAGGTAAATTCTGTACAGCTTGAAGTAAGGAGGAGCTGAAGTGTTTTATGCAAAATCATATAGAATGACCAACGTGAAACACAGTCAGAGCTGCATACAACTGCACGTTTTCCTATGCCTCTTATCAAATACAGTCCAGAATATCTGCATGTGCTATTCACGACCACTGTTAGCATTTACAAATATTAAAATGAGAAGTCCTTGTAAATAAATTTTAAAAAAAAAAGTTGAACAATCGGAGTTTCTTATATACACCTATCTTTCCACTTTATAAAACGTTAGCTTCTGTAGAGGTTTTCAGATGCATAACTTTTTCAAATATGAACTGAAAAGCTTACTATGGCAACTCAGACCAGTGCAATATTGCTCTTGAAAATGAGCCTGCACGGGAAATGACTTTCCAAAGAAAAATAATTTAAATGTAATGAAGACTCTTAAAAAAACCTCTTTTTCTCATTCCCTTCAACATGTACTCTCTAAAGGACAAAGTTTTTGCTATTATGAACAACTGTTAATTTGTATGTGTGTTCTGCTAGCCGTTGCCCAGGGTGATCATTAGCGTTTTGGTTCTTTTAACTACAGTCTCAAAGGTCTGCACACAATTTCCCTCTGGCACAAGACTTCAGTGTACAGCATCTCAACTATGGGATTTGAAAGGCTGCTAAGAACTGGGGGGAGAAAAAAAAGACATTGAACTTCAAAGTTACTGCTGTCTCAGCAGTATTTTCGGTTTACCTATGTATTAATCCCAATATTCACAAGTATGCACAAGGGATTTTCTCTGACACATTCCGAGTTTGGTGACAGCTGGGCTGAGTATGGCTAACAGCCTACTAGTGTTTCAGGAATTGTCTCCATTCCCTTTATTCTAGCTATGAGCCACTGACTGATTTATCACATTTACCTCTTGTATAAGTTCAATGTGAAAATGCAAACCAGTAATTTCATAGTTTTATGAAATATTAATGAAAGCAAGAATGGGCAGGCAAGAGCCATTGATTTATAGTCAAAACCTGCTGCAGTTTGCAGAAGTGCAACTGCTCCTTTTGCATCTTGAACACCAGATGAATGCTGAATTACCTAAAGAGTTTCAGTTACCTGGAAGTATAGAAAAGACATGTGAGCTCTAATCTCATTTTGCTGAAAAATAATATACTTGTATCAACGTTTCTTTCTACAAAGTATAAGAAAAGATAAATAAATAGTGTGAATCTATGTCCTTTTCAAGTTCAAAATTTTTAGTTCCTTTGTAGTTCTGAAATGTTGTATCTCTTAAAAGAACCATGAGGTACCAACTAGAAATTCATGAATTGCATTTGTAAGTAAATCAGATCTGCTGGAGATGGTGTTTTCTTGAAACTAGGAGAATAAGCAGAAAGTAATCACCAAAAGGCAAGTTTACAAAGAATCATGTAGAAAAAGTACACTACCTGTATTAATTACTCACTGAAATTTTTGAAGGAACTGATTTGATATTTTGCTTCTGCTTGATGATCTCTTGTTTTTAAATGTGTGAGTTTAGAAACAAAACTCCTCTTCTAAAATACTAGGCATGTTGTCACCCTGCTTTTTAAATCAGGACTTTGAAGTATGGTCAAACTCTATCATCATCCCTTGATATATGGAGCAAGATTGTCGATAACAAATTATGGCAATGGGTCTCCATCCCAGTATTTTAATAAATATTAAACCCAGTGAAACTGTTTCCATAGACTCATAGTCTGATTTGTGTTGGAAGGGACCTTTGAAAACCTTGTGTTCTAGCTTCCCTGCTATAGGCAGGGACATCCTTTACCAGATCTGTTTGCTTAAAGGCCTATCCAGCCAGGGCTTGAACACCTCCAGAAATGGGGAATCCACAACTTCTCTGGCAATCTGTTCCAGTGACTCACCATCCACATAGTAAGGAATCTTTCTTTTTTTATATTCAGTCTAAATCTACTCTCCTTTAGTTTAAAGTCATTACCCCTTATTCTCTTACAGGGCCTGGTAAAAGTCACTCTCCATCTGTCTCATAATCCACCTTTAAGTATTGAAAGCTTTCAATAAGATGTCTCTGATGCCCTCTCATAATTTTCCTGGTTCTCCTCTGGATTCATTCCAAAAGGTCCATGGCTTTCTTATGCTTGGGAGCTCAGAACCGGATGAAGTACTCCAGCTGGGTCTTTGCATGAGCGCAGTAGAGGAGAAGAATCATATATCTTGAAATGCTGGCCACAGTTCTTTTTATGGACCTCAGGATACAACTGTCTTTCTGGGCTGCCAGCACACATTGCCAGGTCACGTTCAATTATTCGTTCACCAACATCCTTAAATCCTTTTCTGCAGGGGGGGCACTCAATGCATTCATTAATAAGTCTGTACAGATACTGGTGATTTCACCAGTCCTGGTGCAGCACCTTGCATTTGGTGTTGTTGGACTTCAAGAGATTCCCACTGACCCACTTCTCAAGCCTGTCAGGATCCCTCTGGGTGGCATCTCTTGCCTCATGGGATGGCTTGACATCTTCTCCAAGCTTGCTGATGATGTACTCAATCCCACCGCCTATCTCATTATTAAAGATATCAAACCGCTTCCATATGGGCAGTGCCATATGGAAAGTCCTCTTCCAGAGAGACACCACTTGTTACTGATGTCCTTTGGACACTGAGCCATTGACCGCAACTCTTCGGATGCTGCCATTCATCCAATTCCTAAGCCATCAAATAATCCATCCATTAAATCCATACCTCTCCAATTTAGCAACAAAGATGTTCTGTGGAATAGTTTCAAAGGCCTTAAAGACGTCACAGCAGAGGACATCAATTTCTCTCCCCTTATCCACCAACTCAGCCACTCTACCACAAGTCCCCAGATTAGCCAGGCATGATTTTCCTCTTTGTAAAGCCACGCTGGCTGTCTTTAATCATCTCCCTATCATCCACATGCCTTGACATATATTCCAAGAGGATCCGTTCCATGATCTTAGAGGCACAGAGGTGAGGCTGGCTAGTTGGTAGTTTCCAGTTTTGTAAAACTGTCTCCCTCAAAAAACTAAAATTCATCATTATGTTGCAATTCTACAACCTCTCCAAGCTTCCAAAATCTTCCTGGACAGGCACAATTGTTAAGAAATAATGACAATATTTCGGCATGTCCAGATCATGACGTGGAAAAGACAACAGGAGCTCACGTCTTTTTCCTTTGTTAAGTCTCCTTTACATATCCTGAAAGCTAAAACATCTTGGCACAGACCACAACCTCCTAGACCCTTTCACAAAATAATGAACTATATTTTAATATGTTTCACATTTTTTTTTAATGCAATATCTGGAACTATAAATTTCAAAGCTTTAAGGGTTCTCTTGTGCGTCCGCGTAGGAGATTAATGTTCTTTAAAGCTGGTTGCTAAGAGGAAAAAAACAAAAGAGGGCAATTTAATTTCTGTTGTGAATCACCAGGTACACTGATAGTCTAATATCTTCAAAAGTAAAGCATGTTTTATGTGCTTACATATATATATGTGTATGTAACAGATAGAAATTTTTACTTAATACTTTTTACCATCACAATTTGCTTCAAAATATAATTATTATATGAAGTTAGTGTATCAAGAGACTTGTTAAGGCATGTTTTGTGTGGAGTGCCTTTACATATATATGCTAAGGCATATGAAAGTACTGCTTAAATACCTCAAAATACATGCATTTATTCCTTCAGTTGTAGCCTCAAATGGCTGATTATAAAAATGTCACATCTTGATTTTTTTCCTTCATTATCTGCCTTTCCTTATATGATTGTGATCTCTGCTTCATTAAGGTCAGCATGTTTTGTACACAATAATCAGTTACATTCTCTGCAAGGATTCCTTCTCTTAGGAAGGAATGACCTTCAGCGACTGAGAACCAAGGGAAAAATTCATTAACTCAAATGCTGCAAGAATGCTAGGAAGCTCAGCAGAATTTATTCTTTCTCCAAACTAAGATGAAACCCATAGGGACTCTGACTCACTGCAGCAGGAACCAGCTTCAGTGCTAGAAAATTTTGCAAAAGCACCACAGTCAAGAAGCAGGAATACGTATCTCCACTTCCTCAGTTTCTCACCTGCTACCCAGGTACCTAAAGGCTCTCTGCAGGTTTCTAAGTCTCAGATTGAGATGAATCCAGGCTATCAGAAGGCATCTTTATCTTATTTACTCCTTCACCTACTTACTTTATGCTAATAGTCTCACTGAATAAAAAAAAATCTATATTTCCAGTGTTCTGCTTTTAACACCAGATGGAAATTAAATTCCAAAAAAAGCCACTCACCTTCCCCTGCCCCTTCAAGCAAGGAAGAGACAAAAGCAGAGACTATGGATTGAGACAACAATTTACTGAAAGCACAAAGCAATGGAATAAGACATGCACAATGACAATGGCAGCATTAATAACAGAGGTATACAAAGAGAGAAGGTGTTTTACGCACAAATGGTGTTCAGCACTAGGAACAAAACCAAGATAGTGGGCACTCCCCCCATAGGCTGCATCCGTGTGGCTTCCCCAGACAAAGGGAATATGGTGACCATTCCTGCCATGCTGCCCACATGACCGTTGGAACAAAGGAAAGATGGAGGGGGGCTACCACGGTTAATGACACTGATTTCAAAGGACTGCACTCATTTTCATCCCAAAACTGCATCCCCCAGCAATCATCTGCAAGTTTAGAATAACCATTAATCGTTTAAGATGTCCAAGCAAATCTGTTTTCTTTCTTCTGTTTATTGTTTCTTGTTATAGCAAGTTGAAGAAGGAAAGTTTTCAAGTGGAAAAGAACTGGATAAAGCCTCTCTGCAGAACTGCATTATATTTGACAAATCCAAGAAACACAAAGTTCACTTTCCTCTGCCCACTGTTAGGTAGTTGCACAACTAGGGCTCACTTTTGCTAGCTCATATAGCCTGCTCTAAAAGATGGGTGAAAGACGGCATTTGTACTGAGCCTTTCTCGGAAGTATTCATCTGCTCTCTGTTGCAGAATTGTTGAGGTCTGAAATGACACAGTTCAAGTAGTTGGATAGGAGTTGGGAGCTTATACAGTAAAAACATTAGAATGAAATGTTCCTTTTTCTGCAGTGCTCTCAGCCAAGAGATACAGTGCCCAGGGAAATAACCAAAGGAGAATTTGTCTTTTAAAATCATCAGAGGATGCCAAAAGCCCTGAATCTACTGAAGACAGGCAGACATTTTGGGAATAGCCTTGATATTGTTTCTGAAGATCTTTGCCCTGCCCTTAGAAGAAAGTTTTCCAAGGAGAGTCCATGGCATTTCAATTGCCAGTGTGCCATGGTTTAACCCCAGCTGGCAACTAAGCACCATGCAGCCACTTACTCGTCTACCTCCCCAGATGGGACAGGGGCCAGAATCAAGGCAAAAACCCAGTAAATGCATCAGTTGAGATACGAACAGTGTAATAATTGAAGAAAAAAGCATAAAATAATAAGATAAAAAGGAGAGTAGGAGAAATAGAGAAAAAACACAGGAATAACAAGTGATGCACAACACTATTGCTCATTGCTTACTGACGGATACCAACCCAGTCTCTGAGACACCATCAGACCCTTTTCTGAGTAACTGCTGACAGTTTATATACGTGACATGATGTTCTGTGATATGGAATACCCCTCTGGCCAGTTCAGGCCAGCTGTCCTGGCCGTGCTCCCTCCCAGCTTCTAGTGCACCTTCTCACTGCAAGAGCAAGGGAAACTGAAAAGTCCTTGGCTTGGGGTAAGCACTACTCAGCAACAACCAAAACATCAGTGTGTCATCAACATTATTCTCATATTGAATCCAAAGCAGAGCACTGTACCATCTACTAATAAGAAAAAGAACTCTATCCCAGCCAAAAGCGGTACAGAGGGTCAAGGCTGAACTCTTCTCACCTCCAACAACAGAGATCAGAGAGGAAAATGAAAATGTCCTTTGGTGGTATACAGTGACAGTGTCTTCTCCTCATTCTACACTCCTCTTTGGCACACCCAGGTTTCTTCTAAGTAAATCAAACTTTTCAAAACATCACCATAAATCAAGGAACACTGCAATTTGTTTTGTTTGAAACTGAGCAGGATATCTGCTTTCAAACCACCCAAATAAAGGCTCAGGAGTTTCATAGACCAGTGTTTAAGGGTCATTCTGAGATGCCATGGCTTTTGTGTGATGTTAAAATAAAAGTGAAAAATGCATGGTTACAGGAATATAGAAAATTTTGAACTGTTGGCGTAAGGGGCTGCTGCATGAGTGCTGAGATAGCTCATATACAGTATGATATCCATGTCATACTGTAACATGGATGAAAACTTACACTTAAGCAAGGGAAGTTGCCTGCTGCTATGGTTTTCATGCAAGCCCTTTGTATTTGAGTAGTTAGATCTATCACCTGCAAACAAACCCCACACAAATTAAATTATTATAAAGAGCACAAGGATTCAGTTAAATAGTCTGCTGTCTGCTAACACTCCTGTGCTACTGTATCTTGTAAGTTCAAAGTCTGAGAAAAGTACTAAGTACTGAAATACTCAAGACTCTGATTGTTAATGTCATTGAAATGAGAATGACACAGTTCCACGATATAAACTCCAGCCTTGCTGGCTGATTTGGTTTCTCTATTAATTCAAATTTTGGGCAGGAAGTTGTTCTCCGTAACAGTCACAACTTCTTCAAGGTGTTCTGGAACAGAATTAGGGAAATTTCTAAGTTTTGGGATACATGTGACAGTGGGCAGTCAGTAAAAACAGCCTTCGAAAGAACTGAAATATGCTTCCCCTTGGTTCCCCATTAGACTGGAACAAGACAATCAATGGACAAACCCTGGTGAAAAAGAGCAAATCTAAGCAATTCACTGGCAAGCTACTTCCACCTATGACAAAATAAGGTAATTTTATCTGACAGAATCCTTTTGTACCACTTGAAGAAGAGAAGCAAATAGACTTAGCATAAATAATGTTCTAAAGTTATGCTATCCAGTTATATACAAGGCGGAGAAAAACTAAGCAGAAAAGCTTAAAGCAATTATTTTGTTTTGGAGCTGATCCACTGTATTTTAATAAGAACCTTTACAATTACATAATGACTCTTCATGGTTAGCAGAAAATGTTGTTGTCTTAATTACAAAATTTAGTTCACTTCTCCAGAACTGCCCACACCTCTTGAGATAAAGACCTGCAGCATGATAAAGCATACATGACAATTAAAAATGGGTAATCAAAGTGCACAGAGAGCTGGCAGTGTTTGTCCTGCAAAGAGTACATTTTACTACAGCAGTTCTTAAAGCGCTGATGTCAAAGGCGTTATTAATAAGCACTCAAGTTCACACAGAAATGCAAGCTGCAGAACACAGCCTAAGCCACCCATAGATTTAGATGGGGTTGGAGTGTGGTGACAAGGGGGATAGCGTGGTCTCCATCTTCCCATTAGCTGCATTTTCTCTACCACACCATCAGCAATGGATGCAGCTTTTTTCCCAGCTCCTTCAGTACGTATGTTGGGTCTGGCTGATGGAGCCATGAAGAGAAAGCAGACATGCCACAGCAGCCGTGCTATGCGAGGATGTACCTTGCCTAATCCACCCACACAACACCCTCTTCTGCTGTGCCTCCTGTTAAAATACGGCGGAGTGGAAGATCTCACTTCTTGCTCCCCCACACCATTTGCTCTGAGCTTGCACTAACCCCAGTGTGAGATTTTCCTTCTCTTCCCTTGCAGGAGCCTGTCTTGTGGCCAGCAGTAGATGTGCGTTGGCTCCACACCAACTGATGCCTCATTACTGCTGCTATCAAGGTGCCAAGCCAGGGCTAATGAGCTCCCCAGTGTGATAGCGCATATTAGCCCTGGATGCTGTGGAAGCCGTCACTGCACAGCCCCTTTCAGAAAGGCCTTGAGCCACCTGGTCCCAGAGGAGGGGTCTCTGCATAGAACAGCTGCACTGGACCTCAAAAGGAGTGAGGTAAATCCCATGACATTTAAAAATCCAGTAAGTTTCAAGAGAGATGTCACATCCTGGCACTTGTTTCCCAACAGTCTAGCAACAGAGCAAATGGTGAGTTCCTACCCCATTTTCTCCTGAAAACCCCTCTCATCTGTTCACCCAGCTAACAAAGAGTTGTATTTTCACTTTTCCTGCTGAGAAAAGATGCTGGTAGTTGAAGTGAATGCTGTGACAGCACAATCTAGATAAATTGCTTTCAATCGAAAAGTCCTTAATCTTCTTTCAGATGTAGTTATCCAAAACACAGCTTCTATTATTGTGACGTTTACCTACAACCCTTTGTCTCCATGATTACTTGATAATCACAAAAAGAAGTACTGCTGATCAGTTTGCCACCAGCTCAAATTAGTCTTTCATTTAGAGTCACAAAGTTTAAGCTATCAATTCCCTTTTACCTAATTTCAGTTCTTTTTCCCTTACCTCCCCACTAACAGCTGGAAAACTAAGAATCATTGCAGCAACTTCTGGGTTTTTAATAGATGTTTCATTGCCTCATAGTGCCCATAGTGCTCCAAAGCCGTAGGAGCTGCTTTGTCCAATTGTTTTCCATCCTGTTAAAAACAACTGTTTCAATCATTTGAACAGAGGAGGCAATACATCTAATTGCACCCTGCAGCTCATACACCAGGTTTGCTCTGAGTGATACAGAGCTGGACTTGACTATGCAGTAAAACGGCCAAACCCTGCCTTCTAGAAGAATTCTCTGTAGCCATTTTCTTTAGTAGAATAATCTAGTGTTCTAGGATGAAAGTGTTTGGCAAAAGAATAGTTTTCCTCTTCTGTTTCATTTTTTTATATCAGCACTTTCTATAATGTATATAGTATATATATAATAAGCTTGTTTATAATAAAACACAGAACTAAAACAAACTACTGGGGTTCTTTCACAGAGCTAATGCTCTTGCTAATCTTGGGGTCTGTTTTTCTTATTTCAATGGCAAATTTTTGGAAGACATCTACATATGCTATGAACCTGGAAGCGGTTTTCAAATGCTTGACTTTTATATTCTGCCAATACATGAAAGTGAAATCTGAACTCAGGCTACTCTTTCTTATTCTTCCATTTGTCATGATTAAGTGTTTCTTGACAAAGTTTTTTGGAAGAGTTTTCCTGTGAGGAAATAATGCATCCTACAATTTGAAGTCTTATTTCTACTCTAGCAAAGTAGAACTTACTATGGTTTCCTCCTAGAACAGACAGCAAGGAATCTGCTGTGGTATTCAAAATTACAGGGTTTATAAGTATGCTCTTAAACTCAAGATAGCTCAGGACAGCTCAAGCTCAGTCTTACAATTTCTCTAATTCTTAAGCACAATTCCTTACTCGCAAAAATTCAGAAACACTTGAAGAAAAGACTCTCTTTCATTCGCTTGGGAAGCAATGTATTTTCCTGTTGAATTTATTATTTACTGAAGTGACAGTATATTCCCAAATTCCTTACCATTACCCTGAACACATATTTTCTATCTGTCCTCTCTTTGCAGGTATTATTCACATAAAAACTCAGCAAGCCCAGATTACAGATAAGAGAAGTCATTCAAGGATGGCAAGAATCATAATAGCCATCCGTCTAACTATGCAGTAATGGTCTCATAGCTCTATGTATGAAATAGAGAAATAGAGCTAATGCACCTGTGGCTTTCCTAAACAACGTACTTGTGCTTTAAAATTAAAGCGTCTCCATAGCAACTTTGAGGCATCTGAGAAGAGAGAGGAAGGACAGTATTTTGCAAAAAGCATGGAGTGGATTTAAACTATATTGTATGTGACGACTGAAAGCTCGAACCTCTTGGTAAGAGCATGAACATATGGCCTGAGTGACCTTGTACTATGTGACCAATATCCATCTCAAGAAAATTATTCTGTAAAAGTCAACTACTGCTTCTGTTTCCAATAGACCAGCAGGGAGCAGCAGGAAGAGCGGGGCAGTACCATCCCAAGCAAGCAGAGACCACAGCAGCAGAGCACGGTGAGCAGAGCTGGGTGCAGGTTATCTGGATCTCCTGAGACCCAGGCTACCAAGACAGGTCTACTGGGACAAGGCAGGTCCCAGCTCGAGCTGGAAAGCCGGGTTGGTGGGTAGGAGTCAGGGAGGCATGGAAGCAGGCACAAGAAAACCTGCCACATAGCTCAGGCAAACACCAAGAGCAGGAGCCTCAGTTTAAAAGCAGCTCCTGAGCAAAGGCAGGACAGGCATCTGCTAACATGGCCTGACAGCTTCATTATCAAAGCTGGCCTTGAGCCCAGGCTGTGAAAGCCTGTGGAGGAGAAGGAATGTCCTCAGGGCCCTCACAGTGTCCACTTATAAAGGCTAGGAAAGCATATCTGCAGCTACTTAAATCTTACGAGGGCCAGGGGAGAGATTGCAATGTTTTGTACCTTCGAAAGGAATGTGTCGCACTGCCTGCCCGCTGGGGACGGGCAGTGCTGATGGCTCACAAATAGCGTGATGCCATCTGCTTCAGGGAGGCCACACTTGCTTCTCTGTTGTCATTTTTTGCAAGCCCCAAAATGCCACTCTGTCTGAAAGTCTATGTTTTTTTCTACATATGGGAACAACAACAACTAATATAAGTAACGGCAGGTGTTTCTAAATGAGACATAATGTCTTTAATAAAATCACTCTAATAAAAACTGTATTTCTCTCCACAATGTCTACTAGATCATGCTTTACTCTTCCAAGTAGGAAAGATGGAGTCTAAGCCTCTAACTACCCTAAAGACTAGTCTTGCTTCATAACATGTTCCAAGATTACACTGTGACCTCTCTGCAGCCCGCAGGCATACGTGTGTCTTTCTCCACAGAAACCAGGATGCTGTAGGGAGGCTGTTTCCCTGAGGTGGAGCTGAGAACTACTAATTCATCCACCTCACACTGTTCCCATTTCCCAATGAATATGCAAGGTGTAAATAACTTCTTATTAGTGAAACAGATGACAAATTTTCTGTAGCAGAAGAACAGGGCTTTGATAAATTTACCTTTGATGCAGTTAGAATTAGTTTATTATATGTGTCAGTTGAGAATGAATATTAATCCAGTGGAGCACTCTTGTATTGATGAATAGCTCACCTCCAAATCATATTAACTACTTTGTTTCTTATGACTTCAGTATTTCCTCCTTTTAATTCCCCTTTTTCTTAACAATTAAATATCCACAGGTCAGCCTGACGAAAACAGAGTAAACACTACACCATTTGCTCATTTAAAGGCAGCACTGAAACAGCTGTTTCAACATTCTTTTGGGCATAACTCTTCACTGGTAGTGTTAGCAGTCCTTTTCACTAAGTTATTTTTTGTCTATCCCTGAAATTTGGAGTTTCTTCTGAGTGAGTGGACTAACAGTCCAGATACTGGAAAAGAAAAAGGAATTCTCAGAAAAGAAAAAAAAAAATGCAACCATTGTAAAAGTGAACTATTTGTTCTTGTTCTTGTGCTGTCTTCTTTTTAGGTACTACAGTTCAGAACAGGACATGTTCCTTTGGCAGTGTCACTGCCATTGCACACAGATTCAGGTGGTGTTGCCTGCTGTTTGGGAGAAAGGGGCTGGAGCTCTTTTCTGCTCCTAATTTCTTGCTCTGTCTTGAGGTCTGACACTGTATAACTCATATTCTTTTCCTCCACAAAAGAAAGCAATAGTAACTTTTGGAAGCACTCAAGGGTCTTTGGTTATAAGGTGGTATATAATCACATCAGGTGATTGAAAAATATGTTCAAGTAAGAGATGATTCTCTGCACGTATGTAAAATATTTTCAGTCAAACAGGAGTAGCCTATACTTCAGTACACAATAGTACTACAGCTCTGCCACATCTAATTTTGCATTTGTAGGTGAAATTTCATGCTTATGTGATCCTTCACATCTTTGATACAGGACTTTTACCATCATGATCTGATATTTTTGGTGACTTTATTCTGTCTCGACTAAAAAGAAAAAGGCATTTTTGGTATATTTTTGTCAAGGCAAAATAAAAGGCTTATAATTTTGTTTCTCTCACAGGCCTTTTTTTCTTGCTATTCATTATCATCAGTGTAATATGTCCAACATTTTCAAACAGATATCAGAATATTTTACAGTCTGAATACGACCAAGTATTTTGTTCTTCTCTTCACTCTCCTCCTTGGCGACCTTACAAAATTTCTATGCAGCTTAGTGGGAATTTGAACTGAACTTCAGAACTGGAAGAACAAAATATTTGCCTTTCAGCAGAGGAAGGGACTGCTGTGGGATAGGCAAACCAAAGTGGCTGTGCCAGGGGAGCTTGGGCACTGGTTCTTAGTAAATAGGAGTTTCTAGGTCGGACCTCTATGACAACCCACACAGGTAAAGACAGGCTGAATTTTCTTCCTCTCCATTATTTCTCCCTCCCTTCATCCTTCCCCTCTTCTGTCTGCAGACAGGGAAAGACAAAAAAACCCCTACATGCAGTCAGAGTGGTAGGTGTGTGCTCAATGGGAACAGGAGCCAGAAGTACCTGCAGCTGAAAAATGGGAGTACAGAGGCAAAGAGAACCAAAAAAATACATCTGGAAAAATAAACCCTGCAGCAAAATGTCAGTTGAAAATGTTTTGTCTCTTTATGTGAATAAGAAAAGAGAACCCATATTCCTGAACTAGGAGTACCAGAGCAAACAAAGTGTAGTAGGGGAAGAAAACAAATATCAAAGTTGACTGTGGCAGAAACATCTTATTTCTTCCAGAAAGGGAGAGAATACTGAGAACACTGAAATCACAGGACCATCCAACTAAAGTTCTCATATTCATATGTCTGCCTTGATGTGCTTTGAATACCACAGAATAGCATTTGCTGCTGTTGTTTTTCTCTGAATTACTGTAACTGACAATATCAGGACAATAATTTCCTGCTGAATAAAACAAAAGTAGGCATTAGGGTAAAATGTCCCTTGATAATGTCCATGTGGTATTAGTGTTAGATTCACTGAAGAAAAAAAAAAAGAATAAAAGTATAAATTATTCAAGCAGAAAAACACTGTGCAATATTTCAGGTTGTTATGCAAAACTAGAGAAGCACAGAAAAACTTGAAAAAATAAGCCCCTGAACATTTCACGGCTACATTTCACACTCACTTTGCACCGCTAGAAAGAGACTTGTCCATTAGCTGGCACACAATCTGTGGTACAGCTGCCTTGAAAACATGCTCAAGCAGTCTCAGGATTGCCACTCTCCCTTTTATCTGTTATATTTCCTACCACACGATTACAAATATCCCTGCATTCCACCTGTTTTTCTTTCCATGATGTGGGTATTGCTGCTTCTTTAGGGAGTTTGCAAGTGGGCTGTGCTGCCCTGAAAAATAGGTTTGATGGTAAGTGTTCAGAAATAGGGGTGAACAATGAAAGACTGGGGTTATTATGCAACACACCTGCATCTTCCTTTCTTTAAAAGCCGATCCAGAAGGACATGGACAGAGACAGAAATGCATTTACCTTCAAGTGTAGTGGGAAAGGTGAGCTTTAAGCAAGCAGAGGGTGAGCATTGTTTCTTGCTGTTTATTAGAAGGGGTTAAAAGTCAGCCAATGCTGACAGCACGGGAAGGTGCAGTTTGATTATTACAAATCATTTATCTCAGCCTGGTCAGTGTATAGTGTAGGCTTTCAATATGAAAAAGCATCTCAGCTAATACCTTTTTTTATTTTATCTCTTTGTTAGTTTATTGTTTTTACCTGGAATAAATATTACCACATATAAAGACAAGTAGAAACACTGACTTTTAAAATCACTCATGTGAATGTCAGACATTCTTATGCAAAATTGCACTCACCCTCTCTTCTTTCTAAAATGCTATTAGTTCCTGCTTCTGACAGTCCATCAGATTTTCAGCTTGATGAGATGGCTTTTTGTCTGCTCTGTCTCCTCTGGTGGTCATAGAGATCTGAACAGATATCTCCCTTCTCCAAAGAAATCTTTCAGAATCAAGACAACACATACTTTCATTTGGAATCATGGGGAAGCCATTACCTCTCAAAATTATCTTTTTCAGTAAAAGACAGGACTGACCCTCAGAACAGAGAGCACTAAATCCAACCTGGGCTATGGGAAAATTTGAAAGCAAATATATGTCTTTTATTTCCCAGCTGGTATTCCCAGTCTCAAAAACACATGCTATTCTAGTATCCTGCAGGGATAGATCCACAATTTCCAGGCTTACAATGAGCCAAGTTGCTACAATGCTGTGTTACTGGTGTTACTGAATAAATATCTATCACAAATAAAACAGCAAAAGAAGACACTTATAACCACTAAAATCAGCTTTGCAGTCTTTTTTTTCCTTGAAGAGGTAAAAAGCATATTAGTTGCAATGTGAGAAATTATAGAGTAATTCCCCTTTGTGCTCACTTATTGAAGCAATGAGGGAAAATTCAAGAGTGGGCAGAGGGTCAGTAGCAATAAGAGCAGGGAACAGCTTCCTCCTTTGTCATGGTCATGCAGGCTGGTTAGAAAGGTTAAAAGGGCAGGCCAGTCATCCACAAAAACTTCGAACAGTTATATCAAACTGTTTACATCTATGGGATAATACTGAAATATCCTCTCGATATCTATTGTCAGAAGGACTAATTTTATTTTTAATTTCAGAAGTATGAGTTGTCTGTATTCTGTTGCACGTTTTTGATATTTCAGTCTGCAAGGGAAAAGAGCTCAGGTAGGAGAGAGGAAAACAAAAGGGACACACATACACTGCACGTAGAGCAGCCACATAATTTGGACAGGTCAAAGATTTGTCCTTATAGGTCCCTTCCCACTCAGCTTATTCCATCACTCTGTGATTTTCCACCATAAGGTTGATGTGAAAAACCACCGACTGAACCCAAGGACCAAAGTATACTTGTGGAGCACTTCTACCTTTCTCTCCTTCAGCCTCTGTTTCCCCCTTCCCCAACTTCCATCACACAATTTACACTTCTCAGTGCTCCATTTTGGCATCTTAGTGATCAGCTGAAGCTGGTATCTCAAGCTCTGATCCTGGACAGAGTGAGTTTGATGGTAACACCAAAAATTTCAGATTTGTCTGAAAACTACAGAAAAGCAGTTAGAAGGTCCAAGACTGCTCTCACCCAGCTTCAGACTCACTTCGCTTCCCAGTTACAAAAAAAAGTACTTTACAATTGATTGGATAAAGAAGAAAACATGTTTCTGCCAGCAATGCAGAGATCGCTTTCTGTTCTTTTATGTTACTAACACATTCACAAGATCTAGAAATATTAGAGACAGTTAACTTAGTTGTTTGCTTCCCTACTATCTTTTTGTTCTGATGTTGTTCTTTGATAACCACTGCTACAAAACATAAGAACTTTGTTACCCAGTTTTCAAGTCTAGGGCACAATTCATAAGCATACAGCTATGAGAAAAAGAAATTCATATAGTAAAATCCAGTTCAACATCATTTTCGAGAATAAGATGCTAGAAAGTTTTGTTTCAAAACTCAAATGAAATAAACACTTCAATGCAACCAAAAATCTTTTCCGTAGGACAGTTCGTTTTCCCAAAACTCAAGACAATGTGTATTTAGGAATGTTAGTGTATTGTGGATTGAGATCTTTAAATTTTCTGTAAGCAGTAAAGAATGTTTTAAACAATATTTTTAATTGAAGAAAAATAAAATATAATACTGAAGCCTTTGAAATATTATATAGATTATATTCTCTCCCCCTTATCAAACAGTATTTGACTTTGAATATGATTTCCTGTCTCTGTCCTCTCTGTACGTCCTAAAAGAGTCAGTATTTGGAAAGATGACCACAGTTGTGACTACAGCAAAATACGTGGGCACAACAGCTCCTCTATAGCTACACACACACAAGTTCACACCTCTCCAATTTTGCAGAGACAGAAGACGTGTTCAAAACTGTGCATGCCGAAATGTAACGCTAAGATTAGGTATTATTTTTGTTCTTATTCTTTAATAACGGGATACAAACCCTAGGGGGAAAAAAAAGGCTATTTTGTCCTTTGCTCACAATTATAAAATAAACAGTAAAAATCTGCTTTGAGAAGTGTTTCAGAAACTGGCTTTCATGATATGACATTGTCACCAACTCATACAGTAGTCAGGAAAACACAGTTCATATCTAATAATAATGAAGTAAGTTGCACTGTGTTTGTATAGGCAGTGCTGGCAAAAGGGCAAAGCTTTTTTTTGATAACTGTTTTGACTTGTCATGGGTGTCTAGATAGAATTCTTGTTTTTTATTTTCTTGATTATTTAGGATTTTGGAGGTTTCAGATGGATAATCTTGTTTTTAAGAATCTTCACCCAAACACTTCACATATCTTTAATGACTTTGTTTACAAGAGTCTTGTGGCTGGAATCAATATCTGCCTGTATATTTGACTAAATGTGCAGATGCAGGCATCTAATTAACTGTAGTGTTTACCAGACATTCATACAGCCAAGTCCTCCTCAGAAAACTGTCGCTTGATAATGACAACATGGGCTTTACTTTGACACAGAACAAAGCATTGCTTGGTATTTTTTAAGGCACAGCTCATCTGTGAAACACAATCTGCTGTGTTAGGAGCACAGTTTCTCCCAGTGAGAGCGGCTCCACCTTGGACACAGAGCCCATGTACCACTAACCCTGTACTCTTCTTCTCCCCTTCCTTCCCTTAAACTAAATCGCCGATGTAATAACATATTTCTTAAAATGCTTGATCACTCTTTTTCTGTCTCCTTCACCTAGGAAGAAAATGTCCTATCGACTTTGCCAGAGCTTTTGCTAAAGAACATTTGAAGAAATATATGAAGTCAACACATCATACAAAAGTGGTCTGCATTTCAGTTTCTCTGTTGCTGCCATCACACTGGACTCAAGAGACAGGTGCGACAAGCAGGTCTGACTTCACTCCTTACATCTGATGCATCTTGTTCAGTAACTTCCCTACTGCCCACTCTTAAGAATAGCAAAAAGCCTCTAATTACCTTTCACTTCCCAAGGACCCCTCACAGTGACACTCATTTACCAGGCTACTGGCCTATAGTGGACCCCAGAGACTGCATCCAGACTCGACCTGCTGGGAGACCTACTGGCTCCCTGCAAGGCTATGCACCCACTGAACCTGTTTGAGAAGCAGAATGGAGGAAGGGAGCTCAGCCATGCCTGGGTGTCCTGCTGGTGTGGTGCCCATGGCACCATGACACTTTTGCTATGGGACCTTGGAAGTGGTACTGGATCCCAAACAGTCAAACAGAGATCATCCTTTCTTGCCTGCTTTCTTCTCGTAATACAGGAATTCAAATGAGTCTCATTTTGCATGCGAAGTATCTGGTTAGTGTTTTCTTCCACTGCAATGCAAAAATGCTACAACACTGTGCCAAGAATTGTATGTGCGGCGATTCGCAGGAAAAAGACCTATGTGATTTCCTCTCCTCAGGAAGAATTAATACTGTCATTTGAAATTAACAGCTGTGTAAAATTAGGAAGGCCTTTAACATCCACGAAAAGCAGGGTTTCCTTGCTGTTCTTGACCTTTTAGTGGTCTTCATGCCGTGAAACTTAAAATAAAAGATTTCATTAAACACTACCACAGCTATGACCCAGAGAAAATTGAGTTACTCTGTTTTCACAACAACTGGGTCTCAGAATCAGCAGCAGAAGCAAAGTAACTCAATGGAATAATGGAATGCATACAGTTCCTCAGAAAAACAAATGCTACTCTCTGAGAAAAGTAAATCCATTTATCAATCAAGAAATCAGGATGTTCTTCAGAAAGCAGTTGTAACTCCTTTACTAACAGCAATGAACCATGGAAGAAAGGGACCATTAACTCCCACTTGTGAAGACGTTAAGACAAAAAATTGCATCAATAGATAGATCCCTCCCCTGGGCTTCCATACAGTCCTCTCTATTCATCAATTATCAGCAGCTAATTGAGACTTGTATCACTCTGTAGCCTAGAAAAGTTTATAACATTTCCATCAAACCTCTTCCCTGATGCTAGAGCTCAGGCAGTCCCCAGTGACTAAACATGTTGCCTTGGAGAAGCGCTGTTTTGGAAAGGACCTAGCACTTCTCACAATTGCAATTACGTGTTCCCTACCTACATACTGCCAAGACAAGTACTTTAACTAGACTGATATTATCTACATATCTGCCAAACTTCTACATTTGAGTCCTTGCAAACTGTAATAAGTGAGTATAAAAAAAAGCAAATAATCATAATTTTCTAGGTCACACGCCCTGTAACAGGGAACTACTGTAGCTACTTGTCTCAGCAAACACCTTAGCTCATGTCCCTTGCTACAAAAGGAGCCTGGCTGTGTAGTGCAGAAAGATGAACCAGGGGATGTTAAACTATCAGTAATGCTGAAAATAATAATTGCAAGGCTAAAGATCAGCAACCACTCACAAAGCTGTTCTAGAAAAATTTGCAGAAGATCCTGAAGATTTGGGCAACTTACTTTGCCCAAAGTTCTACAAGTAGCTTCTTTCTGAAAAGAGGACCGTTTACTCCCATTAATGTTCTTTAGGAGTTAACCAAGAATTTATTTTTTTTTAATTTTATGTTATATTACTTTGTTTACTTTGCTAGAACCTTTTTCTAATGTTCTAAACCTCAACATGAACTACTTCATAGGTAGTTTATGAATCTGTTATTTCAGCATTCTTCTTCAGATTAAATATCCTTTTCCTGCTGTTGTGTCCTCCTTTCCTCTTCATCTCCAACTGCCCTCCTTGAAACAGATCCTGAAACAATAATGACAATTGAATCTCAGCTTTTGTTTCCTTGGAAAAACAATATAAACTTAAAACTGCTGTTACTAACAGCTATTCTGCCCTCTTCTTCATTGTTGTACATCTTAGGTGCTTCTGACACAGTATTGATTTATGTTTTGCCATGTCTTAGCGGGATAGTAACCATTTTCACCCTTTTCTTGCATAACTCAAACTAAGTTTGTTTAAAACAGTGCCAAACGTCTTTTGGCATCTATTTTACTCTGCATCTTTCAGGGCTCTCTTGGTGGATGACATTTGACTAACACATCAGTGTTCTTACTCTAAGCAGCTGTTTAATTTCCATATTCCAACTGGCATTCTTGTTCATCACAAAGCATAAGTCTTGTAGACTGCATTGCTGAATGCATTACTTTTATTTTACTCCAATTCTAATAGCTGTCCAATGCTCCCTTCATGTAGAATTTTGATTGTCATGTACTGATGATATCTTCCACATTTGCATCATCGTAGTTCATTAATGCCTTTCTGTTTTCAACAGATTACAGACAGCATTTACTGTTAGTTAGCTCTTTTAAGTTAGTTCACTTTTCCTCTCTTCGTAGGTTAAGCTATTCTCACTCTCCATCTCAAATGATGTTCTATATGGAGTGATTCTACTGCAAGAAGAAAATGCAGGGAAAGGCATGATCCATCTTCATCAATGGCTAGATTTCTCTCCTAAGTTTTATAAGAGACCAGAATTTACAGTCATGTTCAGAAGTGAGCAAAGAATTGGGATTGGACTGGGTTTTTTTGAAAGGGAGTCCTTTTCCTCTTCTAATTCTATTTGCTTCAGGAGAAGTAAATTCGTAAATTTACTTTTACAAGTAAAACAAAATTTAGGGGTTTTTTTCATACTGAAACTCCTCTGCTCTCTCAGTAAATTTGGAAATTCCTCCCAAAGTTTGTACTCCCATGAAAATATATCAATTTTTTCTCAATTAGAATGTTTGTAGAAAAAGCAAAGACCTGTGCTTCATGATAAATATGACACAGGTGTCTGCTGAAATAAGTATATGGAAGTCATCCACTGAGAATGCAAAGAAAATCTAGGAAAATCAGATCCCAAAAACAATCCTAAAAGATGAATTGTAAGCTGAGCAATTCAATTTTTAACAGGGCCAGAAATTTACATTCTAACTACAATGAATGCATTTTCAGTCATCTAGACATTATCATAAGGCATACTGGATCAAAGTTACAGTCCATTCCTTCTAATTTCAGCTCATCAGACAAGCGGTCAAAGAGCTTATTTTAAAAAATTACCTCAATATATTTTTATTTTATCCTCTCCTTTAAACTCAGTAGTTGGATAAAATAGCAGTACAACCTTCTGTTACAGGAACAGGAATATAGAGATAAAGGCCAGTACGATGGAGGGAGGCAGGTTATCTTTTAATTGGCTTATACTGTTTCATCAGTGTGCCTAAAGCCATGAAGCTCTATCAGACTACATAGTTGTGCTGAGAAAGGGTCTGACAGCAGGTTGATCAGATCAATTGGTTCCACTCTGTGGGAAATCTAAGATGGCATTGTCTTTAAAAAGACATTTTAGCATAAACTGATACATTTGTGAAGAGCACTCCACATACCTACAGTTTTCAGGCATTTGTTTTGTACAGTTTGAATTGCTTTGGAATGTTGAGCTTTTTTTTCCCCCAAATGTGTTGGGAGATAAATATGAACAGAAGATAGCCACGGAAAATCTTGTTCCAAAAACATGTAGCTTAACAAAAGTCTTGACAGCAGGAAAGTTGGAACAAAACAGGAAAAAAACCAAGATAAACAGACTGCTTTTCATTAGCTCTGGGGAAATGTTTTGGGTTTGGGTTTTTTTCAGTGTTTTAAACCAATTGGATTAAGGTGTTTCTGTCCCTCATAACACAGCTGACTTACTGCTAGTTTGAAACTGGGAGCATGGAACATACTCAACCCTTTTCAACCTGTCATTACCTAATCACTGAGGGCACTTCACATGCCACCAAAGGAGAGCTAACATTTAATCTACTCCTTAGCTGTTTGAGTCTCCAGGGTTACATTTTAACATGAATGGTTATGCTTGAATTGGCTTTTTTTATTTGTCAGTTATAGTTTTGCCTCTCTCTAATTCTTGGCTGTGGCATGTTTTAAAACATCTACTTATTTTCCAATACTTACTGCAGAGGTTATACAGAGTTCGGCACTGTGGGAGAACTATTTATGTTCAGTATGTATTTGCATTAATGAGATTCAGCTACTTTGTCATACTCTTGCAAAGGAAGGAAGGAAGGAAGGATTGTCGATATTGTCGATTCAACGTGAAGGCATCCAAGCATTCTGTCTTTGCAAATTAAAAGAACACAGAGAGAGAGAAGGAGACTGAGTTGAAAAGGAAATTTCAAATAATTTGGTAAGATTAGTTGCACCTTTCTTCCATGGTTGATTCTGCATTCCAAATAAAAAGAAGGCATTGTGTGGAAACTCGCAAAAGTACAACAAGTTTGCCTTCTCTTGCAGCAAGGTGTGTAGCACTGCCAGCAAAATGATCAGAAACAGTTCTCTGCACTTTTTTCTGCACCTTGGCCACAGGAAAAAAACTGTAAGAGCCATCAGCCAAACTCAGAGCACAAGACATAGTTCAGTAGCATGACAGACATACTCTGATGATTTCCTCCTTTACAGAAAACACAAAATGAAAACACTGGAATATTCATTGCAATGCCCTTACTCATGCACACTTCAAAGGCTTAGCAGCCTCACCTCTGCAGAATAAAAAAAAAATTAAAAAGAATTTAAAATCACCTTTGTTCTCTCATTCCAAACTCAAGACTAGTAATAAAGGCGAATCAGACAACGAGGTAAGTGCTTACCGTAGCTTCTCTTGAGTATCAAGAATCTCCTGGTATTAAAGGATTGGTCTGGGAGATAAAATGTTTGGGTGTTCAATGCATGGTCATGACACTGTAAATTAATACCAGCTTTTGCAAGCATTTAACTCCAGACACTTCTGAACACCGGTCTGTATGTTGCTTGGTGTAAATCAGCAGTAGCTTATCACTGACTTCTGAATGATATCTCATGGATGTAAGATCAGTTCTAAGTCTGTAAGCACCACACAATTTGGTCAATTACCATTGTATATACTTTTGTGTTCTATTAAATAGAATGTATTTCTTCTGAATGCAGCCATTGTGATCTACCCTTGGGTCATAATTGCAGACCATTTGGAGACCATTTTTCTCTACACTTCACAGATGAGAATGTTTCAATAATATAATGAATTTTTAATATCAAACCTAAAGTTAAATTAATATTAAACCCATTTTAAAAAATTTATCTTGTCCTTTATTATGGATTTTCAGCATTTTTTGTAATATCTATCTTAAATGGTTGTTGCCCAGGTTTAATAACTGCACAGGGGCCCTTTCCAAAAAATACTGTATTGCTCAGTGGCTTTCTGTGTCAGTTTTTAATGTCAAATCTTTATGGTTTCACTAATTCTGTTGTTGCTTTTTTTTTTTTTTACTAAAAGAGTAGACCTTCAATATTTTTCTGCATTTTTACGATCTTGTCAAATTAACACAGGTCATTGAGACTCTGTACTATATTCTGATTCATATGTCTTTTGTCACATACATAACTCTACAGGAAAATCCTTTCAGTGCAGAATATTTAGATATATTTGTGACAGGTTTCACATATGTGATGGTTGCTTTTTATACATCATGGCATTTAAACCTCTTTGGGTATTTTTTTACTCATCACGTGGTATGGCTTGAACACCTGTCCAGGGTTGGCTGCAGTTGCATGTAAATGAAAAGAGGAAGGTCATAATGTATACTGAAATTGAAGGTGAAAAATGTAAAGATATCCATGGGACTTTATGTCCAACAGTGTTAAATCTTATAAAACGCCTTTTGAGGACAGCTAGTACCATACCAGCTTGATAGGATTTACGTGGTCTAAAGAAAACTGTGAAGAAAAATATTTCAGAGTCAATTATGATTTACTCAGCTGTTGCTAAAGTCTAACTTAAAAAAAAGCAAACTTTTATGAATTATCTTGGCAACGATTGTCCCAACTTTTAATCTACCAAAGCATCTCCAATAACTCTCAGAGGCTGAGCAAACTTTATTTCCATTGTACACTACAGGCAGTGCCTTTCTCTGGAACTGAAGATGTGCCCTGTTGGAGTCTTCTGAGTCTTTGAGCAATCCAAAACCAGGTGAGTGAAAAGGAAGATGGAATGATCGCGTTTTCAGGAGTAATGAATCAGAAGAGGAAAAAATTATTTTTATTCTTTACTCTTAGCATTTATTCAGTCTCTTCAATAGTGTATGCAGCCTCAATGGAAAAGGGAAAAGTAAGGCACCTTCCCAGTATTGTCAAAGAGCTGATCTAGCATGAGAATGCAAGGAGAAAACCAAACTAGTGTAAAGATTTGAAATTCAGAATCTCTGAATACAAGGGCATTTGTAAGACATAAGGATAAGAAGGAACCTTCTGCATTGGGGCAATGTGGGAGCATTGCTGTGTTTTCCTAAGCATACAAGAGTTTGTATATCAATATTGAAAAAATGAGAAGTGGACATTAATGATAGGCAGGAGAGAACAAATTATTTTTCACAGTCGTATTTCTATAAAAAAGTGAAGGAGGGGTGGATAAATACAGACAAAGTAATGCCCAAGAGCAATGGTGTCACTTTGAGGAACATGTGAGCATTACATGAGAGCATTCATGAAGTCAGAAGCAGGAAGATAGATGGCAAATTTTGACAAAAGTAGGTAAGTCCCCAGATTCACTTTTTACGCCTATCCCAGTTTTGCAGAATGTAACAATGCACTGAGTTGGAAACCACAATGGTCAGCAGATTCACAAATTCACCAAAAGCCTGTGTCTAGCTTAATATATATATGGTATTTTCACTTGAACATCTTTCCTTTTTTAAACATTTTCTTAATTTATTGACATCAGTTGTTGGCTTTTTTTTTTGTTGTTCTTGTTGTGATTTTTCTTGCTGTGGGAAGTTCAGCAATTTTGAAAACCAGATCCCAACTTTTCAGTCTTTTTCCTTCTTAACATCAATGAGACTTCTTAGGCTAAGAAATAATTCTATTAACATTTATACACATCCATGTGTATCAATGTTTGCAATATCAATGTCTAAATATGGACACAAAGGATGCATATCAATTTTCTATCTACTGACTTCTAGCACCTTTCAGAATCCCTGAGATACCGTGCCTGGCCTGCAGTGTGGCTCCATAAAAGCGCAATTTTCTTGTGGTCGTATCTGGCAGCTCTGTGATGATATCTTCATTATCCAAAGATGCTGCATTGGTTTCGGCTGGGATAGAGTTAAATTTTTTTCATAGTAGCTAGCATGGGACTGTTTTGGATTTGTGCTGAAAATAGTGCAGATAACACAAGGATTTTTTTGTCGTTGAAGAGCAGTGCTTGAGCCCACTTTTTGCGAGATTCTGATTTATTTCCATTAGTTAATAAATGTTTTGTTATTATTCACCGCTCATGAATTCCAGTTTTAGTTCAGTGCAGGCATCCATGTAATACCTAAAACCTGGTTTTATTTTGTCTTGTTTAAGTAACAAACAAGAATAACAAGACAAAACAAAGCATAAAGCAGTTTTAGAAATAAACCTCTCACAGAAAAATATTTTTATCTTCATTCACATTTTTAAAGCTTCATTAAAGGTGCCGACTTTCAATTTTCCACAGTTACTCACACTCTGTCAGGAGCCAGATTAGCATTGCTTCATATCCTTTCAGATTACCCTTAACATCAGCAGTTGCAGCCTTTGTGCCCTTATAGTTCATAGCAGTTCATGCCTAATGATTTTTTACTTCCTCAGGCTTCAAATCTTCACATGCCGATAAATAATGCATTTTTTTTCATTTCATATTTTGGGTGCTGTAATTGATTACAAACATCTTTTTAATAGAATTGGTTCTCTCTCCACAGGCAAAATTTCCATTGCAGAGACAAGTGAGATGCTCTTAGGCTACAGAGAGGAAAAGGAAGATGCACACCTTTTCAGACAGAGCAGCAGTTTCAAAACAGAAGATACTCAAATAAGAGTTTGTAATGAGCTTCCTGAAGCTGGACTTTCTGCAGCCTTGGCTGCGTGAGCTGTCTTTGGACATTATTTATTTCTGGATGTAAGGATATGTCTTACTGCCAGATCCTAAGCAAGTGAGGTTCTTCGTAGGTGATAAATTTAAGCACAAATACCAGATAAATTTGAACCCCAAGAATATGAGAAACATGGTCTCTAAAACCTTTGCATTTATCTAAAGCCTCTGATACAGCATGAAACCCATAGCCATTGCCTGATAACACGAAAAACCCCCTCTGTAAAGAACAGAACTAAAACTGTAGCCTGTTGGTTCGATTCCAAACTGGCCCTCCAGACCTTGTAAATATTTATGGATGTCATAAATGAAAGTGCTTGATAACTCCATGTTTCAGAGCAACTTTGCATCAAGCAATTTTACAACTGAAATATATCGAGACTACACAATTAATCAGAAAAGCAGCACAAAATAGGCTAAAGGTGAGCCATCCAAAAGATGAATCTTATACTCTGTGAGAGGGAAGGGAGAGCACTGATTTGTCTTGTTCTTCCTGTTCTCTCTGTATGGGCAGGAAAAATAACTGCCACTGAAGCTGCACTCCCTCTTTAAATGGTCTCACAGTTTGATTTCCTGAAGGAAATGGAGGAAATAAAGAAAGACTAGATATGTTAACAGTTTTGGACAAGCCACCATTACTATTCCTTCATTTTGCTTTCATATCAAGATTACAATGACTCATGATTTCTGCTTGACCCTAGTATCATTTGACATCTCCTTGTCTTTTTTACAGTAATTACGTGAAGTATAGCAAGGTATTTCCTAAAAGTGGGTGTGCCGCCTTTGTTCAATACACAGGACTTTTCAAATAGGGAAGACTAATGAGTTTTTTCCACCCACCTTGTTACACACTGAGAAATAGAATGTGAAAGAAGCTTAAGCATCTCTCCATTACAGTGAGTCAGTGAGCACAGAGTTTTTTGGTGTCACTCCATACTAAGTAAACACCTTTTTAAAATGAAAAGCTTCACTGCTGACTTTTGAATGACTTTTAAAAAATACTGTTCTGTATCTGTCAAGCATTTATCAAAAACAGAACTGAAAGAGAATACTGTATTTGTAGGTCAGAAGTTTAGCTCTTGCCTCTGCAGGAGTTTGCAAGGCCCCAGGCCCAAATGAATATTTGTACATGTACATTGAGTTTAGACAGACTCTTGACACTAAATTTGAATTTGCAGTGCTCGATTCTTTCATACATCTGGTATCTCTACTCTGTAATGCCAGTGCTAAAGTTCCAAGGCACCTCAAGATTTGTACCTTTTTGGGTCTAACGTGTAGAAATCTCTTGGCACCTTTTCAGTCCCTCTGTCCCACCAAGAATTGAGGTGTTCTTCGCAATATTTCCACAGCAGACAGGTTGAAGATAGAACTCTTTGGGGAACATCTCATGAGTCAAGTGCAATATCCTGCAGCATCTTTCTTTTGCTGCAGCACTCCATGGACAGACAGAAGGGCCATGAGGAAGACTGTCATTCAACCTGGTTTTCAGCTTCAAGGTGACTCTCACTGCCAAGGAGATAACTTAATGGTGTGTTTATTTGAGTGTTTGTGGGGTGGGAAATACTTCCGTCCAAAAATTCCTTCAAATATGTAGCATCAGACCATCACAAAGTAAAATATTGGACCAATGGAGTCCCAAGGAGTTTCAAATGATACAGGTTTGAGGTGAGTGACTGGCATTTTCTCCAATCTGGAGTAAATTATAGGCTGGTCCCTGTGGAATTTTCATGGGAGATATGCCTCAATCAAGCTGCAATGGTAGCCGAGTCAAGTGAACTCCAGACTCCCCTGTGTTTGAAAACAGGACTGTCCCTCTCCTTCATGTGTATTGAATTTGGGTTCTTGGGATTCAGTGCGGTTTTTCTAAATTAAAGGATCAGGCCTGTGAGTGGTCTGAAAAGTGTGTGTACACCTAAGGATAGGACTGATATCCACCCCTTCTCACCAAGGTAGCTGCTGGTTGATTTAGCATCCGCCTCCTGAGGCTTTCTGGATTCCCTGCAGGATTTTGTCCCTGGATTGCTTTGGCAGGGAGAGGGTGGTGAAGCAGGACATTCCATTTCACTGAGGGAGCCCACGGCTCCTCCAGCCGCATCCGGCAGCACCTGATGGGGAGGCAGCACTTTCACCATGTTGTTGATGTAGGTCAGAAAGCTGCCCAGCATCACATCCCCAGTGAGACGAAGGCCACTTGTGGCTTCTGGAATGCAAAGTATCAAGCTTTGGTTTTTAGAGGCTTAAGCACAGACATCTGGCATCTGTCCACTCACAAAAAAAAAACAGAGGGGCCTCAGGACAAAACATGCAGGATGATTGAACATGCAGTCTGACATTTTATTTCATCTATGACTGTTTCTGTGAAAAACTGTATGAAACTCATGGTGACACCGGTTTCAAAAGGATTATCAACGTGATTATACTGACTAGAGAATTAATTAATCACTGACATTTGTCAAAAAAGTCATTGAAATTCTATTACTTCATTATTAGTGTAATGAAGAGATTGTGTTTGCCCTCTCTGGCAATCAATCAAGCATCTGGGATGCACTCCAGCATCAAGGAACTAAACGTAAAACCAGAAAGTATTTGATTTTGAAAAGGGGTTATTTTGCTTGTTTGATGGGTGCCACACACTATTTTTCAACAGATAAGTATTTATTTCTGTCTTTCAGATGATAACTGGTAAAAATCAGAGATCACAGATGGCAAAGTGAAATGGTCGTACATTAGGGGAGTAATTTGAACTAGAGATATATAGGGTAAAACTAGTAATGACTAGTTTCCTCCATGACTTTCTATCAGTAGGTCTCAGGGTGTTTTATTACAGAGATCAGTATCATCCCTGTTTACCAGTGGTAAAAGTGACAAGAGAAGTGAAAAGGTGTGCCTTTAGATAAATATCTGTCTTAGGTTACAATGTAAGATGTAACCAAAAGTATGTATTCTATCACCACCTGTTAAAACCAGGTGGGGCAGTGTTCTTTATCTCTTCCATGACACATCCCTTATAACTCCCTCGTGGTGGTGGACGGGGAATCTTCTGTTAATGGGCCATCAAGCCTCACTGCATGACTCATAAAATTACATCATCCCATCGTGAGATGCTCTGGCCAGGGGGAGGAACCAAGCATTCCTACCTGGAAATAATATTTTAATTTTCCTATTAAATTGTAACTCTGACTTGGAATCTCTCACTGGTTTGCCTTCAAACTAGTACAATAACAAAGCCAAGACCTGAAATCAGCACTCCGAAGTTCACTGCTCTGCCATCCGAGTGAACTGAGTTAATGCCATTTTCAAAATAAAGGGATGAATTTGTCCCTCACTCATTACTGAAGCAAAAAGTATTACTTAATCACAGCATACAGCAACATAAGCACAGAAATCAGTATCTCACGAACATGCTGCTTAACTGCCAGCAAATCTAAATACCTGCAGTGAGAAGCAAGGCAGAATCATCAGGGTGAGTTATTCTCTTGTTGTCTGGATGCAGACACAGTTGCCATCCGCTGCTAACTCTCTACTTGAATCATAGTGCCACATGTGCTTAATGCATAGCCAGGCAGCAAGTCCTGCAACTTGAGGTCAGGAGTTGCTTCATCTGCTGAATAGTAAAGGCCTGAATAAGCCTGTTCAACAGCATTCCCTGACCGTTCAATTGAATCTCTTTTCCAAATACCAAGATTTCAGCAGGACCTTATAATTTTTCATATAGCAGTAAGATATAATTTATTTTTCTGGTCCCTAAGACACATGGAAAATCAGTGAAAACTCCTCTACTAGGACTCTCTGGCTAAGTGTGACTGCTCATATTAGTTACAGGGCTGGAGGCTCTTTTCTCAATCTATAACGACTGTGATGGCAGCAAAGATTTATAGTTTATATATCTTTTTGCTTCAACTGTTATATTGAGGTGTAATTCAGGTGGTGGACAGGATGATAAAACTCAGCTTACCAATAAAGGAGGATAAAACAGATTAAATTTTAGATGTAGCTCAATTTTGGCTTAAAACCGGATAATTTATGACTCAGCGTGACTGAAAAATGACAAACTCTCAGATTTCTTTTAGGGCATAAGAGAAACCATCTTCTAGTACTAACAGGGTCCACAGGGTGCAAACTTAAACTTCAAAATATATATATATAGGTAGGTAGGTAGGTAGGTAGGTAGGTAGGTAGGTAGATAGATAGATAGATAGATAGATAGATAGATAGATAGATAGATGAAAGATGTGTGTGTGTGCATGTGTGTGTGTATGCACTCTATGTAAGACAGAAAGAAAAAGCATGGTTACATCATTAAGAGGAATTCTGGTTTTTTCTTCCTAAGATATATTTGTAAATATATAGATAAAGATATGGAGATAGAGTCTTCTCCTAAGACTTTTGCAAAGATTTCTGGGGCTTTTTGAATGGAGCAAAAATATTCATGGCCTTCTGGATGACTTTGAACAAATTTTTTTTTTTTCTTGGTCCTGTTTTTCTCATTTTAAAATAGGGGAAATAATACTGTCTCTGTTTGCAAAGCGTGTGAGTGTACACCCACTAAGGTGGAAGGTATTTGTACCACTGGGAAAACCACTTTGCCTGGTCATAGCCTTACCAGCTCTGGGTAACACAGCCATTGCTGTCTCACACTGGCGGAAGCCTATCACATTGTGCCAATAGCACTGCACAGAACTCTGCAGGAAGAGATTATGACAATGGCATGGCTGAGCAGGAAACACTGGAACAAATCCTGTGTGACGGCCACGCAAGTGTTCAGGCAGAAACAGAAGCCAGGCAGCGATCCTGGGTATTTCAAAATCCATTTCAGCAGTTCCCGGTAGCAGAGATCTTCAGGCAGCTTGGGTGGATGTCAGAGCTGGCTCTCTCTGAGGAGGGGTCGCAGCTGCTACAGCACCCATAGCTGAGCACTGCCCTGGAGCAGGGCCTTGGCCAGCTGGACCAGCAGTGTGGGCAGCAGGTACAGCAGCCGCTGTGGCATGTCCCAGAGCAAGACTTGCGGTTCAGGGCAGACTGGCAAATTATGGCTGTCAGCGGGATCTTTGCTACTGCAGAGTGATTGTGCTGGATACTCATCAGCCCTCATTTCCTCACGTAGCCTCTCTGTTGACTGTCACTCGTGCTCATTCTGGCTCCTGGCATGATATGTGATCCAGGTTGTCCCCTCTCCTTTTGAACTTTTTGCCCTTCTCCTATTAGCACAGACATGTCTTAACCCTTGACTGAGTTTTGCAGGTTGCTTTAGTATGGTTTTCACTTCTGAACTTTCATGACAAACATAGGTTGCTGTAGCCTGGTGGTGAAGAGGATTTTTACTACATTTTATCACTACACAGCTCCATCAGCAAACACAGATCTGCACCACAGACGCTGATGTGAGAAAAGGATGAGGTGGAGACCTAGTACAAGTTAATTATAGTGTTAGGCTAAACATTATTTAAGTGTTTCACATTTGCTTAAGCCTTTCCTTTGAATTTTAACTTTGCATTTCAATTTCAAGCCATGAAAAAATTGTTTTTGTAATGTATTCAAAAGCAAATAAGTAAATAAGCTTTGAAGTAATGAAGGCAGGCAAAACCAACGTTATTGTATTTCCAACTTCTCAGGGAAAATTGATCATTTCCCATTCAAAACTCCAAGTTTTATAGCTTTTAATTTTTACGAAATAAAATGCCACTTCTTAAAAGTTACATTCCAAGATGTATTCCGAAACAGAGTTATCATAATAGCCATGAAAGTAAACGGGGAACGTTGCACATAATACAGGCCAAAGTTAACTACCCCCTCATTAGAAGCTGAGTAAAGTTTCTCATGGATAGCTGTAGTTACCCTGTGGTTATTTTTATCACTGCAATCGGACATCCTTATTTAACCCCATCTACCCACGCTGCCAAATGGAGATTTTATCTGTGTCTGCAGAGACTCAAAGACTCTCCTTGTGAGCCTCTTCCCCTATTCCTGCAAATGGTCATCAAAAATTTTATTTAATACATTTTTTTTAAAAAATACATGTTTATGTACTATTTTTATTTAGTTTCAGTATTATTGGTACTGGGCTTCATACTGCAGGATATCTAATTTATAAAATCCTTGGAAAGACACTGCTGCCATCAGCAATGGGTACCAGATATGGTTTCCTGGGCAAGACTTAGCTTGCTGATGGATCCCCGACACCAGTCTTCAATTCCTGTGGAGTTTGGCTGTTTCACACGTGACTCCTCTGAGTCACCTGTGAAACCCAGTCATTCCCCCCCCGACCCTGCCTACAGTGTCTGCTGGTTCCTCACATTTCTGCCTGCTATGTTTGGCAGCTTCTACCATCATGTTTGATAGTTTAATGTCCTGCTTACTCAGCTCAGCCACTGGCAAGGGCCCAGGGGCCCCACATCCCATCTCTGGTGGTGCATTTTCCATACCACAAGAGCCTGAGTGGCCTTCCTTGCCAGCTGCCATGCATTCCTATGCTCACCAGTCACCTGAGGGACACAGGCACTGGTCAGCTCATCAGTCAAAGCTGTTTTCTGTAGGCAACCCTCCCAAACTTGTCATTGGAAAACTTGGTTCTTGTACCCAAATTCACAGAGATGCAGAAGCAGGATGAGGGGTCTGAGTTTCACTAAGCCATTCTTCTCACTATTCACTTCTTATTTTGATTTCCTGCTTAACCCAGTATTTATTCTTCTTTATTCAGAAATAAGGAAATGTTGTTGTCATATGTTCTACATCATCAGTCTTGAAATCATTACAGGTTACCCAGCTAGTGGCACTGGAACACCCCTTAGTGAGATATTTCTGAAGATTGGTTAGGGTTACCCCGAAACTTGCAGGTGTTTTCCTTCTCTACTCCTACCAAGATGTTCAAATATCCAGATTTAAAAGAGGACATCACCAAAAAGAAGTTTATTCTTATCTCTGTTCTTGTTATTCCCCTTTTGGTAATTTTCTCTAAGATGTGTCTGCATTATTTTTCCACACCTCATTAAACTGTCTCTAAACCTTTATTTTGCTTTGTGAGCAATCACAGAGTTGTACATTCTCAAAGCTGCTACACAAAACACCTACGCTCTTTAGCTTTCTTCAGCTTTTCTTTTTCTTTATGGCTTGTGGGCTTATTCACACGTTTATAGATTTTAAAAAATAACCTAGATCCTATTCTAAGCTCTAAAACTTGAGACAGATATAGTTAATTTTCTGTCAATGCAGCTATTTTATTTTCTCTTAAAATCTGAGCTTCTCTCTGGAAAAAATGAAGCATCAATCCTGTGAAAGAAAGACTGGCCAAAAATGAACATTTGTTTGATATACGAATTTTTTCTTTTTTCTATGTATTCTGAGGGATGATTTTAAAGTAACTGTACATCTCCAAAGTACTCTTTACTAAATGAGACACTGGTTTTCAAACCTAATTCTTTGATGTATCGGTGACATTTAGGCTTTGTTCATATGTGTGATGTTCTAAGTCTGTAATTCAGAAAATTGTCTGCTATTCTAGAGACAAATAGGGGGTCATTTTGCCCATCTCTAACTTCTTATCTTCTTTGTCTCTATTTTTGCCATGTATATATTTTCTCCTATTGCTAGACAAAGACAAGATACTTTGACTATTTTATACTGAGAAGAAAAAAATAAAGCTTTTATTTAGGCCGAGAGTACATTTGGCATTTTCCCTCATTTTGTTATATCAGAAAGTGAAGTGCTCAGCTCTTTCCAGGTTAGATCTTTTTCCCCCAGAAATGCTTAAAAATCACAGAATTATAGAATCATTTAGGGTAAAAAAACCTCTAAGATCACTGAGTCCTGCTATTGACCCAGCACTGCTGAGTCCACCGCTAAAACCACGTCCATAAGTGCCACATCTACACACCTTTTAAATGCCTTCAGGGATGGGGACTCCACCACTTCTCTGGGCAGCCTGTTCCAGTGCTTGACAACCGTTTTCATGAAGAAACTTTTCTTAATTTCCAAATTAAACCTCCTCTGGTACAACTTGAGGCCATTTTCTCTTGTCCTATTGCTTGTTAGTAGCAAGAAGAGAAAGATCTCAGCCTAGTACACCCTCCTTTGAGGCATTTGTAGAGAACGATAAGGTCTCCCTGGGCCTCCTCTGCTCCAGACTAAAGAGCCCCAGCTCTCTTAGCTGCTCCTCACAAGATTTGTGCTCCAGACCCTCCACCAGCTCCATTGCCCTTCTCTGGATATGCTCCAGCATCTCAGTGTATTTCTGGAATGAGTGGCCCAGAACTGAACACAGGATTCAAGGCGCAGAGTAAAGACAGAGTGCTGAGTACAGGCGTACAAGGGCATGATCACTGCTCTGGTCCTGCTGGCCACACTATTTCTGATAAAAGGCAGGATGTCATTGGCCTTCCTGGCCACATTGATGGCTTTTTTCCCACCAGGCAGTTTTTCAGATCCTCTACTCCAAGCCTGGAGCATTGCCTGTATGACCCAAATGCAGGACCCAGCACTTTGTCTTGTTGTACCACATAAAATTTGCCTCAGCCCATTGATCCAGCCTGTCCAGATCCCTTTGAAGAGCCTTTCTACTCTCCAGCGGATAAACATTCCCACCCAACTTGGTGTCATCTGCAAACTGACTGAGGGTGCGCTCAATCTCCTCATTCATAAAGATGTTCTAAAGATCTATGAAGATCCCCTCATTGATAAAGCTGTTAAACAGTACTGGCCAAAACACTGAGCCCTGGGGAACACCATCTATGATTGGACAGAAGCTGGATATAACTCCAATCACCACCACTCCCTGGGCCCAGCCATCCAGCCAACTTTTTACCCAGCAAACAGTACACCTGTCCAAGCCGTGAAAAGCCAGTAGAATGCTGTGAGGACAGTGACAAAGGCTTTACTAAAGTCTAGCTATCAAAAAATGCTGAAGAATTTCATGTCTGTGGGAGCCAGAGAACCGAAACGATGTTTACGACCTACATACAGAAGTTGTTGGGATGTCTTTATTAGGTATATATCATCTTTTCAGCTATTTTGGGAAAGATCACAACAAAACTTCATTTCCATCTACAACAGGACAAAAAGATCTCATGACTGTTGGAAGAAAAATATATTTTCAAGGGTTTTTTTAATCATCCAAAACAGAAAGGTAAGAAGTACAACACAGCAACACTCTTAAGTGACATGCCTTGGCAAGGCTGCTCTGACATATTGCAAATGTCTGTAAAGTCTCCATCAGCTCAACATAGACACACCTGGAACTTCTGACTCTTTCTCAGAGAGTTGTGTCCACGGGCTGGGCTTTGGAAGTCATACTGTTTTATCTGATTGTTTTATCAGTTTGTGAAGAGGCTTGAAAGTCCCAAATCTCCATTATTCTCTCTGCTGTATTCAATGAGATAAAGCTTCTTTCAACAAGAATCCTTTCACCTTCCTTTTCTTTTTGAAGACTCCAGTGCATTTTTGAATGCTATAGAAACTCTAAAAGAACAGCCACTCAGAGATATTATCTTCTCCTTATTTGCTTGCCAATCTTGTAGAGAAATCATGTCTCTGAAGACTAATGTCTGAAATTTAAATACTTCTCAGTACTTTTGATCTGGACAGGTCATGGTTTTGTTAGACTCTTTTGTTTCAAGTTTCTAGATTATCGAGTCTTGAGGCTCTACACAATTATTTTATTTACTTGATTTAGTACAGGGAGGGAATTCACATTGAATTCAGGCTGAGAACAAATTTTTCTATTAATGTAATTTCATATTTTCATTTAATCTTCTGCTTCTTCTTTTCTGTTTCTCAGCTGTGGTTTTAAAAATAAGAGTTTATAAGTTCCCCAGTAGTCATTCAATGAAATCATAAGCCTTTTTTTCTTTCAGAAGTCTGCTGCTGAGACAGAATTTAAATACTGCCTTTTGCTGCACAGATGAAAGGCAAGAATGGCAACTTGAAAATAGAACTCAAAAAGACAATACAAATACCAATGATCTTTATGAAAGGTAAAGAGAATAAAAAACCAAAAATAGACACCTAGTAAAACAATAAAGATATGGTATGGATTAAACTTTACTTATCCCTTAAAGACAGAAGTCTCTGCAAATTACAAAGCTTTATTTCTCGGTCACCCAGTGAAGGAATAGCTATCTAAAAGATGGAGTTTATTAGCTCTCCATTCATAGCCAAGTGACACCTTCAGTTTGGCAAAGAAAGTGTTGAGTTGGACAGCACGAACATGTTTTCTTTTATAGGTATTTTTCTCCGTAGCCCTGTGTGGGTAGCTGAATTGGAATTAAACAAACAAACAAACAAACAAACGAATAAAAAGTTATTTTATTTCCTGGTAAAGATTTGTAGAACACAATGAAACGTGGTCTTTTTTCTTTATTGCATTTTGATCCTTATATATTTATAATTCATACTTATATATTTATTAAGAGCCTTTTGATCTTTATAGCCTTTGCAGAGGGAAAGTTGTGGGTACAGCTCAGTTGCTGGGCTGACTAAAAAAAAGCCGGCATTTGCTGAACACCAACAGAAGCTTTTTCAGGCATTTAAGTTTTCAAGTCCAAAATCTGTCCTTGTCAACTGAAATATATTTCGTGGACTCTTTTTTTTTTCTCTTTTTTAAATAGATCCATTAATACATTTACCCATTCTAATTACAGAACTCTCATTTCTATCCCTATTGATTTGAGCAGTAATTTTCCCATCAGATTTAATGGTGCACTACAAGACTACAGATTCTCATCAGAATTAAGTCCCCTGATGCAACAGCTTTTATAAATTTATGTGGGTCAAGTATGGTAGGCACAACACATGCGAGTTACTAGGGTCACATATTTTCTTCCTAATGAAGCTGCATTTTTTGTGTTCCTCTGCTCAAATTTGTTCTACACATCTGATTTACACAGTTTCACTGTGACTACTTTGTGTCATCTTTTCAAGTCCTGAGATAGTTTAGAAAAAAAAAATAAGAAAACAAACATAATAATTGCATTTACAGAGAGAAGTTTTTGCAAAATCTCCAATATGTGAATTGCAGCACTTAACACTTAAACCTAAGCATCAAATAATTTGCTGGCTATCAGTGGACATTTGTTTTTAATGTGTTTAGTGTGAAACATATATTCCCTCAACCACTCTATATACCTTATTCTATATACCTCCTCTACTGTATACCTCAGTATTTGGGCTTGGTATACAACACTGCCTGATTAAGTCTATCACTCACATTCAATCACCACGCTGATGGCACCATTGATTTTCAAAGAATCTTCGAATTGAAGTTATATTTATTAATTATATAGATTTATATACATAAATATTCTTGATATTTTTGGTGACTGTTTATGATAATCTTGTACATCTCTGGGCATTCTTAAAGTCTTCCTTTTAGTCTGAGAAATGAAGTTGTCACATGGCTATTCATGTCTATTTTTCTAGATATTATTACCATGTTCTTTATGAACATTATTCTCTAACTCAACAGAAGGCAGAGGAGCAGCAGATACAAAAGGCACACATCATCCAGAAAACATATATATACCTAGAGGTATCTAAAAGACATAGTAGATTGAGCAATTTGTTTCAGGAATTCAGTGTTCAGTAGCTAAGGAGTTGCAAGCCTGATTTTGCTAAAACTTAAAGGCAATTCATTAAAAAAACCCAAACACTAAAAACTTTTAAAACAATCCCTGAAAGAGGAAGAAGTTTTTAGGAAGTTTGAAAATATGTATGTCAAAACAAAACAAAATTAAACAAAAAACCCACACAGAAAATATTTTGAGAAAGAAACTCCTGGTATCTTTTGCAAATATCAAAGATTATTAATTGATAATTGTCATCAATGTGTCATTGTCAGCAATTTGGATAAAAATTCCCAGGGGACAAATTTCTCCATAGTGAAACAGAGGAACATATTGTCTTCTGTCTCCTGGAGCACTACATACTGGAAACCTTCACAAAAAGATAAAAGACTGAGTGGATCAGGCTGATCCAATAGCATAGTTTCTGATCCAGGATTGGAATTGCAACTTGATCTCTGATAGTGTAATTTACAGAATAAATTGACTTTGGCAACTTAGAAAGGTCCTGCCCTGCTCCTCCTTCTCCCAGTCTTTGATGTCTTGTCCTTACTCCCATTCAGCACACTGTGTTGAACAATTGGTTTTGCAGGCCATTCAGAAAACATCCAATTTATATCTGATTTTGTAGAGGACTGGACAAAATTAATTTCTGAATCCAATGTAACTTTTCAAATTTATAGAATAGTTTATGTTTGAAGGTACCTATGGATTTCCTCTTGCCCAATTCCCTACCCAGATAAGTTATTCTGGCAGAATTCATGCTGCTACACATTGTCTGGAGAGATGTTGGACATAGTAGTACTGGGAGCTCCTATCTCTTCGAAAAATTTTCCCTGTCAAGTTCATGTGGTGCATCACCTTTTCCTGAAGAGACGATGCAGAAAGAACATCAGTCTGAAAAACTTCCAGCATGTTCAGAGAATTTCTTGTGTTTCCAAACTCAGAGCTCTGTGAGCAAATTTCCTTCAAAGTTTTTTGCCGCTTGGACTGAGTGAAGTAGATAGAGGATGAGATCGATTTCATCCCCGTATGCCTTAAGCACCAGCATGGTAGCAAGGCCAAGTCAGATTTCTATTGACATATCTCCTTTTTCTTCTGAAAAAATTAGCCTGTGCTTGTCCCATACCTAAATATCTGAGGCACGCTCTGCAAGCTTTTCAATATAAATTAGGTTGCTTTGATGGGAATCTCATTAGCACCCACTGCCCTTTGAAGTGCTAGCACTTAGAAATTGTTGCCATCAAAACAATACCGAACCACTCTTTCCCCACTGCATCCCTTATGCATCAGAGTAAAATAAATGCAATATGAAATCAAATGCTATCACTGGTTTCATCCCCTTAAGCTCATCCGGATAGATTGCTTTGCTTCATCTTGCTACGCCCCTTCTTGATTTATGGGGAGTACAACAGAGTGAGACTTTGGCTAAAGATGTTCTCGCTGGATAAATTAGTATCTCAAGGCCATATTCTCGTACTGTTTATGTAAATAGAAATCCAAAATTATCCTATGAATGTAAGCAAGATTGAAATACGCTGCTTCTTTTTGCCTCACTTTCTTCAGTGTATTTAATTCTAAAACTTCTTTATAATATGCAATAAAAGAATCGCTCTGTTGTGTTCTTTTCCAGGCTCCATACCATAGCTTCGATTTTCATGGCAGTAGATGCTTTTTCCTTTTGATCAGATTATCCAACTACTTGTCTACTTCACCAGGGAAGGAGGCCCAGGGCCAGCTACCTGCAGCTGGGGTTTTCTCATCAATCTACATGGAAAACCTGCACTCCCAAACACAGCAGCACGCTGAGGGATGCTTGCACAAATGTAAATGAGAATTAAATGCATGATGCACTGAATAATAGCTTAAACAACACTTTCTTGTATGCTGTTAACTTGTGCAGCGTGTCTGTCTAGAAGAACATCAGTAGCAAACACGCCTGTTAGACTGATGGATGAAGAACTGTAGGGTTTTAGTGCCTTCTTGTGCTGATGCCTAGAAGTGCAGGTAAGTGAAACATTAAGATGAATTTCGTTCTGCTCAGACATAATAAAGGAACAAACTCCTGCTGCATTTTTCAGCTCTTTCCTTATAATACCCAATAACAACCTAAAATTTCTCAGATAAATAGATTTTTTTTCTTCAGCGACAGAAAAGCATTTAAACTCAGTCAGCAGCCACTGTAATAGTTGGCTCAAAGAACCCAAACAAACCAATTTTATACTAAGAATGCCTGTGTTGAAAAAAGGTGTTGCCTGGAAAGGTGTGATGCTACGGGAATTGCTCTTAGTCCTTCAGACCCCACAAGTGTCTTGCTCAGAGTCGTTCCCAGACAGAGTCAGTCACATGGAAAAGCCTCCCTTTGTGGTGAGCTGGATATTCGGGTCAGTGATGTTCATGAATAGAATCTAGGCAAACTTCATACGCATGTAATCATGTGAGGAGAAAGAGTTGGAAGTGAGTTGGACTAAGTAAAGGAGAGCTGAACTGAATGCACAGCATCATCACATTGTTCCTAAAACAGCAAAGGGCAGCACCATTTCCCTCGGTAGGCTCAGGATGCAGCACTTCATCCTCTCCTTTGGGCATAACCATGACAACTCCCAGCCTAGATCCCTGCTTCCAGAGCAAGAACACAAACAACATCAAAGTCCCTCTAGCTTCATCATCTTTTTGCCTGTCCAGGTAACTGGGAAATGCAGAGAAGTTAGGGTTTTGCAGACTCATGTTTTCTTCGCAATATGAGAGCAAATGACTCCTTTCCTCAAATCCCTACCTTTTGGGCTTAGTATCCAGTCAGGTTTCACTCAAGGGTACAGTCAAAGGGCTTAAGAAACAGATGGCAAGTAAGATTACCAAATCCATTCTCTTTGTAACTTATTTTGATATTTTCAGGCTACACATCAACAATGTCAACAGTGTCACTGTTTGAGAATTGTTTATAGTCCACAAAAGTACTTTTCTGCCTTTCTTATTATGGAATTTTCCATTTTCTCCTGAAATATGTTGCAGGGAGAAACAGTGGTGTCAAGATCACATATCTTTCTGAGGTATAAGTCTGCTACATACTGCATAAAATATAATGATCTGAATTATAGAAAAGAAAATACATACAGAATCTGGAAACATAGATCAAATGCACGGTCTGTTAAACTCTGTAACTTGCTCAAAGAAAATCCCAGAGGAAATTCCAGCTCTTGAATCATTTTGAATGCAGTGGCATTTTGAAAAGTAGCTTGGTAACATCGATATGTTGAAGATTGCTGAGACCCAATTACTTCACAGGTCTATATTCTCAAGATGTCCCTGACAGCTGTCAGCCCTGAACACTCAGCCTGAGAGCTAAGGTACAGGCTTGATTATTTCCACTTTGCACATTGTCACCAGCAATAAAGATTGTCCCATGTGAATTATGTCCCCAGAGATATCTATGTCACCTCTGTGGCTTTGCACAGGTGCAGTTGATGGAGGCATTGGAAATGTTTCTTCTGCTGAGCCATGAGACTTAATGGGTCCTACAGCTCAACTTCCCTCCATATAGCCTCCCAGTACCACTAGAAACAAACAAACAAAAAAGCAGGAACACAGAGTCAGGGGTTTTGGTTTGGCGAGGTTTTTTTAATTATTTCAGTTAGCCAAGAAAACATTTATCTTTTTATTAAAAAACAGTAAAGGGAATGAACTGCATTCCTGTATGGTAAAATAAAACTGTTTTTACAGAGCCACCAAAAATTACTCTAAATTAAATATCCTGAAATTGTCCTGCACAGGAAATAGTAATTTATTCACAGAGGATAGACATAAAAGACTTAATGCACATTTCCATATCTAATTACTACTAAGTTCTCTACCAGTTTAGGATGCATTTCAGAAGATGTTCACAAAAAACCTTATTTTTAAAGGTTGCACTTATTTCATTGAGAGTATTCTGTGACTACTTTTCCATCAGGCCTCCAGCAAGCTAATCAATTAAAGCCTCTTTGGAACAACAACAACAAAAAGTCCCAATCCATTTGGGTCACTGTGTGAAATAAAAATGTCATTACTTTGGGAGTGCCTTTGTCCAAATGCAGAAATATGCTTCAGCCTGGAGCCAGTTTTCCTCAGGTCAAGACATCAGCTGATGCCAGTTTGAAGCAAGGTATTTTATTTTGCAGTAAAATGGAAAGAGGAGATGCCAGTCCTCTTAACAGAATGATTCTCTTCTTGCTCCAAATAAAGGACCAGCTACTGGCAATGCATTTCACCACTAATATTCTTAGCATTTTCTTCAGTTCTGTTTTCCACTATGATAAAAAGTAGTTTCAAAAACTGGCCTCAATCAATAACATTTTTAACAATTTTCAATGGAAGAAGTACCTTTGTAGTTTTGATTCTCAAGTCTACTTTGAGGGTAACAAAGATAAATTAAGAACATATCATTTCAGACACACCTTCACACAAGATTATGGAAAAATTCAGAAGAGAAATGACATCTCTTCTGTTGTCTACTATTGACCAAGAGCATTCTTAGAAAAGTCTGCAGTAGCTTGTGCATCATATTCATCTAAATATATATATATTTATATAAAAGACTAGCTATTAACCAGGTATGAGCACTCTCTTAAATCTCACATTCCAACCCAGTAGAGGGCATTGTAAGTATATGCTCAAAAGCTAGTCTATTATGCAAAGGCAGAGATTTTCTACATCATTATATGAGTTGCTAATTACTTAGAAAGAACAATTAACATTCTTCCTTCTATGACAGAAAGAGGCAGGCTAGGGAGAAGAAGGGCATGCACCATTCTACCTGTGCATCGTAGTTAGAGTAAGGAGCAATGGGTGCAAATTAGAGCAAAGCAAATCTTTCTTAAGCATAAGGAAAAGTCTTCTAAGCTCAAGGACACTTCAGCATCAGAGTACACTTCCTGAATGTGAGATGTTTAGCACTTTAAGTCTCTAAGAACTGATTAGGCAGATGTCTGTAAGGAATGGGTTAGGGATCCCCATTGGGAACAGCATGGAATAAGCAAGCTCTTGAGATCCCTTACAGCCATATTTCCTATGACTAGTTCCAGTACCAAGTGGTTTCTCAGACATATCATAAATATTTCTTAAATAGGCTCTCAAAATTAGGGTACAAAAGCCCAATATAACCTCTACTCCTGGTTTTGGAAGAGTAATGTTGTTACTCAATAACTGCATGAATATTACATTAGAGAGACATCCCTACATAGGTGAAGAATAGTACCGTTTCAGAAATGGCATTTAATCTATGTGCACACTTAGGTCAATAGGATTATATTAAGTTTATGGTTACGTGCGGCAATCAAGAAATTATTGCTAAGGAAAACAGAAAAGTATATGGCTAGGAAATGTATTAAAATTCTTTCATCAATGGTTTTCTTGTTTAATCCTTTTTCTGTAAAATTCAAATTACATCTGATTGTTTGATAAAAAATTTTCAAAAGGAGACAAGAAAGATAATGTATTATTATTATTCTTTCTTTCAACCTTCATTTGTCAGTGGGATTGCCCGATCCACGTGTAGGACCTTGCACATCTGAAAAGAAATTTAGTCTGTGTGGAATAATCTTAAAGAATATTCTTGAAGCATCACAATCAAACATACAAAGCCAAAACTTAGCAAGGTGGAATGGTAATCAAAAGAGATAGAAAACTGTATATGCTATACTTTAATCATTAAGTGAGTCTACACTCCTAAAGCAGAATTAGAAAGAATAGAGGAAAAATATATTTTGCATTTACACCTGGGTAAAGTGGATTCTTATATTTTGTGTTCTTTTTCACTTGTTGATATTCAGAGAGCCACAAATTGCAGGCACAGTGGCAAAACAGGAGGAGACCTGAGGTTCAGAGTAAGAGAAACTGAACAAGTAGATAGGAGAAAGCAAAGGGAAAACAAAGAAAACAGCAGGAGACGGAAAGAGCAGGAAAGTATCTGGGCTTACTTTAATTTACACCATTCTAGAAGGTGTTCAAACCCCTGAGGGAAACAGTAAAAGGGATTCATTATAACAGGTATAGCTTATTAATCTAGCCTTGGAAGAAAAATTGATTTTTCTTAAAGAGGAAGGAAAAAGTGGTTTACAGAAACATATCTCCATGGAATACAATTCATGCATGGAAATTAGTGCTGCAGGCTATTCTATTGGAAAACTGTGCATGGAAAAAAAGTTCTGTAAAAAAGATCAGCTTTGCAGCTTGGTCTGGTATAGACAACACCAGGATAGTTACCTGTGTTTTTCTTCATACTGTGAAATATATAGTAATTATCAGATAAATTTTTGAAGAAAATTATACACCTTGTGACACACTCACATACAAAATATTTGCATTTCACCTATCTGGAGCATTCTTCCACCAAGAGAAGAGAATACCAGGCTTAGAGGAACCTGGGACAGGAGCAGTGTCAGTAAGGTCTTTGCAATTTTTTTTTTTGTTTATCATTGAATCATAGAACGTTTAGCATTGGAAGGGACCTTGAAGTTCCGACTCACTTCCCATGGGCAGCAATACCCTCCACTAGACTATACCCAAAGCCCCATGCAGCCTGACCAGGAACACTTCCAGGAATGGAACATCCACAGCTTCTCTGGTCAGCCTGCTCCAGCGTCTGGGGATCTGTATTGCAGAAAGTGGTGTTCATCATATATTAATAGATTAATTATTTGGGGGTGATCCTTCGCTGTTCAGGCCATTCAAGGCAGTTATGTCCCCTATTTCTAGACATATATATATATAGGAACCTAGTCTGAATTAGTTCTGATTCTCACACCAGTCCAAGGAAGGAGATAGGCAGAGATGCTTATTTGGTCCTAAAACTGGTGGCTAAAATACAATCAATGCCTTTCAGAAGATGCCCTAATTTCTCCAAAGACTATAGGGAGAGCTGTAATTGTTTTAGATCAGATAATGAACTTTAAGGCAGTTACAGAATCACGGAATCAAAGAATGAGTAAGACTGGAAGGGACCACAGTGGATCATCTGGTCAACCTCCCTACTCACGCAGGGTCGTCCTAGAGTACATGGCACAGGTTTGCATCCGGATGGATCCTGAATATCTCCAGTGGGGAAGACTCCACAACCTCTCTGGACAATCTGTTCCAGTGCTCAGTCACCCACACAGTAAAGAAATTCTTCCTCATATTGCCTATTGTCCTTTTGCTGGGCACCACCAAGAAGAGCCTGGAAACATTGTCTTGACACCATTCTTTCAGATATTTATAGGCATTGATGAAGTCTTCTCTCCGTTGTCTCTTCTCCAGGCTGAACAGGCTCAGTTCCCTCAGCCTTTCCATGTAAGAGAGTTGCTCCAGTCCCTTCATCATTTTCACTCCCCTCTGCTGGACCTGTTCCAAGGGCTCCATGTCTCTCTTGTGCTGAGGAGCACAGAACTGGACACAGCTCTCCAGATGAGGCCTCACCAGGGCTGAGCAGAGGAACAGGATCACCTCTCTCAGTCTGCTGGCAGTGCTCTTCCTAATGCACCCAGGATGCCATTGGCCTTCTTGGACACCAGGACACACTGCTGGCTCATGGACAGCTTGTTGTCCACCAGGACCTCCAGGTCCTTCTCTGCAGAGCTGCTTCCCAGCAGATCAGCCTCCAGCCTGTCCTGGTGCCTGGGGTCATTCTTCCTCAGGGGCAGGACCCTACATTTGCCTTTGCAGAACTTCCAACAGTTCTTCTCTACCTCTCTCTCCAGCCTGTCGAGGTCCTTCTGAAGAGCTGCACAGCCCTCTGGGCTATCAGTCACTCCTCCCAGCTTTGTGTCACCAGCAAACTCTCCAAAGAGGCATCTATCTCTTCGTACAAGTCATTGAGATTCATTGAATTCAAGTTAAACAGTCATGTGCACAGTATGGAACGTTGCGGGACACCACTGTTGACAGACCTCCAACTAGACCCTGTGCCACTGATGATGACCCTCTGGGATCTGCTGTACTTTCAGTCAGTTCTTAATTGACTCCACTGACCACTCATCCAGTCCACACTTCCTGAGTTGGCCGGTCAGGATATTGTGACAGACAGTGTCAAAAGCCTTGCTGAACTCAAGTAGACAATATCCACTGCTCTCCTTTCATCCATCCAGGTAGTTGTTTCATTGTAGAAGGCAGTCACGTTCATCAAGCATGATTTACATTTAGTGAATCCATGCTGACTGCTCCTGATCACCCTCTTGTCTTTCAAGTGGATAGAGACAGTCTCCAGAATGAGGCATTCCATCACCTTTCCAGGGATTGAGGTGAGGCTGATTAACAGTAGCTCTCTGGGTCCTCCTTCTTGGCCTCTTTGAAGACTAGGGTGAAATTTGCTTTCTTCCATTCCTCGGGCACCTCTCCTGACTGCCACAACCTTTCAAAGATGATTGTGAGTGGTCTCAGTACAGTGTCTACTGACTCTCTCAACACTTGTGGATGCATCTCATCAGGGCCCATAGACTTGTGGATATCAGGTTTGGCTCGGCGTTCTCTATGCCAATCCTCCTCGACCAAGGGAATCTTCCTTCCAACATTCCTTTACCCTGGTTGTCTGGGTCAGAGATTCCTGAGAGCTGGTATTGCCAATGAAGAACAATGAAAATAAAGGCATTCAATAACTCTGCCTTCCCTGTGCCACCAGGGTACCCCTCCATTTAATAATGGATACATGTAATCCTTTATTTTCCTCTCATTATTGATGTATCTGAAAAAGCCCTTCTTGCTGTCCTTGACATCTTTGGCCCAATTTAAATCCAGAGGCACCTTGGCCTTTTTTGTCTCATTTCTATTTACTCTGACAGCCTCTCTGTATTCCTTCCAAGTGGCCTGACCCTGCTTCTATCTCGTGTGTTCTTTGCTTGTGCCTGGGTAATGACAGGAGCTCTTTATTCATCTTGTCTCCTTTGCCTGATTTCTTGCTTATGAGGATACAACATTCTTGAGCCTAAAGGAAGTGACTCTCGGATATCAACATACTCTCTTGGACCCTTCTTCCTTGCAGTGCCTGTTCCCATAGGATTCCTCCAAGAAAAATTAAATAATTAAATTAAATTAAATTTGATCTCCAATTAAATGAAGATTAATCACTCCTTTAAGGTCACATCCTCCTTAGTCACTGAATTCAATTTGATGTATTTATTATAATATGTAATGATATGTATCTATACATATAATATATAATATATATACAGCTATACTATACATATATACACTATATAGCAGCTCCATTAAGAGAGAACCCCAGCTCTAGCACAGTGACATTTTATCTACTTTATAAAAATCAGGGAAGTTCAGGTGTTGAGGCTGAAGAAGCTGCTTCATGTTGGCTGTGCATGAGTGCACCAACATCCGCTCGAGTTCTATGCAGAAAACGAGGTAACCGTGAATTTACTGCTTTCCTTGCAAGGATGCTTAGTTGAACATGGTTGTTTCTTAATTTTCGACATGACTCAAACAGTGTGGTCATTCCAGTTAATACAGGGAAAGGAATATTTGGATATCTACAATTCATGTCGTGACAATGACAAACAAAGGGATGACTTGTTCGTGGTGCTATGTTCTAATGCATGTAGCAGCTGAGGCATCCGATATATACGGTACTTTCAGAAGGTGATCCTGCTGCTTTATTCTGAGTTCCTAAATGTGATCATGCAACATTTTGTTGCATCTGTGAGCACACCTATCTAATGATAATGGTAATAATAATCAGCCCTATTGCCCTTTCCAAAGAACCAAGTCCCACTTGTCAAAGCACTTCAAAAGTTCGCTGAAGATATAGTCAGCTAATGCTTCTGAAAAGTTCCTGATATTCTACAGACTTTAAATGACCCCTATTCCATTCACTTTTGAGCACAGTGTCCAATAGGATTACTTAATCATAAAAGGAAGAGGGATGTAGAAAAAAGAGAGAGAGAAATATTTGACATTTAGCTCTGTCACAATTTGAATGTAGATCTGTCCCTGGATTAAAACTGGTCATTTATTTTTAAATTTTTTTCTAAAAAATCAAAAACCTTATCAAGCAGTATAACCATTGCTGTAATGTTCTTCTCTCAGAAGAATGAGAAATATCACGTTGACCGAAATCTTTCACACTGTCTCAAGGATAACACTCACAGGAATCTTTTATTGATTTTTAGTTAATTAACCGAAGTCCACTGTGGACCAGAAACCAAAAAAAAAAAAAAAGGTCCTTTGAAATCTTTCAGGAATTTGATTTTGCTCATTTTGTATGAAAGGCAACAAAGCACCATGAGAACGGCAAAATGTAAGAGTGCACACCATAAGGAAAGGGGTTAATACATGAGCAGAATGAGAGCTAAAGTGGTTTCAGCTGAGCCTACTTACTGATCCACTCAAAAAAAAATTAGCTTTTAATGCTTTTTGAGTTAATTTTCTCTCAGCTTTAGTTGTAGCTTTGCTCAGCTTTGTAAGACACTTGAACAATTAGAGATAAATTTTATAAAAATATGCTTGCCTTCACTAGAAAAATGCTGGTGTTGTTACTTGCAAGAACTTCTACACACTTAACTCCTCTTGAAAATCCCAGTGGGTACATATTTGCATATTTTCATACTCAGATACTTGTGTGAACTTGCATTATAACTGAATTTTCCTAAGCTGAAGGAATGGTTTTTAAAGGGATAGATTGCAAGTATCAAGTGCTCAGCTTGAATCATTAATTATTTTTATTTACTATCTTGTCGAGGTCTTCTCATTCTTTTCTGCCTTCTGATTTAATATTTAAAAATTGTTAAGCAATTATTGCTGATTTAGAGGAAAACAGGCTTGCACAATAGTCATGATCCTTAGAAGATTTCATTCTAGAATACCAGGAAAGCTTTGGCCCTACATGCACATATTTCTATAAATGAGAGCTATACACAGGTAATTTGTAAGCCCCTACAGTAGTGTTCCATGTGACCCAGAAGAAAACCTTTTCCATTCTGGTCATTACAACTACTGATTCAGGAGCCAAATAAGCATCTTGTACTTGGTGAAGTAAGCTAATTTTCATGTTCTTAATATCTAAGGAGTTCTTTTGTGTGACTCTTTAAAAAAATTTTCCCACTATTTAAGAGTATCAGAGGGAGACCACGTCAAGAGCACTTAGAAATCTTGACACACCACTGTAAGGTAACCTGGGCTAGATTTCAAGAGCATCTTCATTGTGTTTATAGCTGAAGACTTGCTGAGATCATAAGAGCATTATAAATACCCTATGATACATTTTTATAGCATGATAAACACTCTGTGGAATAGTTTTACTTGACACATTCCCTTACTTGCACATACTCAGTTAGAAGTGATCATGTTGTAATTTCTAAGAGGTGTTTTCTAACCAGACTATTCTTTTCAGTGTTGTTAAAAATGCAATGTACAGCTGATCCTATCTGCCTCAACTTTGGCTAAGAAACTGTAGCTTTAGCCTGAAATATATTCTTTTTAGATGGCAATAAACTAGGAAGTCTTATGTTTCTGCAGCAATTGTTAATGACTGTGAATATGTTGTGTTACACAGCTTAGTGTTAAATTGCGCATGAGTTTTGTTAAATACTGGAGTTAATATCTCAGTTTCGCTTTTCTTTTCCACATAAAATGTATATTTTAGATTTGTTTCGTTTTTTAACAGATAAATTTCCACTTATTTCTGTGACTAAGTGCTTCATGTATTGAAATATGCAGTCATTTTCATAATTGTGGTATTAACATCACTTCTTGAGACAATAAACTTCAGAAAGCAGCTTGAGAGATGACTTTCTACTAAACAATTATTTTTTTAGAATTTTGAAATAAACTTATTGTGAGAATTCATCTGCTTGTCTGATGATAGCAATTAAGTCAATATGAGTCACATGAAAAAAAAAACAGTTTACAATTCTTAAGGATAATGGCCTGAAATTCTGTAGAGAGACATTTTCCCACTTAGCACAGAGTTATATTTATAATAGTAGGCCTAAGTTTTTTTAAAGATCTGGCCCAGAACTTTGATAATTATAAATTCTGATTTTTCAGTAGGTCTTAGAAGAAAAGCAAATTCCAAAGATTTAGAAGAAAAACAACGTTGTTCCAATAACTGGGAAGTATAAATAGAAATTATCTGCCTAGTGGTGGTCTTTCAGTCTGATTTTGTTCATGAAAATAAAATGGAACTGCTCAGTCTGGACTCAGTTAATAAAAAAGGTCAGCAGGTCAACGTGGTTCATTTAAAAAAAAATTTACAAGTTTTTATTACACCAGTTAATTTCCAAGAAAAGAGGTTAGAACTAGAAATCTTATCTCTGTATTTAGTAGTGATGTGGTTGAAATACAGTTGCTGCCCTCATTTTTTGACAGTTGCACTGCAAGGAAAGACTATTGCTACATTGGGAGAAACTTATAAAAGATCCACAAAGATGGTTAAGGACTGTGAAACAAACATTTTCACCAAGGATTAAGAAAAGATGGAATTAAGACAGGTGATATTATCACAGAGTAAAATTACCTATAGGCATTTAATAATAATGTCTTAAAATAACTGGCAATAAATAATTGTAATAGCAGAATGAGATATAGCAAATCTTGGTGACTGGGTGAAGAGGAAGCTAGAGAAATTCACAAACGTGCAAAAAAGGAAGTATCAAAAAATCTCTGAGTAGTTGTATTCTAATATTCATCACAGTAATTTATCCATAAAAGATACATGTGCTAGTTGAAAACACATCAGTTACAGTATATACATTGATTTCATCTTATGAAAGGCAGCACCATATTGTGGCTTTATCAGCTAAGTCAAAGAGAGTTCCAAAGCATCTCATTTAGTGTTGGATAGGGTCTACTCAGAAAGTAAACTGTGTTGCATAAGGAAGGAGGGAACTAAATAAAAGGCATTTCACGTTCTCATTTATATAATACATGTTTGTATCCTAACTTCTGTCTTCCAGTCTCTAGCCGTATGATAATACTTTGTGCTTGCATACTTGACATGAAAGCACTGACGTTTGCCCCATTTAGACCCACTAAACCCTCCTCTGAAGGTGGTAGGTGACTGTTTAATTTCTTGAATGACCCATTTGGTCTGACAGATTGATTTTATCCACCTGCACAACAGTCATCATTATGCTGAAGCCATATAGGACAAGTCACCAGTTTATACCTTTATAAATGTATAAACAAGTATATCTTTATTATAAATTTATTGGTGTGTTATTCTTATCATTGTGGGTGACACCAATTTAGAAGGTTAAATTCCATTTTCAAAAGTCCTTTACGCTCCAATCCTCAAAGAAATTTAAGTCTCTAAGAGTCAGTAATATGACAGAGATATCATGCAGTAAATATCACTAGTTGGTAAATGAAATATCATACATCACTTTTGAAAATACGACCAGTCCACCTGAATCACTCAGGCAACATCTAGTGTGTAGAAACTGTGATACTAAATTCTGGATTTCAACATAATAGTGAATGTTTACATATGAATTGCCTGGTTCTCCAGTAACAGTAACTTGTCTTTAAACTATTCTTCAAACTGTATAAAAGTTTAGAATTCTATAAAGTTCCTGAACTTTATTTACTAAAACTTAAGGATTTGATTCAGGTCAACATAGCAAAGAAATTTCTGTGCAATCTCATGAAGAATCATGGTTTTTACATATCTGTAAGAAACCAGTGTTTGCAACTATCAAATCCCCTATTAGACAGATGTGCAGCGTAATATTCTCATTTCTTCCATGTAGGATTTATCCCCACTTCTAAGCAACTTGCTGGTCTTCTCAGTCCTGCTTCTCAATACCAAACAGCAAAGGCCATACTCCAATGTCCGTATCATCAGATTTGCATTTTAAGTATACTTGATAGCACTGCAGAGAAAGTGCCTGAGGACCGTAGGAGAGTCCTTGTCATTGATAAACTCATTAGATCTAGAATTAAAAGATACATTGATTAACTTCTAGAAAAATAAAGGAACAAATAAAAGAAGTTCTGGTACCGTTGACTGGATTGCTATCATAATAAGAAATACTTTCAGAGGCAGAATAACACTGCCTTAAGAAAAGCAGTTTCGCTGCCGATTTTACGCCTGTGGGTACACGCTGTTACCATCACCTTGCAGAGGTTATGCGAGCCCCCCACAGCCCTTCACCGGAGTGCTTCTCTGATAAAGCGATCTTCCAGAGAACAGAGAGAGCAAATTGTTGTTTGTGTAACATTGAGCAGAGCTCCACTGAAACGAGAAACTCAGCATGCTAAGGTAACCGGTCAGTGCTCCTGCCCTTGATTCCATGAACTTCCATTCAGGCCTTTGGAATCAGAGTTTGTAGGGGGCATTCAGTCCAGTAATGCTGTTTTGGCACGATGGGATTAATGATAACGGGGGCCTGAGACTGAGAGCTCCCTTACTGCAAAACTTTTGAGGCTTCAGAAGTTTTGTGCACATTACATCAGCATGAAAGTAAAGCCTTCAGAAGATTTACCAAAAAAAAATAAATAAATAAATTAAAGGAATCATACTGATGGCTCCATTTATGATCAAAAGGCCCCACTTTTTCGTGCAAGTTTTCTTCTTTCCCCTGGGAACAGACTGGAGACTATATGCTGAACTGCAAAGGAGTTTTCCCTTGAGTATGTTAGCAAAACCAGTGTCTCTAAAGACATTTTGTTTTCAGTAGAACAACGCTTAATGATAAAAATAACACTTTCTGAAGGTGTTTTGCCTGTTCACTTGATGAATTAGGCAATAGTCTAAGGTACTCGAGTAGCACAGAGCCCTAGATACATCATGACTCTAATTAACTAAAACATAAAAGTGCGTATAGAATTAGGCTGCAAGATTATGTTTGTAATGACTTCAGAGGTAAAACAATATCAAATACATCTCTCTTTTTGGATTACCAACAGCATTCAAGACTGTCTGTCTTGCAATTCATTTTCAAACTTCTTGGTGGTAAAAACCTCAAATGGGATCCCTCAACTCTGTTTGGAGATACTCTTATTCATCTGAAAATACTTCATTAGAGCCATTAGATTTGACACGTGTTTCTTTTTCCTCATCTGCTTCCTTAAAATAGCCTGCATTAGTTGGAAGCGACTGACAAATTCAAATGAACTGGGTTTGTGGTTGTCGTGATTTAACTCTAGATGGCAACTAAAAACCATGTAGTTGCTTACTCTCACTCTCCCCAGGTGGGATGGGGAGGACAATTGGAAAAAATAAAGGTGAAACCCATGGATTGAGATAAGAGCAATTTAAGAACTGAAATAAAATAAAATATAAGAATAAAAGTAATTGTAATACGAGCAGGTAATCAAGTTTAGGTCATATACATATTCAAAATTAACACGTATTGTCTCAGATTGTTGAAAATATGTTGCAATAGATGTATAGGAATTTGCAGCAATAATTTGGTAAAGAGGTGAAATTCAACTTCAAAGGAAGACATTTGACAATATATTTAGGTTGCTTTTGTCAGAAGAAGTCAACCTTCAGGAAAGTTGGATCTTTCAGCAAGAAGAAAATTTGCTCTGAAATTTCTGCTCTCACAGAAATCAAATTAATGTCTATTAGTTCTTTTTCCCATCCTATGTAATGTCATCAGCACAATCCTTTCTACTGCATCGGTAAAATCTTTCTAGTAAACTGATAATTTTCCATGCTATTCTGAACAACTATAAAAGAATGTGTGATCAACCTTTGTACTGAATTGATTGGAAATTCATAATATAAATAATTGGATTTTAATTAGTTCTTTCCATACTCTCTTTCTGAAATTTTCTACAGATAATCAGCCACTATACTAGTGTAGACCAGCAATAATTAACATTCAGCTTTCTGGCACTAATCGCCGGAACCATGGCTTGCTTCCTAGTATTTAGGGCAGTCCTTGAAAATAATGTGATAAAGCACTAAAGAGCGTTCAACCAATTAGTGTGCTTGGATGAGTGAGCTTTCCAAGCCATCTGATTTTAAAAGTAGGTGCCTCATGCTGTGGAATATTGTCTCTGCTGAATTTCCAGAAGACTGTTCCATTAAATAATGGGGCTGGAGAAGAAAACTGGAATCAGAAGATATTAACCTGGAATGAAACTCTGCTAGTTGGTCAAAGAAAATGGATGCCACTTAAAAAAAAAAAAAAAGGAAAAAAAAGAAAGAAAAAAAAAAGGAAAAAGAAAATGGTGTCTGGTAGAAAAGGGTCTAGTTGTACTTGTGAATTTTTCATTCCATTCCAAAAGCCAGATTTGCATTATGATAGCAAGCTTATAATGGGTAGGTAAACTATGGTTATGTTACTGTGAGAATTAACCTTTCAGAATGTTTCGTGGAATCAAGAGGGTTATACTCTCTGTGTTCCTTTGCTTATGATTTAAGAGGTTCAGCAGTCCCTGAATGCCGTGTTCTTCTTAACATTTATTAAAGATTCACATTTCATTGAAAAAATATTCCATAAGTTTTAGGAAAAAATTCCAAAATGTTCACAAGATATAAAAGCAGCTGAAAATTTCTTTTGGTTAATACATGCCATTAAATAAACAAATTAGCTGTGTTTTCTGTGTCAGCTGAATTTGCACACAGCACTCTAAAAAATATATGTTATGAAAAGCCATGCTGTTAATCAGAACCTGCAAATTATGACCTGTTTATTCTCAGGTAGATTTTATCTAATGTACTAGCAAAGTGTCTGATCTAAACATTTGGGTTTGTTAAGTTTATAATCTACTAATAACATAGTACTTAGCTAGAAAAATCTCAATTAAAACACAATTTTGGAATTTTTTTTCCTAAAGTTCCTGAAAATTGTTAATCTATGCTTTAATAGGGGGAAATGAGATCTATAGTATATTATTTGAAACAATTGAGCAATTTTAATGTAGATGATAGAAAAAATTCATTTATGTCTATGTTTTCTATGTTGCAACTTAATAAGATGTATGCAACTCTGAACTACATCATTAGGTCCCACCCATACTCACATGCCTTCATTTTCATGCAAAGAAAATGCTAGGGAGAGGAGCCACTGCAGAACACCTTGAAAATTAGATCTGAACACAAGCCTACAGGCCCATCCATGGAGAGGAATTTTTTTTTCTCTATGCTGACAACTGAGAAGTTTCAGGATCACTCTAATAATACTGTGGCTAAAAGCCCCAGTATGTTTGCTCTATTTTCAGTGTTAGTTGCTCTGACCAGCAGTATTTCTTTCAGTCCTTCTGCCCCTAATATGGCATCTTAATTTCAAGGACTGTTCCTTAAAGTTACTCAAGTGACTGTCAGACTGGCTTCATCTTGTGGGAATCACACCATACACAAGGCCAGAATGCCTAAATTGTATTCCCCAAATGCAAACACAAAGCTGAGTACTGATAGTTCTCACTATAACTGTTGTGTCATAGTGGATTGAATTAGCTGCCCATTTTCCTTAAAAAACAAAATAAACCCAAACAAACAAACAAAAAAAAATGCACACAGAAAAAAGAAAAAAGCAAAAAAGTGCTAAAATTGATTGGGAAAAATGACTGTGAGGAGCTAGTATGTGAGATGCCTACACAGAGTTCTTTCAATAGATTTCGTCTTTCAGAGATGGGATAGGTCACTTTTAGCTTCTAAAAACCTCACTAGCTGCTGCGAAAAATAATACAGATTAAAATGTTAAGGAGCTCCCTGAGAGGTAGGAGATCAAGGAAAATTTGCTGAACATTTCCTATGTCCTGAAGATCAAATCTCTCAAGAAGATACCACACAACAAATGGTAGGCAGCAACGTGGAGAAACATTAAAAAAACCCCAAACACAGAAAATCAACCAACCAACCAAATGAACAACCAAACAGACAAAAAAAAAAAAAAAAACAACAACAAAAAAAGAATCTCCTTCCAAGAACTATAGAAGAAAACCTCATCAGGAGATGTGTAAAGTGAAAGTTTTCTGCAGTAATTCTAGCTTCCTGGAATGTGCTGCGATTTGTCACACACCTCCTCATGAAAGGAATCCAAACCAAGATTTCTACCTGCAGGTACTAGCCCAGTCCTCCTGCCTTCATTATGATCCATGCGGCCAATCTTTTTCTGCATTTGAAAATGGAATTGAATGGTTTAAGTTGTGCGTGCTCTTTTCTGAGCCCTTTTTGTGCTCACAGTCCTGCAGACCAAGGCGGGTAGGTGGTATGATGCTTTCTCAGCTCCTAACACAGTTCTCATTAATCTCTGTCCCTCGTGTGAACTTGTGAAAAAGAGAAACACATGGGTCTGCTTTCCTACTTTAATCATCCCAATCAATTAATTCCTTTGATCAACATCACAAATCGCAGTGCATTGCATATTCTACAGCAAATAGGAGAAAGGTGTGCTGTAGATTGATATTCAAATGGCACATAAAAGATCTGGAGCACAGATCAAAGAGGAGAATGTTGTGTTTGGGCTTGTCAGTTGTGTTTTACTGTATTACTTATGTCTCCGGTTAACATGGGTTCTGAAAACAGGCTGACTCAATGAGCTGCTAGGGGAAAACTCACTTTCTGTTGGCTATTCAGAAAGCTATCATGCCAACCTTTTATTGACTCTGTTTTCTAATTTGATCACAAAACAGCTGAAGAGGCATGAAAATATATATCCACACGAGGAATATCTAAAACCTTTACTGTGCTTTGGGTCACACAACATCGTTTTTCAGCCCATTAAGTCCTTATATATTGCTTCCATTATCGTGGTGCTTGTATATGGCTTCCATTAAGAGTTTGTATCTGGCGAGACATGAAAGTTCTTCTATCCCCTTCACAGATGGGAGACCAGAGTATCTAAAGCCTAAGATCAACACTGATCTTCTTTTGCCCAACTCTCTCTACAAGATATGCTATGTCCTGCAAGGATCCCACACATCAGCTCCCATTCTGCACTGTGAACACACACATCAACAAGTCAGTTCTTCTCACATGGTTGCCAGCTAGCAATTAGTCCTGTTTTATCTCTCTGAAAATAAATAGCATGGCCCTATTGTTCAGTTCTGTTCCCTCCAAAGTACTTCAAGCCTTCATTTATGTGAGTATTGAGGGTTTTTTGGGTTGGTTTTGTTTTATTTTTAATTATCATTATTATGGTGGCAGAAGTAACTTAAGCATTATTTTTTGTTTGTTTTTCCTTAATAAACACAGAATAACAGAATGGGTGAGATTGAAGGGACCATAGAGGGTTGTCCAGTCGATCCTCCCTACTCAAGCAGGGTCATCCTAGAACACCTGGCACAGGATTGCATCCAGATGGTTCCTGAATATCTCCAGCAGGGAAGACTCCACACCTTCTGTGGACAATCTGTTCCAGTGCTCAGTCACCCACACAGTAAAGAAGTTCTTCCTCATATTCAGGTGGAACTTCCTGTGCATCAGTTTCCATCTGTTTCCTCTTGTCCTTTTGCTTGCCACCACCAAGAAGAG